>CM068952.1:31981015-31993515 GCA_035128595.1 Eptatretus atami | reverse complement strand
ACAAGGTGCTATGACGTCACGATTGACGTCACAATTCTTTTTTTTTTTTGCACGTACGGCCACGCACTAGTTTATAGAACGCACACAACTGCAATCGTCTGAGTACCGATTCGACACTCCCTCGTGGGGCACATTACAGTCGTACTGTGTGACCCGTCCCACCCTGTTGTGGTAATTTGATTTTTTCCTCCTTCATACGGAACGCACCACTCACCGATGAGTCCAGGAACTCGACTTTGAGACCATTGTGCTGCAGAGATTGCCCGGGGCGACGGGGTCGCACTCGGATGCGGCCCGCAAGGGTCTCCCCGTCAGGACACCAGGGGCCGGGATCGCCCGTCCAGTCCACCAGTTGGATGTCCACATCGGCTCCGGGACCCAGGCCGAGGAAGTCCATGACCACAGGTTGCCCGGTCGTCCTTATCCCAGTTTCATCGATCGCCACTCGTCGAGCTCTCCGTCGGACCCTGGACACAGTTTCCTGTCACCGATCTTACACTACCTGCCGCGCTCGTCCATCACTCTAAAGCGGTGTACGTGTGTCCGAATCCGCATCGAACAAATCGTAACGCACTGTCCCCGAACGTTCGTCCTGTTTTCACGAACAGTTTGATGAAGAAGACGAAACTTCCCCCAACAACAACAATTAAAATGTCAGAGTTCGGCGTCAACTGAGGAGAACGAGACGGTTGCAAACATGAGGCACCTTCGCCTGCAGAGCTACGAACCGGTCAATGTGTAAATCGAGTGCGAATAACAACGTCGAAACGATACTGTCATATATATACACTGCACTGTACATCCAAATGTTTCAAGAGCGACGCGATCAAAGCGCGCCACGCTGTCCTACATGAGTGATGACGTCATGCGTCGCTGATGACAATTCCGTGACGTCACATCGTCTTTACGTGAAAGGGGGAACAAAGGAGGCTTCACCGGCGGTGTCTTTCGCTCGTGTCTTGTAGAGCGCTCGCCAAGCGGCTTAAGCACTAAGCAAGCACTCTGTTCGAAACCGTTGATGCGGAACGGCTGGCTTGGCAGGCGCCAGCTCGCTGCTTAGTAACTGAACACCGCCAGTATCGCACAGAGTTGGTGTTTAATAATGTATGACTGCCGGTGTCAGGTTCAAACCGCCGATCTCTGTGGTGTATGTCAAGACTCATATACTATATAAACCGCTATAAACTGTCAACCTGGTGTTTACAGGCAGAGTGATTCATCAATGAGTGCGGCGTCCCTCAGATGGGCGTTAAACTGCCATTCCTCTTCAGGCATTAATTATAGTGGATGTTAAAGATCCCACGGAGTCCTTCGTGAAGAGTCAGCGAGCTCTCGCCGGCACAGTCAACAAATTACAATTTCTGTCCTGACGTCTGTGATAGATTTGGAGGTGAAATGAACCATGGAAACACACACACACACACACACACACACACACAAACATATACACATATATTATACACACACACGTATACACATACACAACACACATACACGTATACACACATATAGTATACACACATACATATACACACACACACACGTATACACACATACTACATATATACACACACATACACCATATACAATACACATAGTATACAACACATATATACACACACACACACACACATACACATATATACACACACATGTATACACACATATACACAATATATACACACACACGCACACACAACACGCACACACATACACACACACACACACACACACACACACACACACACACACACAGATTGCTGGAATTATAGATAGATGAGGATTTATTTATTTATTTATTTGTTTTGTCCCAGTTAAATCCCAGCTTTCAAGGAACATCATCACATCGTTGGGAACATTTCATTGTGTTTGTTCGGATCAAGTTCCAGGAACATGAAGTTCATGAGCAATAATTATTGAAGTCTGGTTGTTCGGCCAGTTGCGGAGACACCACAAGCGACACGCATGATGGGGGCTTTTGCTTCTTGTTGACCACATGGTTGTGTTGGGTCCATTGTGCTGCCTGAAGCATGATGGATGAGGATTTCACCGACTTTGTGGTTCGAAGAATCGTGTTTCATATGGGCGTGAAACTTTACCCATCATGGTCGACGCACTCAACAGTCTGGGAGGTAGTGTGATTGTTCTGGCAGTTTAACTGTGCACACAGAAAGGCCTTGAATTAGTTGCTGAAATTATGGGGAATGAGTACGAGTTCTTTAATGAAAGAAGAAAACTTTATGTTTTTTTGCAAGTCCAGTCCAAGTTCCTGTTTCAAACGCATCAAAGCCATTTTTTTTTATGTGACCAGAACCACTTGGTATCTTACATTTTCAGCATATGCAAGCAAACAACCCCCTCTTCTCCATAAACCCTATAATTTCAGTTCTGCCCGAAATCCATGGTATACTGCGATGAGATTAAAGCTTCTCACTGTAAGTGCAGGCATTTGGTTTGGTTTTTAGCTCGCCTGTTCGAAGAACAGAGAGCTATAGCGATACCCCCGGCGTGAGCGTGAGCGTGAAAAATGTAAAGTTTTGGGCAAGTTATTTCCTTTCTAATGTTTTTATCTACCACACTATTTTTTTACTGATTACAATATACAAATACATATATTGCTTTTAAATTATTTGGATCAGACTTCACTGCAATGCTTTATAAAAAATATTATTAGACTAGTATTACCTCCACCACTGAAGCTGGAAGGAGGTTATGTTTCCACCCCTGTCTGTCTTTGTTACTTGCGAAAATCGAAGATTTTTCAAATATAGTTGGACCCTGACATTCACAGACCCCACATATTCACAGTTCATAAAGTGTGACCAGCTTCTACATTTGCAGCCATGTGCTTCGCGTATTCGCGGTTTTTCACAAGATTTTTTGATTTTCCCTTATGAATCGGGAACCTATCCCCCTTTTTCCCCATTGAAACAATGCCCCGACTTTCGCAGCATTTTTCAGGAACGTATACCCCGCCGATGTCAGGGTCCGACATGATATTGGTTTGTCGCATGTGTATTTCTGTCTTTCTGTCTGTATGTCAATTGCCGACGCATCACATTTTCACTCTGATCTTCACGAAATTTCACCACCTGGTAGAGATAGTGGCAAGCTGGAATGGAAGCCTATCGTTTTTGAGGTCAAGAGATCAAAAGGTCAACAACTTAGGTGAGATTTCTAAAATCCTCAATTTTCATCCAATTGACTTGAAATTTGAAGAGGATTTATATTTCAGGTCAATTAATTCAACCAGCCAATTATTTTTCAGGTCAAATTTGGTTTCGGGATTTTGCAAGTAATTTCGCAAGATGCGCTGCACAACATCTTTCTTGTTTGTTTGTCTGTCTGTGTGCTGGATATCTCAAAAAGTTGTGGATGGATGCGGATGAAATTTTGTGGAGAGGTCGGGTGTGTGAAAGGACGACTGATTAGATTTTGGTGAAGATCCAAATTTAGATCCGGATACGAGAATTTTAAGTGATTCTTCACCATTGCGAGATAGAGCCAAAAACATAGCACTATATCTAAAAGGGTTATGGACGTATTCGGACGAAACTTGGTGGACACATTAGATGTGTGACACGAAAGAACTGATTCGATTTTGGTTAAGATCCGAATTCGGATCAAACAATTTTTTTTCGTGATTCTTCACCATTGAGAGATCGGGCTCAAAAACGACATGTATATATATATATATACAATATATTATATATATAATGATATTTCAAAAAGGATTTCATACATTATTATATTCGCATGTGTTTTTTACACACATATATATATATATATGTGTGTGCTGTTGCGGGGTCGGGGGCGAGAAGACCACGAGGGGGGGGGGTGGGGGGGAAGCTACCTCGGGTTCCACCAGACTCTCAGGAATCGCAGGCCGTCGCACACGAATAACTCCGTAACGCAGCGGGTCACTAATCGACCGTGAACGCCAATAACTCGACCACGTGACTTGGGTCCTCCGTCTAATGAATACTGGTTACCTAATGGTCACGTGATCTAATTACCGGGGGACACGCCCTTGGTACGTACGCCTTGTTCAAACCGGATCACCTTACCGGATCAGATGCAGCGAGCGTACCTGCCAAGGATGTACCGGCTTGGAAAACAGATCGTTGAGGGACAATGTCTCGACGAAGCTAGAATACGGACCTTCTGGACCAATGAAGGAGCAGACTAAAACGAGCTGGAAACATTTCTACACAAGCATTTATTCATAATTAAGTGAGGTAAGGTATGTGGCACAGTAAATGGGGTTTATTATTATGTACAGCAGGGATAGCAAGGAAATTGTGGGGTGTGACAAAAGGCAAGCAATTTACAAAAGCAGACTTATCCCGATAGAACTTCTACAATCTTAACTTATGCTACGACAGGCGCCATCACATTCACACACACACACACACACACAAACCCGAGAAAGATTAGATAGCCAGAAAGAAAAAGCAGATGAGGACTAACGGCCTCGCAATACCTGGCGCGGTCGACTGACCGTGCAATCCAGTATGCTTTGGGGGAGGTAGGAGGGAGAAATACTGGTGTCTCTGCCTATGGTGTGGGAGTGGGAGGTGTGGTGTGGTGCAATATGGGGGGGTTTGTGTCGTGCCAGAGGAAACTGTGATTGCGAATCTGTAATGGATGTTCTTTTGTGTGTCAGAGGGGACAGATAGAGGGGGGGAGGGAGGGGGAGAGAGAGAGAGAGAGGGAGGGAGGGGAGAGAGAGAGAGAGAGGAGAGAGAGAGAGAGAGAGAGAGAAGAGAGAGAGAGAGAGAGAGAGAGAGAGAGAGAGAGATGCGCGTGAGGTAAAAGATTCCTAGCCTAGTTTTGCATAGGTTTGTGAGTGCAGTGTGTACCTCCGTGGGACGCTCCGCTTGAGCATTCCCACCTCAAGAATTGGCGCGTTATCGCATGCTGAGTCATTTTGCCGGGGCTCGTGGAAGTGTGTGCTCCGCACTGGTCCGCGAAGAATGTCTGTCGCACACCAACCCCGAGTGTAGATGTAGCGATGGCAGACAATGAGGAGCAGTGAAGAGGGGGCAAAGCAGAGAGGTGAAGACAAGGGCAACGCAGGCAGGCGAAAAAGAGATCCGCCTTTTATAAGCCCCGGGCGAAGGGTGGGTGACGACCTGAAGCGACGCACCGTGACCCGAATCGCGCTTCCCTATTGGACCATGGCGGTCATAGCCCCCACCCTGCCAGGCTCCTGGGGCCGGAAGTGGTCTCATTTGCACATCCGGCGTGACACGGCTCGGAGCCCCGCACCGAACTCCCGCGACCCCCGTCCCACGCCGCCCGTTCTGGCGACTGGACGAGGGTCGTGTCAGCCCTTCATGCCCATTCGGGCATCCCTGACGAGATGCGTTTGGTGCTGTTGACGTGCTTGGCCCGTCCCGCATCACGCGGTCCGAGTGGCCTTGGCCGTGCAACACCCTTCTGTTTGGTGCAAATTGTATCGATGCGGAGGTGCGAGGAGGCGCGGGATGATTTTTCCCATGTGCGGGAGATGTTGTTGGTCGATGGTGGTGAGTTTTTGGTGAGCGAAGGTTGAGCAAGGTGAGAGCCGTTGTAAATTGGCACGCAGATTTGAATGAAAGGGCGAGCCATGCGCGCGCCGGGCAGGTCTTTGTTAATGTTGTGAGTCTTTCACAGGTGGCTGCTTGGTGCTGTTATTCATACTGTGTGTGTTTGCTTGCTTGCTTGCTTGATTTGTACCATGGATAAAAGCAAAGGGTTGAAATGGAAATCAGAATAGATCAATAGAAGATAGAGATATAGTTATTCGACCAAGCTATAAGACCCACGCAACACACTTCATCCATTAACCCACTAGACATGAGGGGAAGATCTGACTGCACAAAGACTAGCTAAGTAACTGCCTGGGGATCAGTGTATGCTGGGTGCCATTGCCTTAAATGCATGCGGTTCTGTAGCACACACACACACACACACACACACACACACAATATCTCAAAGTTATGGATGGATTTGGACAAAACTTGGAGGATGAGTTGGTTAGGTGACAAGGCCAAACTGATTAATTTTAGTTCAGGTCCGAATCCAGATCTGGCCTATGAGTGGGTGACAGAATGTAAGCTATTCAGCTTGGCAGAGGTATGCGCTCTACGAGTGCCCTTCCAGTTTTGAAATGTGTTGGTGAATGAGGGCTAGCAGCATGGCCGACAGGCATGCTTACCCGCCTCTCAGCAGTCTAGCCATGGTTGAATCCCGACCCAGCTAGAAACTCTTATCCCGGTGTCTCGTGGGCTGGGTGATTCATCAATGTGTGTGTTCTCCTCGGGATGGACATTAAACTGGGCCTTCCATCTGCCAGCATTAATTGTTGGACATTAAAGATCCCACAGTGTCCTTCACAGAAAGTACGTGAGCTATCCCCTCTTAACAGAGTATATAGTACATCAGAATCAGATTGGTGAATGACTGAAGGCTTGATGTACTGTTACATTTCACCAAATGTTTCGTTCCTCTACCTCCAGAGATGTTTCATGAACGAATCAACACACATGAATTTGTGTCACTGGTGAAAGAGCTTGCACCTCCTGGAAAGATCTCCCAACCTACGAGTTTTGATTTTGAGTTCAACCATGTTGAGAAGCCATATGAGTCGTACATGGGCCAGAACATACACCTGAGGTAACTGTGTGTGTGTGTGTGTGTGTGTGTGTGTGTGTGTGGTGTGTGTGTGTGGTGTGTGTGTGTGTCATGGACCAAGGTGTGCTTTCTTGGTCTCAAAGTTTGGTTCTGGGAGCTTTTTTTCAGGATCGTCACGGAGCCCCGGACAGCTTCCAACTGCAGTTAGCTTCTCATAATATTCCCAGGGATGGTTTTTAAGATGTCTGTAAGGTTCGTCTTTATAATTCCCGTTGCTCCAACAGGGACTTTCAAAATGAGGTATTCTGCCCAGAATGCTCGGCATGTATTTGCAGAAACCCTTAACAATGAGGGTCATCGGGGCAGGAAGCGTGTACCGTGTGTGCGAGAAAAGGATTGCTACTTAAAATGGGTCGCAAAGCTTTTAAATCAGCCTAAATGTAAGGAAATACTTGGAACTTCCTTAACTTACCCGTACTTGGAAATGTAACTGCGAGAAAGCGGTGTGCCTCTGCCAATGAAAGAGTAGGAGAACTTTTTAACTTGCCCGTACTGCAAACTCCCAGGCCGCATGGATTGGTGCAAGGCCAGAAGGTTCGTGGATGGTTGCGTTCTACCGAAACTTCGACCATAGCTGCCCGTGAGTGGACTTTGAACGTTGCGGGATTGCCTCGTGCGCACACGGCAGGCTTGGTGATTTATTTAATGGAGTGTAATTGGAAAGACGATGCTGTCATTACCAACATCCAGGCAGACTTCCCAGAGGGAGACACCATTTCTAATTTGGTTGCTTCTTGATACTGATGGAAAGGATATATCTGGGGCTTGTGAATGTACAGGGAAAGTTAAAATGGTGATATTTACTAATAATCGTGTTTGGGAGGAGAGAGGGGAGGGGTGGGAGTGGGAACTGTATGGGATGTGAGGGTTGTTCTTTCCAAATGTGTTTATAGTTTTTTTTTGTTTTGTTTGGTTCTGGGCACACAAGTTAAGTTATACTAGATTTTTGCATCTATTGCTAAAAGGAGAAGTGTGTGCGCACATGCCAGGCTAAAATCTTACTATTATCCATATCAATTGTTTGATGATCTGTTTAGTCATAGTATATAAAAATAAATTGGCAAACAGGCAAAATACTTCCTTTTCTGTAATTTTCAATGACACTTGTAAGATTATCAAACAAATTACTGATTGTATCGTCACAACATTTCATTTTGCTCGGCATTCGAACGGTCTCTGCTAACCCACGCAGGTGCACATTTATAACCTTCGAGTAAGCAGGATAGATGATTCTTTAGGCATATCGCCAGCACAGAAGAGAGACGCCGTGTGCATGTGCAGAACAGCATGCTTAAGGTGTGTTCCTTGTAGACAAGTCGTATCAGGCACATACATGGCTGTCTGTGTATTGCAGATGCAAAAACAAGTTGAACATGGTTTTTTTAGCACGTTTTTAAGCCGGATTATTTTAACCTGGTGGAATGTGCTTGTGCATAAACACGATACTAGATGTACTGGACTAATGTTCAAAACCTATTAATGATGCAGTGTCCACCTGATGACCAACAATTTTTCTCTCTCTCTCACTCTCTCACTCTCTCACACATCCAAGCGGCAGTACGACTATTGCTCCTTGGATTCTGGATTCTGACATTGCCTGACATTGCCTGATATATGAATTTGTGGACATGAAAATGTTTCCCATAACGAACAGAATATTTTCTTGTATCAAACCATACTCTTTATAATCTTACTTGGAAGCTCCAGGAATATTTAATATGATTTGAATTTCATTTTTCCTTGTAGTACAGTGCTGAAGTATAAAATTTGAACCTCTCAATAATGAAGCATGAGGTGTGTCATGCAGTGATTTAAACTAGTTTTGACTCGGCAACATTGAACTGCACCTCCAGTTATAGTAGCATAAAATTTTATATCAGATCAAAATCCTCTCGCTCAGGTGATTTAGATTTTCAGTCCTTCGACCGATGTAACTTGTACTGGTATAAATGCACAAACTAATGTGAAAACGGTTTTTGATCGGATGCTAAGCGCTGTGGTGTAAAGTTCTGCAGAACTTGATTTTCTTGCTGCAGCTTCTTCTTTATCGTAGAACTCTAATTTATGATCAGTAACTCGTGTTCCGCTGTGGCTATTTTACCACGGACTTGTTGCTTTTAACCGAGCAGCTTAAAGCATGCAGAACAGCACCATCTCATGTCATCCCCAAAAATCATCCTTGCCCAAAAAAGTTATTTTATCCCCAATGACCCCACCTAACCTCACCGTCTTACTTGTCGGCTGCCCCTCTACCAGTTCGTACCCTCTGTCACCTCACTCTTCTCTGAGCCTCAATTTTGTAAAGAAAAATAATTAAAGGCAGGCTGACACCTTGGTATTCTCCACAAAGCTAATTACCTCCACCACCAAAGGTGGGCAGAGGTGATGTTTCACCCTGTCTGTCTGTCTGTGAGCAGGCTATCTCAAAAAGCTATGGACGGATTCGTATGAAATTTGGTGGACAGGTTGGGTGTGTGACAAGGATGAAATGATTAGATTTTTGTGAAGATCCGATCCGGATATTTTTAGATCCTCGTGGAGGATCTCTATGTCTTACTCACGTTGTTGTTGTTCTTCTTCTTGTGGACTTTTTTGTTTCACAGCCTACAGTTTTCATCGAAACTTCCTGAAACTTGGCATATATATGTAAAAATACCCTGCGCAGACAGTAACCATCTCTTATTTTGAAAATTCCTCCGAGAAAAAAGTTATGACGTCAAAATATCTCCGCTAATGGAAATCGCCTAAAAAATTATCTCCGAAACTAGGCAAGCTTTTTGAATTCTGTTTGTGGGAATCGAGCAGGGCATTAGCAGAGATGAATTACCGCACATATGATACATCACTCTGACGTCATATAAATTTTTATGACGTCATTCCTATTTTTTGACATTTTTTGTTTCACAACCCAGTTTTCATCGGATTTCGTGAAACTTGCCATGTTATGCAGAAAGCCCACGCGCAGGCAGTAACCATCTCCAATTTTGGAAATTCTTCCTAGAAAAAAGTTGACGTCATAATATCGCCGCTAATGGAAATCGCCTATACCATTATCTCTGAAACTAGGCAAGCTGTTTGAATTTTGTTTGCGGGAATCATGCCGGCATTAGCACAGATAATTTATCGCAAACCTGATACATCAAAATGACGTCATATTCGTTTTTATGACGTCATCATTAAGAGGACGAGGATCTTAGCTCATTTGAGCTTGTTTATTTTTAATATTCTAAAGTGATTCTTCACCATTTAGAGATATGGCCAAAAACAATATATGCATGATATTTCAAAAAGTTGTGGACAATTTATGACAAAACTAGGTGGATGAGTTGGGTAGGTGACAAGAACAAGCTGATTAGATTTTGGTGTGTGACAAGGACGAATGGTCCAGCCGATCACTGGGGTACAAAATGTAAACTTTTCAGCCTGGTGGAGGTATGCGCTCTACCGAGTGCCGTTTATGTTCCATTCTGAGTTATTCAGACCGTATAGTAGTGTATGAGGTCTTCATCTGAAAAATCATGGAGTATGGGTCCCCACGCTGACCTGATACAGCTGCTTTCTATCTTGCTCACCATTAGGTGATCAAGTCCAATGTTCTACTTGTTATTGGCATATCTTTGCAGGAGGTCAAGTCCAACGATCTGCTTCTCCTACACCACGGGCAAGTTGGTGGACTCAGTTTTCTGTCACCTCACTTGTGGCCTTGATCTTCTCACCCTCTCATCACTCAATTCTCCCTGTGTCCGGACAAGTTGCATACGTTCTTCTTGAATTCCAAGCCTGGTTACCCTTCCCAATTTTGAGCTGATTGCTCACCCCCATTCCTTCATCCTCTGTTTTCTCGTTTGTGGAATTGACTCGCTGTGTCTGTTTTTCTCCCGTTTATCTCTCTAGTCCTTCAAGAGTGCAGCCCACCGTCATGTCATGCTTTCTCCGATAGCCACCCCAGCTCTCTTATGCTCCTGCCCCTTTCCTTTCTGCCACTCATGTGCAATGTCTTTGTCTCCTGTTCCCCATTTGATCCTCGATCATTCTCTGATCCTGCTACTCTGTCGTTCAGCTCCTCCTTGAGCTTAGATTCTACAAACAGAGTGAAAAATGAGGAAGGAAGAAGCCTAAAATATTTCTGAAAGTAATTGCACAAAGAAATCCAAATTTGTCTCTTTTGGTAAATATTCTTTAGCTGTGCACTTTATTTTAAATTTCTTGGGTGTTTCAGCAGACTTGGCAAAAGCTATTGATGCCACAACCACTATCCTAGACCTAGAGGGATTTCTGCACATTCGATGTCTCCTCGAGTTTAGTAGTCTGTTGTTTGAGAGAAACTTTCTCTTTGGTGGAAGCTTTTACAATTGCAGGGGATGATGCTCTGGGGATGTGATAGCTAATTATACTATGTTTTTAACTTTACGTTGTATTTTGTAAAGGGAGGGGGGGGGGTTGGTGCATGTTCACACTGATGTGTTTATGGTGCGTACAGGTGGAAAAGTGTGTGGTTGGAGAGCGACAACATTTTTCCATATTTATGTATGTTGTATAAAAATGGGCCAAAGGAAATGAATGGTGCTAACTTTCTTGGTAGATATGATTGTATTTGTGGTACTGATGAAGGCAGTTATTTTTGATTGCAGGCAGTTTGTGGGATTGATGCAGTTGGTAATTTTTTTTATTTTTGTTTTTTTTTCACTATTTATGCTTAGTTTGTGTTTCAAAAGCAACCATCTGATGGGAAATCTGTGTGACCATAGTTTATTTGCCTAAAATTAAACAAGATTTTTCCCTGTTTCCCCTCCAACAGATACACGAGATCAACACTGAGCCCAATGACATCGCTTTCCTGTCAATGTTTTCTTCCTTTTGTCCTGTTAATCTGTGGCAGCAATCTAGATATTCTCATAATTCTTTCTATTTTGAATTTCTAATTCCTGTATATATGTATATATCTGTGTATAACTGCTTCTCTCCCCCCCCCCCACCCCCGTCCTTTTTATGATTTCGATCCTGTTACTAAACTACCCTTTCCATGCTCGCTGAGCTGCATGAGCCCTGTTCACTTAGCATGGAAACTGGAACTAATTGCTCTGCACAGATCGCACATCTCCCTGAACTGATCGTACATTGTGAACTTATTCTTTATAAAAACTAATCATACTGCACGAGATGGTACACAACTCTGCCTTGCACACTGCTATATAAAAAATTGCATCGAGACACCTACAGTCTAGTTTGGTTCAGTTAAGTTAGGTGCTAAAGTCAAGCGCAGGTTGCCTTTAGGACAGTTGCTGCAAGTTCATTGTGGCAAGTTTAGTTAATCCCAGGCTCCTTGGGTTGATTACTGAAGTAGTTGAGGGTTGACAGGAATCTGAGTCGCATGAAGTGTGAACCTATTCATGCCAAACCGAGTGAATGGAGATGCTTTCTTTTCTGCCATTGGGAATAATTGGGAAGAAGGGAGTGCAGGAAGAGTTCCCGCATAAGGAAACATCATCCATTTGCCATTTGGAGCTGGACCCCACATAGACAGGGTTTTGCTTTCGGAATTGCTCATGGCATCCATCCATCCATTGGGACCATACTCTGTGCAGAGCGTTGGTGCTGCCTAAGCAGTCTCTAGGCTATTGGCACAATCCTGCATGGGTCACCACTCCGACACAGGACACCAGCAGCTGGTACTCATTTTGCTGATCTCGGAAGGATGACAGGCAGAGTCAACCCCACCTGGTATTGATTCAACAGCCAAGGGGGTTTGAACTCAGGATCCAAAGCCCATCACTCTAAGCTCATGGCATGACGTCTGGGATGAGGCCTCATATCCCCGCGCC
>CM068952.1:31970004-31980562 GCA_035128595.1 Eptatretus atami | reverse complement strand
TTGTGACCAGTGCGGAGCACACACTTCCACGAGCCCGGCAAAATGACTCAGCAGCGATAACGCGCAATTCTTGAGGTGGAATGCTCAAGCGGAGCGTCCCACGGAGGTACACACTGCACTCAAAACCTATGCAAAACTAGGCTAGGAATCTTTTACCTCACGCGCATCTCTATCTCTCTCTCTCTCTCTCTCTCTCTCCTCTCCTCTCCCTCCCCCCCTCCCCTCCCCCCCCTCCCTCTATTCTCGCTCCCTCTGGACACACAAAAGAACATCCATTACAGATTCGCAATCACAGTTTCCTCTGGCACGACACCAAACCCCCCCATATTGCACCACACACACCTCCCACTCCCACACCATAGGCAGAGACACCAGTATTTCTCCTCCTACCTCCCCAAAGCTACTGGATTGCACGGTCAGTCGACCGCGCCAGGTATTGCGAGGCCGTTTAGTCCTCATCTGCTCTTTCTTTCTGGCTATCTAATCTTTCTCTTGTGTGGTGTGTGTGTGTGTGTGTGTGTGTGTGTGAATGTGATGGCGCCTGTCGTAGCATAAGTTAAGATTGTAGAAGTTCTATCGGGATAAGTCTGCTTTTGTAAATTGCTTGCCTTTTGTCACACCCCACAATTTCCTTGCTATCCCTGCTGTACATAATAATAAACCCCATTTACTGTGCCACATACCTTACCTCACTTAATTATGAATAAATGCTTGTGTAGAAATGTTCCCAGCTCGTTTTAGTCTGCTCCTTCATTGGTCCAGCAAGGTCCGTATTCTAGCTTCGTCGAGACATTGTCCCTCAACGATCTGTTTTCCAAGCCGGTACATCCTTGGCAGGTACGCTCGGCTGCAATCTGATCCGGTAAGGTGATCCGGTTTGAACAAGGCGTACGTACCAAGGGCGTGTCCCCCGTAATTAGATCACGTGACCATTAGGTAACCAGTATTCATTAGACGGAGGACCCCAAGTCACGTGGTTGAGTTATTGGCGTTCACGGTCGATTAGTGACCCGCTGCTTACGGAGTTATTCGTGTGCGACGGCCTGCGTATCCTGAGAGTCTGGTGGGAACCCGAGGTAGCTTCCCCCCCCCCCCCCCTCGTGGTCTTCTCGCCCCCGCCCCGCAACAGCACACACATATATATATATATGTGTGTGTAAAAACACATGCGAAATATAATAATGTATGAAATCCATTTTTGAAATATCTATATATATTATTTGTTGCGAATTCGCGCCCGTCGGCCGTGCGGACGGCACGTAACTCGGATCGCGGCACGTCGCCCACCGGACGGACAATTCAGTCGTGACCCTCCGGGAACTATCGCCCGGAGCCAGTCACGCGGTGGGCCTTTCGACCTCACCACAATCGTGCCAATGCGCCACCCGCGTAGGATAGGGTTGTTCGCCAAACTCGACCTACCTAAGTACCCACGCGGATGGTAACCGGGCGATCGTACCTCGCCGCAGGTCGACTCCGGACACGAGCCGCTTGGGCGGCCCGTTCCGTACTATCGGGATAACCGAGCGGTGTTATCGTCGACTCGACGGTTCAGATTATTTACCGGGCGTTTTGCACCCACGAACCCTTTACGTGAAGCAGGATGGGGGGTCAATGAAGAAAAGAGAAGCGAAACGGGAAAACAGTTCAACAATGCACATTTATTCGCGGCACACGGAGCACACATATAGCACGTATTTACAGCCACAATTAGCAATGCACATATATCAATTTAAGACAAAAACAATAATGCAAGCAACGCAGAGCTACGACCGAACTAAACGCGACAACTCGGCAACACTTATTACAGTTTTACCTTACAAGACACGCGCCACAACACGCATTCACACCTAAGCAAAAGAAAAGACCCCTCAAAGGCAAGGGAGTCAGACTGGGGCCGTGGGCTAATGCGCGTGGAACCTTGGATGAGCGGCAGGTCCACGAGACGAAGGGTCCTACCCGGCCTCGTGGCGAGCCGCAAAATGTCGCTGCACGGCGGTTTCGTGGGCACTGCTGGTGTAAAGTGGGAACGGGCCCCTTGTCGCACTCTCTCAGCGCGGGGGAAAGGGGAATTGTTGATGCTCTGGGAGGGAGTATGGCTGGCTTGCTCGAGTCCGCGATGCGCGATTCAACGCGACTCGTCGCTGACTTCCTCGTCCGGACCGACCTCCAGGTTCTCCTCGCCGATCTCCCTCGCAGCCGTTCGCCTCCGTAGCGTTTGCCTCCGTAGCGTTCGCTCCGCTACTCATCGGCCCACTTCTGCTCGAGCTCCGTCTCCCGACTCTGCCCCACCGTACTGCCCACTCGACTCATGGCCACACTTCTGCTTCGAGCTCCGTCCCGACTCTGCCCCACCGATACTGCCCACTCGACTCACTGCCACACTTCTGCTTCGAGCTCCGTCTCCCGACTCTGCCACCGATACTAGCCCACTCGACTCACTGCCACACTTCTGCTTCGAGCTCCGTCTCCCGACTCTGCCCACCGATACTGCCCACTCCGACTCACTGCCACACACTTCTGCTTCGAGCTCCGTCTTCCGATCTGCCCACCGATACTGCCCCGATTCCGCCTTGCGCTCGTCTTTTTATCGCTCCAGGAACCCACCATATGCAAATTCTCGGATCCAACGACTCAGGGGCGGAGCCACGCTCGCCGATTGGAACGGAGAAAAAGGGGCAGTGACTCTTTCCTGATCTCAAATTTGCATATGCCGATTTCCCTCAGATGCGTCTGGGGGGGGGCCAAGCCGCCCGCGCTTCCTAATTGGATGGATCAGATGTGTGGCGTGTAGCATTCTGATCCGAATTCTCCTCGGAAAAACGCCATCTGCATCGCGGCTGCGTGTATCGCTGAAGATAGCCGACGCTCGGTGTCCACAGGTGGTGCGGGAGTGGCCGTAGGAGAAGGTGGTGGAGGGTGTTCGGCGGTGTCCGATGGCCATGGCGCTGTTTGGAATGGCGGTGATGTGAGGTTTGCGGTTAGCGAGTGGTGAAGGTAGGTTGTGGCTGCTGGCGTTTGTTGTTGTGTTGGCGTGGTTGGCTCAAAACAAGGTAGAACAGAAAAAAAACGCCTAACTCAAAGGATCGCACCCGAATGAATCACATTAATTCCCTCTATACAACGGTTTGAGCTAACTATACCTGTACTTTAAAAAATACCTCACCTATGGGACCTGATGGTGTTCGCCGCAATTTCCACAGCCGTAAACAATATATTATATATTATATAATATACATGTCGTTTTTGAGCCCGATCTCTCAATGGTGAAGAATCACGAAAAAAAATTGTTTGATCCGAATTCGGATCTTAACCAAATCGAATCAGTTCTTTCGTGTCACACATCTAATGTGTCCACCAGTTTCGTCCGAATACGTCCATAACCCTTTTAGATATAGTGCTATGTTTTTGGCTCTATCTTCGCAATGGTGAAGAATCACTTAAAATTTCGTATCCGGATCTAAATTTGGATCTTCACCAAAATCTAATCAGTCGTCCTTTCACACACCCGACCTCTCCACAAAATTTCATCCGCATCCATCCACAACTTTTTGAAGATTATCCAGCACACAGACAGACAACAAACAAGAAAGATGTTGCTCAGGCATCTTGCGAAATTACTTGCAAAAATCCGAAACCAAATTTGACCTGAAAAATAATTGGCTGGTTGAATTAATTGACCTGAAATATAAATCCTCTTCAAATTTCAAAGTCAATGGATGAAAATTGAGATTTTAGAAATCTCACCTAAGTTGTTGACCTTTTGATCTCTGACCTATCTCCTTAGAATGTCTGTCGCACACCAACCCCGAGTGTAGATGTAGCGATGGCAGACAATGAGGAGCAGTGAAGAGGGGGCAAAGCAGAGAGGTGAAGACAAGGGCAAGGCAGGCAGGCGAAAAAGAGATCCGCCTTTTATAAGCCCTGGGCGAAGGGTGGGGTGACGACCCGAAGCGACGCACCGTGACCCGAATCGTGCTTCCCTATTGGACCATGGCGGTCATAGCCCCCACCCTGCCAGGCTCCTGGGGCCGGAAGTGGTCTCATTTGCACATCCGGCGTGACACGGCTCGGAGCCCCGCACCGAACTCCCCGCGACCCCCGTCCCACGCCGCCCGTCCTGCCGTGTTCTGGCGACTGGACGAGGGTCGTGTCAGCCCTTCATGCCCATTCGGGGCATCCCTGGCGAGATCCGTTTGGTGCTGTTGACGTGCTTGGCCCGTCCCCGCATCACGCGGTCCGAGTGGCCTTGGCCGTGCAACACCCTTCTGTTTGGTGGCAAATTGTATCGATGCGGAGGTGCGAGGAGGCGCGGGATGATTTTTCCCATGTGCGGGAGATGTTGTTGGTCGAGGTGGTGAGTTTTTGGTGAGCGAAGGTTGAGCAAGGTGAGACGCCGTTGTAAATTGGCACGCAGATTTGAATGAAAGGGCGAGCCATGCGCGCGCCGGGCAGCGTCTTTGTTAATGTTGTGAGTCTTTCACAGGTGGCTGCTTGGTGCTGTTATTCATACTGTGTGTGTTTGCTTGCTTGCTTGCTTGATTTGTACCATGGATAAAAGCAAAGGGTTGAAATGGAAATCAGAATAGATCAATAGAAGATAGAGATATAGTTATTAGACCAAGCTATAAGACCCACGCAACACACTTCATCCCATTAACCCACTAGACATGAGGGGAAGATCTGACTGCACAAAGACTAGCTAAGTAACTGCCTGGGGATCACTGTATGCTGGGTGCCATTGCCTTAAATGCATGCGGTTCTGTAGACACACACACACACACACACACACACACACAATATCTCAAAGTTATGGATGGATTTGGACAAAACTTGGAGGATGAGTTGGTTAGGTGACAAGGCCAAACTGATTAAATTTTAGTTCAGGTCCGAATCCAGATCTGGCCTATGAGTGGGTGACAGAATGTAAGCTATTCAGCTTGGCAGAGGTATGCGCTCTACCGAGTGCCCTTCCAGTTTTGAAATGTGTTGGTGAATGAGGGCTAGCAGCATGGCCGACAGGCATGCTTACCCGCCTCTCAGCAGTCTAGCCATGGTTTGAATCCCGACCCAGCTAGAAACTCTTATCCCGGTGTCTCGTGGGCTGGGTGATTCATCAATGTGTGTGTTCTCCTCGGGGATGGACATTAAACTGGGCCTTCCATCTGCCAGCATTAATTGTTGGACATTAAAGATCCCACAGTGTCCTTCGCAGAAAGTACGTGAGCTATCCCCTCTTAACAGAGTATATAGTACATCTGAATCAGATTGGTGAATGACTGAAGGCTTGATGTACTGTTACATTTCACCAAATGTTTCGTTCCTCTACCTCCAGAGATGTTTCATGAACGAATCAACACACATGAATTTGTGTCACTGGTGAAAGAGCTTGCACCTCCTGGAAAGATCTCCCAACCTACGAGTTTTGATTTTGAGTTCAACCATGTTGAGAAGCCATATGAGTCGTACATGGGCCAGAACATACACCTGAGGTAACTGTGTGTGTGTGTGTGTGTGTGTGTGTGTGTGTGTGTGTGTGTGTGTGTGTGTGTGTGTGTGTGTTTGCGTGTGTGTGTGTGTGTGTCATGGACCAAGGTGTGCTTTTCTTGGTCTCAAAGTTTGGTTCCGGGAGCTTTTTTTTCAGGATCGTCACCGAGCCCCGGACAGCTTCCAACTGCAGTTAGCTTCTCATAATATTTATTCCCAGGGATGGTTTTTAAGATGTCTGTAAGGTTCGTCTTTATAATTCCCGTTGCTCCAACAAGGGACTTTCAAAATGAGGTATTCTGCCCAGAATGCTCGGCATGTATTTGCAGAAACCCTTAACAATGAGGGTCATCGGGGCAGGAAGCGTGTACCGTGTGTGCGAGAAAAGGATTGCTACTTAAAATGGGTCGCAAAGCTTTTTAAATCAGCCTAAATGTAACGGAAATACTTGGAACTTCCTTAACTTACCCGTACTTGGAAATGTAACTGCGAGAAAGCGGTGTGCCTCTGCCCAATGAAAGAGTAGGAGAACTTTCTTAACTTGCCCGTACTGCAAACTCCCAAGGCCGCATGGATTGGTGCAAGGCCAGAAGGTTCGTGGATGGTTGCGTTCTACCGAAACCTTCGACCATAGCTGCCCGTGAGTGGACTTTGAACGTTGCGGGATTGCCTCGTGCGCACACGGCAGGCTTGGTGATTTATTTAATGGAGTGTAATTGGAAAGACGATGCTGTCATTACCAACATCCAGGCAGACTTCCCAGAGGGAGACACCATTTCTAATTTGGTTGCTTCTTGATACTGATGGAAAGGATATATCTGGGGCTTGTGAATGTACAGGGAAAGTTAAAATGGTGATATTTACTAATAATCGTGTTTGGGAGGAGAGAGGGGAGGGGTGGGAGTGGGAACTGTATGGGATGTGAGGGTTGTTCTTTCCAAATGTGTTTATAGTTTTTTTTGTTTTGTTTGGTTCTGGGCACACAAGTTAAGTTATACTAGATTTTTGCATCTATTGCTAAAAGGAGAAGTGTGTGCGCACATGCCAGGCTAAAATCTTACAATTATCCATATCAATTGTTTGATGATCTGTTTAGTCATAGTATATAAAAAAATAAATTGGCAAACAGGCAAAATACTTCCTTTTCTGTAATTTTCAATGACACTTGTAAGATTATCAAACAAATTACTGATTGTATCGTCACAACATTTCATTTTGCTCGGCATTCGAACGGTCTCTGCTAACCCACGCAGGTGCACATTTATAACCTCCGAGTAAGCAGGATAGATGATTCTTTAGGCATATCGCCAGCACAGAAGAGAGACGCCGTGTGCATGTGCAGAACAGCATGCTTAAGGTGTGTTCCTTGTAGACAAGTCGTATCAGGCACATACATGGCTGTCTGTGTATTGCAGATGCAAAAACAAGTTGAACATTGTTATTTTAGCACGTTTTTAAGCCGGATTATTTTAAACCTGGTGGAATGTGCTTGTGCATAAACACGATACTAGATGTACTGGACTAATGTTCAAAACCCTATTAATGATGCAGTGTCCACCTGATGACCAACAATTTTTCTCTCTCTCTCACTCTCTCACTCTCTCACTCTCTCACACATCCAAGCGGCAGTACGACTATTGCTCCTTGGATTCTGGATTCTGACATTGCCTGACATTGCCTGATATATGAATTTGTGGACATGAAAATGTTTCCCATAACGAACAGAATATTTTTCTTGTATCAAACCATACTCTTTATAATCATACTTGGAAGCTCCAGGAATATTTAATATGATTTGAATTTCGTTTTTCCTTGTAGTACAGTGCTGAAGTATAAAATTTGAACCTCTCAATAATGAAGCATGAGGTGTGTCATGCAGTGATTTAAACTAGTTTTGACTCAGCAACATTGAACTCGCACTCTCCAGTTATAGTAGCATAAAATTTTATATCAGATCAAAATCCTCTCGCTCAGGTGATTTAGATTTTCAGTCCTTCGACCGATGTAACTTGTACTGGTATAAATGCACAAACTAATGTGAAAACGGTTTTTGATCGGATACTAAGCGCTGTGGTGTAAACGTTCTGCAGAACTTGATTTTCTTGCTGCAGCTTCCTTCTTTATCGTAGAACTCTAATTTATGATCAGTAACTCCTCTTCCACTGTGCCTATTTTACCACGGACTTGTTGCTTTTAACCGAGCAGCTTAAAGCATGCAGAACAGCACCATCTCATGTTATCCCCAAAAATCATCCTTGCCCAAAAAAGTTATTTTATCCCCAATGACCCCACCTAACCTCACCGTCTTACTTGTCGGCTGCCCCTCTACCAGTTCGTACCCTCTGTCACCTCACTCTTCTCTGAGCCTCAATTTTGTAAAGAAAAATAATTAAAGGCAGGCTGACACCTTGGTATTCTCCACAAAGCTAATTACCTCCACCACCAAAGGTGGGCAGAGGTGATGTTTCACCCCTGTCTGTCTGTCTGTGAGCAGGCTATCTCAAAAAGCTATGGACGGATTCGTATGAAATTTGGTGGACAGGTTGGGTGTGTGACAAGGATGAAATGATTAGATTTTTGTGAAGATCCGGATCCGGATATTTTTAGATCCTCGTATAGGATCTCTATGTCTTACTCACGTTGTTGTTGTTCTTCTTCTTGTGGACTTTTTTGTTTCACAGCCTACAGTTTTCATCGAAACTTCCTGAAACTTGGCATATATATGTAAAAATACCCTGCACAGACAGTAACCATCTCTGATTTTGAAAATTCCTCCGAGAAAAAAAGTTATGACGTCAAAATATCTCCGCTAATGGAAATCGCCTAAAAAATTATCTCCGAAACTAGGCAAGCTTTTTGAATTCTGTTTGTGGGAATCGAGCAGGGCATTAGCAGAGATGAATTACCGCACATATGATACATCACTCTGACGTCATATAAATTTTTATGACGTCATTCCTATTTTTTGACATTTTTTGTTTCACAACCCAGAGTTTTCATCGGATCTTCGTGAAACTTGCCATGTATATGCAGAAAGCCCACGCGCAGGCAGTAACCATCTCCAATTTTGGAAATTCTTCCTAGAAAAAAAGTTGACGTCATAATATCGCCGCTAATGGAAATCGCCTATACCATTATCTCCGAAACTAGGCAAGCTGTTTGAATTTTGTTTGCGGGAATCATGCCGGGCATTAGCACAGATAATTTATCGCAAACCTGATACATCAAAATGACGTCATATTCGTTTTTATGACGTCATCATTAAGAGGACGAGGATCTTAGCTCATTTGAGCTTGTTTATTTTTAATATTCTAAAGTGATTCTTCACCATTTATAGATATGGCCAAAAACAATATATAGCATGATATTTCAAAAAGTTGTGGACAATTTATGACAAAACTAGGTGGATGAGTTGGGTAGGTGACAAGAACAAGCTGATTAGATTTTGGTGTGTGACAAGGACGAATGGTCCAGCCGATCACTGGGGTACAAAATGTAAACTTTTCAGCCTGGTGGAGGTATGCGCTCTACCGAGTGCCGTTATAGTTCCATTCTGAGTTATTCAGACCGTATAGTAGTGTATGAGGTCTTCATCTGAAAAAATCATGGAGTATGGGTCCCCACGCTGAGCTGATACGGCTGCTTTCTATCTTGCTCACCATTAGGTGATCAAGTCCAATGTTCTACTTGTTATTGGCATATCTTTGCAGGAGGTCAAGTCCAACGATCTGCTTCTCCTACACCACGGGCAAGTTGGTGGATTCTCAGTTTTCTGTCACCTCACTTGTGGCCTTGATCTTCTCACACTCTCGTCACTCAATTCTCCCTGTGTCCGGACAGGTTGCATACGTTCTTCTTGAATTCCAAGCCTGGTTACCCTTCCCAATTTTGAGCTGATTGCTCACCCCCATTCCTTCATCCCTCTGTTTTCTCGTTTGTGGAATTGACTCGCTGTGTCTGTTTTTCTCCCGCTTATCTCTCTAGTCCTTCAAGAGTGCAGCCCACCGTCATGTCATGCTTTCTCCGATAGCCACCCCAGCTCTCTTATGCTCCTGCCCCTTTCCTTTCTGCCACTCATGTGCAATGTCTTTGTCTCCCTGTTCCCCATTTGATCCTCGATCATTCTCTGATCCTGCTACTCTGTCGTTCAGCTCCTCCTTGAGCTTAGATTCTACAAACAGAGTGAAAAATGAGGAAGGAAGAAGCCTAAAATATTTCTGAAAGTAATTGCACAAAGAAATCCCAAATTTGTCTCTTTTGGTAAATATTCTTTAGCTGTGCACTTTATTTTAAATTTCTTGGGTGTTTCAGCAGACTTGGCAAAAGCTATTGATGCCACAACCACATATCCTAGACCTAGAGGGATTTCTGCACATTCGATGTCTCCTCGAGTTTAGTAGTCTGTTGTTTGAAGAGAAACTTTCTCTTTGGTGGAAGCTTTTACAATTGCAGGGGATGATGCTCTGGGGATGTGATAGCTAATTATACTATGTTTTTAACTTTACGTTGTATTTTGTAAAGGGAGGGGGGGGGGGGGGGGGGGTTGGTGGCATGTTCACACTGATGTGTTTATGGTGCGTACAGGTGGAAAAGTGTGTGGTTGGAGAGCGACAACATTTTTCCATATTTATGTATGTTGTATAAAAATGGGCCCAAAGGAAAATGAATGGTGCTAACTTTCTTGGTAGATATGATTGTATTTGTGGTACTGATGAAGGCAGTTATTTTTGATTTGCAGGCAGTTTGTGGGATTGATGCAGTTGGTAATTTTTTTTTATTTTTGTTTTTTTTTCACTATTTTATGCTTAGTTTGTGTTTCAAAAGCAACCATCTGATGGGAAATCTGTGTGACCATAGTTTATTTTGCCTAAAATTAAACAAGATTTTTCCCTGTTTCCCCTCCAACAGATACACGAGATCAACACTGAGCCCAATGACATCGCTTTCCCTGTCAATGTTTTCTTCCTTTTGTCCTGTTAATCTGTGGCAGCAATCTAGATATTCTCATAATTCTTTCTATTTTGAATTTCTAATTCCTGTATATATGTATATATCTGTGTATAACTGCTTC
>CM068952.1:31941144-31953571 GCA_035128595.1 Eptatretus atami | reverse complement strand
CGAATCCCGTTGATATGCTTTTTGATATAAGGATGATGTCTTCGGATTGGTAAAAAGATGAGAAACAAGTAGATCAGCGTGAAATTTGGCCATAAAAAACACTCCTTTCAAAAAAAGTATGGTTGTATGCCCAACCCTAACAACAGATCTTGTGCTCTGGCCTCATCGCAAGAGATTTAAATTTTTCGAGCTTTTTATTTATGCCTGGTGTTGGCTTAATGGTTAGGGTGGCAGGCTTGGGATCCTAGGGTCCTGAGTGCAAATGCTGCTTGGCTGTTGAATTAATACCAGGTGGGGTTGACTCATCTTTTGAGGTTGGAAAAATGAGTATGAGCTTGCTGGGATTATTGAGCCTTTCAAGTATCCTGTGTCAGAGTGGTGACTTGTCCAGGATTGTGCCCAACAGCCCAGGAGACTCAAGGCGGCACCAATGCTCTGCACAGAGTATGGTTCCAATGGATGGATGGATTTAAGGTGGGGGTTACTTAGAGCAAGAGGGTGTGTCTGGGTGTTTATGAAAGGAAATACAAGGTACTTGGACACAGAAGCAGATCCTTTTGCCCATCATGCCTTGCCTCTGTATACACCATATCAATGCAAGTCATCAGTTCATCTTCCTAACTTCATTGGTGAGTGGGGAGGAGGGTGGGGTGGGGGGGAGAGGTAAATCAGGGGCTAAGCACAGGTACATGACCAGGATGTTTTATTTTGGATGGGGGAGTAAAGACTGTTGTCGGGTGAGGAATGAACAAACACCGTCAGCACATTCAACTTTTGAACAGACATCACAATAGTTACACTTGTACACAATTACCATCCATACCCAAGCATCCTGTCAGTGTCCATGAACCCTGAAATCGCCATTGCTTGTCGGTACTGATCTAATTCCAGTTTAATCCCATCTGTTTTTGCTGCCACTACCTTTCCAGTTTGTTTGATATATACACTATACAGTATTATCATAATGTAATTAATATACAAGTCTCCAGGCCGAGGGGGTTTTCAAAACTGCTGTTTGGTTAGGATGTTGGTAATGAAAGTTCAAAAAGGTATTCCTTTCGGTGTTCGAATCAAAAAAACGATTGGCAGCCAATACGTGATCAGGTATGTTCATTGTAAGTGATTCCCTTCACGTGAACACATTTGGCGTTTTATAATGAACCCTCCCTTGGATCGTTTGGCAGAACAGTAAAAACAAGAGTGAATGAGAAACTAAACGGCTGAAAGAAGAGTCGACAACCCTGACAATGTAAACGAGTAGATTCTCCAAAAGGAGAGCGCTCAAGTGTAGAAGGAGGACTCGAGTCGCGGAAGGAAGGTCGAGTCGCGAGGGAGAGGCTCGAGTCGCAGGAGAGGGCTCGAGTCGCGAAGGAGGGCTCGAGATCGCGGAAGAGAGGGCTCGAGTCGCGGAGAGTGGCTCGAGTCGCGGAAAGAGTGGTGCTCGAGTCGCGGAAGGAGTGGGCTCGAGTCGGAAGAGTGCGGCTCGGAGTCCGAGGAGAGGCTCGAATCGCAGAAGGAGTCGGCTCGAGTGCGGAAGGATGGGCTCGAATCGCAGAAGGAGTCGGCTCGAGTCGCGGAAGGAGTGGGCTCGAGTCGCGAAGGAGTCGGCTCGAGTCGCGGAAGGAGTCTGCTCGAGTCGCGGAAGGAGTCGGCTCGAGTCGCGAAGGAAAGCTCGAGTCGCGAAGAGTGGGCTCGAGTCGCAAAGATGGGCTCGAGTCGCGGAAGGAGAGGGCTCGAGTCGCGGAAGGAGAGGGCTCGAGTCGTGGAAGGAGAGGGTCGAGTCGCGGAAGGAGTGGCTCGAGTCGCGAAGGAGAGGCTCGAGTCGCGAAGAGAGGGCTCGTCGCGAAGAGTGGCTCAGTCGCGGAAGGAGTGGCTCGAGTCGCGGAAGGAGTGGGCTCGAGTCGCGGAAGGAGTGGCTCGAGTCGCGGAAGAGTGGGCTCGAGTCGCGAAGGAGTCGGCTCGAGTCGCGGAAGGAGTCGGCTCGAGTCGCGGAAGGAGTCGGCTCGAGTCGCGAAGGAGTGGGCTCGAGTCGCGGAAGGAGTCGGCTCGGTCGAGGAAGGAGTCTGCTCGAGTCGCGGAAGGAGTCGGCTCGAGTCGCGGAAGGAGAGGGCTCGAGTCGCGGAAGGAGTGGCTCGAGTCGCGGAAGGAGAGGCTCGAGTCGCGGAAGGAGTCTCTCGAGTCGCGGAAGGAGTCGGCGTCGGGAAGAGTGGCTCGAGTCGCGGAAGGAGTCGGCTCGAGTCGTGGAAGGAGTCGGCTCGAGTCGCGGAAGGAGTCGGCTCGAGTCGCGGAAAGGAAGGGCTCGAGTCGCGGAAGGAGAGGCTCGAGTCGCGAAGGAGAGGGCTCGTAGTCCGGAAGGAGTCGGCTCGAGTCGCGGAAGAGTGGCCGAGTCCCGGACGGAGAGGGCTCGAGTCCCGGACGGAGAGGCTCGAGTCCCGACCAGAGGTCGATCCGGACGAAAGAGGGCTCGAGTCCGGACCGAGAGGGCTCGAGTCCCGGACGGAGAGGGCTCGAGTCCCGGACCGAGAGGCTCGAGTCCCGGACCGAGAGGGCTCGAGAGTCGCGGAAGGAGAGGGCTCGAGTCGCGGAAGAGAGGGTCGAGTCCGGAAGGAGAGAGGCTCGAGTCACGGAGAGAGGGCTCGAGTCCCGGACGGAGAGGGCTCGAGTCGCGGAAGGAGAGGGGCTCGAGTCCCGGAAGGAGAGGCTCGAGTCCCGGAGGAGAGGGCTCGAGTCGCGAAGGAGAGGGCTCGAGTCGCCGAACGAGAGGTCGCGTGCGAGCGAGTCGCGAAGGAAGAGGGCTCGAGTCCGGACGAGAGGCTCGATCGCGGAAGGAGAGGCTCGAAGTCGCGTAAGGAGAGGGCTCGAGTCGCGTAAGGAGAGGGCTCGAGTCGCGGAGAGAGGCTCGAGTCTCGGGAAGGAGAGGCTCGAGTCGCGAAGGAGAGGCTCGAGTCGCGGAAAGAGGGCTCATCGCGGAAGGAGAGGCTCGAGTAGCGGAAGGAGAGGGCTCGAGTCGCGGAAGAGAGGCGAGTCGCGAAGAGAGGGCTCGAGTGCGGGAGGAAGGCTCGAGTCGCAGGAAGGAGAGGCCGAGTCTGCGAAGGAGTGGGCTCGAGTCGCGGAAGGAGTGGGCTCGAGTCCGGAAGGAGTGCTCGAGTCGCGAAGAAAGGAGTGGGCTCGAGTCGCGGAAGGATGGGCTCGATCGAAGAGTGGCTCGGTCGCGGAAGGAGGGGCTCGAGTCGCGGAAATCGGTGGGGGAGGAGGGCTCGAGTTGCGGAAGGATGGGCTCGAGTCGCGGAAGAGTGCTCGATCGCGGAAGGAGTCTGCGTCGAGTCGCGGAAGGAGTCGGCTCGAGTCGCGGAAGGGATGGCTCGAGTCCGGAAGGAGGGCTCGAGTCGGGAAGGAGGCTCGATCGCGGAAGGAGTCTGCTCGAGTCCGGAAGGAGTGGGCTCGAGTCGCGGAAGAAGATCGTCTCGAGTCGCGGAAGGAGTCGCTCGAGTCGCGGAAGGAGAGGATCGAGTCGCGGAAGAGAGGGCTCGATCGCGGAAGAGAGCTCGAGTCGCGGAAGGAGTGGCGAGATCGCGAAGGAGTCGCTCGAGTCGCGGAAGAGTGGCTCGAGTCGCGGAAGGAGAGGGCTCGAGTCGCGGAAGGAGTGGCTCGAGTCGCGAAGAGTGGCTCGATCGCGGAAGGAGATCTGGCTCGAGTCGCGGAAGGAGTGGGCTCGGTCGCGGAAGGATGCTCGAGTCGCGGAAGGAGTCGGCTCGAAGTCGCGGAAGAGAGGGCTCGAGTCGCGAAGGAGAGGGCTCGAGTCGCGGAAGGAGAGGGCTCGAGTCGGCGAAGAGTCGCTCGAGTCGCGGAGGAGGCGCTCGAGTCGCGGAAGGAAGGTCGATCGCGGGAAGCAGTCCGGAAGAGAGGGCTCGAGTCGCGGAAGGAGTCTGCTCGAGTCGCCGAAGGAGTGGCTCGAGTCGCGGAAGGAAGTCGCTCGAGTCGCGAAGAAGAGGCTCGAGTCGCGAAGGGAGTCGGCTCGAGTCGCGGAAGGAGATGGCTCGAGTCGCGGAAGGAGTGGCTCGAGTCGCGGAAGGAGTCGGCTCGAGTGCGAAGATGCTCGAGCGCGGAAGGAGTAGGGCTCGAGTCGCGGAAGAGAGGGCTCGAGTCGCGGAAGGAGTGGGCGTCGGAAGGAGAGCTCGAGTCGCGGAAAGGAGAGGCTCGAGTCGGAAGAGTTGGGCTCGAGTCCGAAGGAGAGGCTCGAGTCCGGAAGGTCTGCTCGAGTCACGGAAGGAGTAGGCTCGAGTCGCGGAAGAGTCGTCTCGAGTCGCGGGAAGGAGTCCTCGTCGCGAAGAGAGGGCTCGAGTCGCGAAGGAGAGGGCCGAGTCGCGGAAGAGAGGGCTCGAGAGTCGCGGAAGGAGATCGGCGCGAGTCGCGAAGGAGTCGCTCGAGTCGGAAGGAGGGCTGAGTCAGCGAAGGAGAGGGCTCGAGGTCGCGGAAGGAGGGCCGAGTCGCGGAAGAGAGGCTTAGTCGCGGAAGGAGGCTGCTCGAGTACTGAAGGAGTGGGCTCGAGTCGCGAAGAGTCGTCTCAGATCGCGAAGGAGTCGGCTCAGAGTCGCTAAAGGAAGATGGCTCGAAGTCCCGCGACGGCAGAGGGCTCGATCCCGACGGAGAGGGCTCGAGTCCGGGACCGAGAGGCTCGAGTCCCGCGACCGAGAGGGCTCGAGTCGGCGGAGGGAAGGCCGAGTCGGCAAAGAGTGCTGCAGAGTCATCCGGTAAGGAGGAGGGCTCGAGTCACGGAACGGAGATGGGCTCGAGTTCCCAGACGGACAGGGCCGAAGTCGCGGAAGGAGAGCGCTCGCAGTCCGCGGGAGAGTCGAGGCCGGAGGCGAGACAAGAGGCTCGAGTAGCGGGAAGGAGAGGGCTCGAGTCCGCGAACGGAGAGGGCTCGAGTCGCCGAAGGAGAGGGCTCGAGCGTCGTGGAACGAGAGGCTCGGTCGCGGAGGAGAGGGCTCGAGTCCCCGGACGAGAGGCTCGAGTCGCGAAGAGGAGGGCTCGGTCCGGAACGGGAGGGCTGAGTCCCGCAGAGCCGAGACCCAGAGAGGGCTCGATCGCGAGGACGAGGGGTCGGTCCGAGGGTCAGTCGCGGAAGGAGAGGCTCGGTCGCGTAGAGGAGAGGAGCTCGAGTCGGAAGGAGAGGGCTCGATCGCGGAAGGAGAGGGCTCGAGTCGAGGAGCAGGAAGAGGGCTCGAGTCGCGGTAAGGAGAGGGCTCGAGTCGCGAAGGAGAGGCCGGTCGCGAAGGAGAAGGCTCGAGTCGCGGAAGGAGCAGGCTCGAGTCGCGGAAGGAAGGGCTGAGTCCGGAAAGAGGGCCGAGTCGCGGAGGAGAGGAGCTCGAGCGCGGCAAGTGCTGGCTCGATCGCGGAATGAGTCGGGCTCGAGTGCGGAAGGAGTGGGCTCGAGTCGCGGAATGAGTGGGGCTCGAGTTCGCGAAAGTGGCTCGATCGCGGAAGGATGGTCGAGTGCGAGAGCTGGCTCGAGTCGCGGAAGGAGAGGGCTCGAGTCGCGGAAAGGAGAGCGCTCGAGTCGCGAAGGAGTGTGGCTCGAGTCGCGGAAGGAGCGGCTCGAGTCGCGGAAGGAGTCGGCTCTAGTCGCGGAAGGAGTCGGCTCGAGTCGCGGAAGGAGTGGCTCGAGTCGCGGAAGGAGAGGGCTCGAGTCGCGGAAGGAGTCTGCTCGAGTCACGGAAGTGGGCTCGAGTCGCGGAAGAGTCGTCTCAAGTTCGCGGAAGGAGTCGCTCGAGTCGCGGAAGGAGAGGGCTCGAGCTGCGAAAGAGGGCTCGAAGTCGCTGGAAGGAGTCGGCTGCGGAGTCCGGAAGTGAGTTCGCGCTTCGGAGCTCGCGGAAGGAGAGTGGCTCGAGTCGCGGAAGGAGGTCTGGCTCGAGTCGCGGAAGAGAGTGTCGAGTCGCGGCAAGGGTCTGCTCGAGTCGCGGAGAGAGTGGCTCGAGTCGCGGAAGAGAGGTGTCTCGAGCGCGAAGGAGTCTGGCTCAGTCGCGGAAGCGAGTAGGCTCGAGTGCCGAAGGAGAGCGGCTCGAGTCGCGAAATGGACGGCTCGCAGTGCGAAGGAGAGGCTCGAGTCGCGGAAGAGTCTGCTCGAAGTCACGCGGAAGGATCGCTCGCCGAAGAGTGCTCGCATGTCGCGGAAGTGAGTCGTCTCGAGTCGCGGAAGGAGAGGGCATCGGATCGCGGAAGGAGCTCGGTCACGGAAGGCAGTCGCGAGGAGCTTCGAGTCGCGGAAGGAGGCTCGAAGTCGCGAAGGAGTCTGCTCGAGTCGCGAAGGATCGGCTCCGAGTCGACGGAAGAGCCGTGCTCGCAGTTCGCGGGAAAGTCGCAAGCCGAGTACGGCCGTCCGTAGGCGCTCGATGCGGAAGGAGAGGGCTCGAGTCGCGGAAGGAGTCTGCTCGAGTCACGGAAGAGAGTGGCTTCGGTTGCGCGGAAAGGAGTCGTCTCGAGTCCGCGAAGGAGTGGCTCGCAGTCGCGGAAGGAGAGGGCTCGAGTCGCGGAAGGAGAGGGCTCGAGTCGCGGAAGGAGAGGGCTCGAGTCGCGGAAGGAGGGCTCGAGTCCGAAGGAGAGGGCTCGAGCGCGGAGAAGCTTCGATCCGGACGGAGAGGTCGAGTCCGAGCGAGAGGCTCGAGTCGCGGCAAGGAGAGGGCTCGAGTCGCGGGCAAGGAGGAAGGCTCTAGATCCCGGCGGGAGGTGGACGGAGAGGGGCTCGGGGGAGTCGGGAGCGAGTATCGCTCGAGGGGAAGGGAGAGGGCTCGAGTCGCGGAAGGAGAGGGCTCGAGTCCGATAAGGAGAGGGCTCGATTCGCAGGAAGGAGAGGGCTCGAGTCGCGCGGAGAGGTCGATGGAAGGGAGAGCTCGAGTCGCGGAAGGAGAGGGCTCGAGTCGCGGAAGAGAGGGCTCGATCGCGAAGGAGAGGGCTCGAGTCGCGCGTAAGGAGACGGCTGCAGTCTGCGGAAGGGAGGGTGAGTCCAGAAAGGGACGGAGTCGCAGGCGCGAGTGGAAGGAGAGGCTTCGAGTCCGGAAGGAGAGGGCCCGAGTCGCGGAAGGAGAGGTCGACAGGGTCGGCTGGAAAGGAGAGGCTCGAGTCGCGAAGAGATGGCCGAGTCGCGGAAGCGGAGGGCTCGAGTCGCGGAAGGGAGGCTCGAGTCACGGAAGAAGGCTCGAGTCACGAAGGAGAGGGCTCGAGTCGCGGAAGGAGAGGGCTCGAGTCGCGGAAGGAGAGGGCTCGAGTCGCGGAAGGAGACGGCTCAAGTCGCGAAGGAGAGGGCTCGAGTCTGGAAGGAGAGGTCTCGATCGTGGAAGGAAGAGGTCTCGAGTCCGAAGGAGAGGGCTGAGTCGCGGAAGGAGAGGCTCGAGTCCCAGGAAGGAGGACTCTGAGTCAGATTGGAAGAGGGAAATTTTGAATGTTTAGCCATAGGCCCTGGACGAGTTGCCATTCTGACAATGAGAGCAAGTTCGATTCGAGTGTTGGCTTTTGATATAAGTGAATTGTGCCGTCGGTTTGACGAGTGACTTGGCAGGGTTGACAAAGTTCAACTTTATGGGATTGAACAAATCTTTGCACACGTTTAACTCCTGCACTTTGGGGCTATGAGCGCATCATGCTGTCAATACATAGACCAATATTAAAAGCGAAACGGGAATTCAACAAATCGCCATTTTAACAAGCTTTGCATGGATGCGGAGTGAGACGATTTCATCGTAACGAGAACAAGTATCATGACAAGGGAAGTAAGCGGCAATAAATGATCACGGATTTGGAACTGTTAAAAAAGTTTCGTGCCTTGCACGTCACAGCACGCGGACGTGAAATCGTGCTGCACCCGCCTGGTTTCGTGCTGAGAATTATCTTGATCTGTGTATGCGAAATAATGAGTTTGTTAGGCAGACGGTCGTGTTCTAATGCTTGGTGGTCGGACTTCGCTGGAGCACGCCGGTGGGATTGGGAAGCGTGGACCCTCCACGACGGCGACGATTGGATCCGAGCGAGCGACGCAGCAAGACGCCGACGCGAGCGACCGCAGCAAGAGACCCGACCGAGCGACGCAGCAAGACCGAGTCAGCGAGCGACGCAGCAAACCCGAGCGAGCGCACGCAGCAAGACTCTTTCATTTCTTTTAACAGTTTAACAGGAACAATATTTGCACCTGGAGGGTCGGACCGGGGAAACGGTTTTGTCCCCGGTGTCTTCGACGAAGTAGGTCAGAGGCGGAATTTTAGTCTTTTTTATATGTTTTTTTTCAGTGGTGCCACGATACTTGCCACTCTTTCGCGAAGCCGCACCGTGTGAATCTTCTGACGTTCCACCAACGACCCACTCCGGGAAGACGGGACGTCCAGTTTGACGTCCGTCCGAAAGGCAGCGCACACACCTGCGACCTTCTACCTGTGAGACACCAGGATGACAGTTTATAGCTGGGACGAGATTTGAACCCCAGGCTGGACAGCTTCGAGACGAGTGCGCATACCACCCTAGGTTGGCAACAATAGCGCAGGCTTGAGGCCTTTGATGGGCCGAATCTAATGGCGTCATGTGATGAAGCTCCTCTTATGAGGGTTCAAACAGAAGTAGGAGGGGGACGATGAGTGAAATATGTTGGGCCACCAACTGAAAGGACCAAAGGGTGCACCAACCAGTCTTGAAGAAGATGGCTTCAGAGAGTTCAGACTTGATGTCACAATAAACAATAGGAATTGATTGTCAAACTTCCAACACATGGTCATGCTTTGTTGTCGTCGAGTACTTTTCCATGAATCAAGACATAGACAATGGACAAACACGTACGGTGCAGTATATGGGGGTTTAAGCCTGGGTTCCAGCATCACGAGCCAAAGGTTCAGACGGGAACACCAACAGGCCAATATTCAGGTTTATTCCAGCTTAACCGTGTCATGTCTGTGGGCAGCCTTGTTAGCCTCGCTCGGTCCCAAAGGGACGGCAGAGGCGATCGTGATCACTTTGTGTGAAAGTGAGAGTCTGGGAGTTCGCACGAAGATCTACATTAATATAGTTCGTCATTCTTAGATCTACTACAATGTATATACCCTGGTGAGACTCTGCATTGTTAAATTGCTCAGTGTTGTTTTGGTTGATGTTTATCTTGACAAGGCATTGCCATACGGTGCTTGCCTGTTTACACGAGCCACTTATCAATACGAGCTGGATAATCCTCCAAGTTTAGCTTTTCCTTCGGCAGGGTGATAAGGATCGGGATATAAGTTATAAATGTGTCGTTTTGAGATCGGCTCATTATTCAGGGGTCCATACCTTGCCAGCGGGAGGCACTTAACACGATTCCTCCACCGTCTCACTACATCAAGCGATTCTTTCCTTCAAACACGTGACAACACTTACCATGCTCGTTTCGGTTTTATTATCAGTTTGGTTTGTTTGGCTTCAGAGAATTGATGGCTACAGTCAGAGGCAGATTAAGATGTTTTGGGGGACCCTGGGCACAAAAAATATTTAGGCCCAAAACGGCCAAAAAAACAAAAAAGAGGACCCCTTGTTATTTTCATCCAAAAGACCCCAAAAAGAGGACTCCTTGTTATTTTCATCCAAAAGGCCTGAAAAAGAGGACTCTGTTATTTTCATCCAAAAGTCCCCCAAAAAGAGGACTCCTTGTTATTTTCATCCAAAAGGACCCAAAAAAGAGGACTCCTTGTTATTTTCACCCAAAAGACCCCAAAAAGAGGACTCCTTGTTATTTTCATCCAAACGTCCCCCAAAAAGAGGACTCCTTGTTATTTTCACCAAAAGGCCCCAAAAGAGGACTTTCCTTTGTTATTTTCATCCAAAAGGCCCAAAAAGAGGACTCCTTGTTATTTCATCAAAAAAGCCCCAAAAAAGAGGACTCCTTGTTATTTTTCTTTCATCCAAAAGGCCCCAAAAAGAGAGACTCCTTGTTATTTTCTTTCATCCAAAAGGCCCCAAAAAGAGGACTCCTTGTTATTTCATCCAACGTTCCCCAAAGAGGACTCCTTGTTATTTCATCCAAAAGGCCCCAAAAGAGGACTCCTTGTTATTTTCATCCAAAAGGCCCCAAAAAGAGGACTCCTTGTTATTTTCATCCAAAAGGCCCCAAAAGAGGGACTTCCTGTATTTTCATCCAAACGTCCCCCAAAAAGAGGACTCCTGTATTTTCATCCAAAAGGCCCCAAAAAGAGGACTCCTTGTTATTTTCATCCAAAAGTCCCCCAAAAAGAGGACTCCTTGTTATTTTCATCCAAAAGGACCCAAAAAAGAGGATCCTTGTTATTTTCACCCAAAAGACCCCAAAAAGAGGACTCCTTGTTATTTTCATCCAAAGTCCCCAAAAAGAGGCTCCTTGTTATTTTCATCCAAAAGGCCCCAAAAAAGAGGACGTCCTTGTTATTCACCAAAGGCCCAAAGAGGACTCCTTGTTATTTTCATCAAAAAGGCCCCAAAAAGAGGACTCCTTGTTTATTTCTTTCATCCAAAAGGCCCCAAAAAGAGGACTCCTTGTTATTTTCTTTCATTCCAAAGGCCCCAAAAGAGGACTCCTTGTTATTTTCATCCAAACGTTCCCCCAAAAAGAGGACTCCTTGTTATTTTCATCCAAAAGGCCCCAAAAGAGGACTCCTTGTTATTTTCATCCAAAAGGCCCAAAAAGAGGACTTCCTGTGTTATTCATCCAAAAGGCCCCAAAAAGAGGACTCCTTGTTATTTTCATCCAAAAGGACCCCAAAAGAGGACTCCTTGTTATTTTTTCACCCCAAAAGACCCCAAAAGAGGACTCCTTGTTATTTTCATTCCAAACGTCCCCCAAAAGAGGACTCCTTGTATTTTCATCCAAAAGGCCCCAAAAGAGGACTCCTTGTTATTTCATCCAAAAGGCCCCAAAAGAGGACTCCTTGTATTTTCATCAAAAAGCCCCAAAAAGAGGACTCCTTGTTATTTTCTTCATCCAAAATGGCCCCAAAAAGAGGACTCCTGTTTATTTCATCCAAAAGGCCCCAAAAAGAGGACTCCTTGTTATTCATCCAAAACGTTCCCCCAAAAAGAGGACTCCTTGTTATTTTCATCCAAAAGGCCCAAAAAGAGGGACTCCTTGTTATTTTCATCCAAAAGGCCCCAAAAAGAGGACTCCATGTTATTTTCATCGAAAAGGCCCAAAAAGAGGACTCCTTGTATTTTCATCCAAAAGGCCCCAAAAAGAGGACTCCGTGTTATTTTCATCCAAAAGGCCCCAAAAAGAGGACTCCGTGTTATTTTCGCACTCACTCAGCCAATGTTTGTTTAGACTGGACTGCAAAAAATCTGGAGGACTTCCAATGTTTTATTGCCTTTTTCCCTCTGGGAAAAAAAATTCCATGTTAAAGTGTTCCAGTATCAATCAGCTTGCTATCGCTTTCCAAGCCAGCCATTTCTCATCAACCATTTCATTGAGTGCTTAAACTACTTGACGAGCAGTCTGCAAACTGATTGAGAACTGAACACACCCCAGCACTTTCAGGGATAATTTTAGTTGCAAAAACAAAAACCTGGTGGGTGTGTTCAGTTACCAAGTTTTTATTATTATTATTTTTTGTATACATAGATGAGGCTCGTGGAAGAGCTAAAAGTTTATTGAGGAGCGCTCGCTAAGTGGCTTAAGCACTCAAGCAAGCAGTTCAACGAAACCATTGATGAGGAATGGCTGGCTTCGCAAACGATAGCAAGCTGATTGGTAATGGGACACACCCCAGATGTGCGAGACCGAAGACCCTTTCCTGGTTCTGCCGTTTGTGTGATCCAAAAATAAATTTCGGGTGATAAACCACAACATTCCACCTGCGCATGGGTTAGTCAATTTACTAATAAGGCGTGTTTTGTGGTCTCAAAATAAATTGTAATGTGGATTTGCTAAACAATATCAATAAGTATTAACATTAGGAATTACTTATACATATTTTATTTTGATTATTGTTATATTGCATACATTAAACGTAGTTATTGTTCCACTTGCTTTCTCGACTAACACAAACTTCACCCTCTAATTTTGTAAACTAACACAAACTTCACCCCAACACCCCCGCTGCCTCTACCCGGGGCCCACGGTGACCATTCTTCACGTGAAAATTGCTCGAGTTCTGCCAAGTTTGATTGGGATCATCGATGGACTGCAATCCTCAAGTGTCACCATAAATGTTTAATTTGGTTCAAGTCAGGACTTTGGGCCACTCAAGAACATTTATTTTCTTCTGATTCAGCCACTCCAGTGTGGCTTTAGCTTTATGCTTCAGATCATTGTTCAGCTGAAATGTGAATCTCCTACCCAGTTTCACATTCATGGCTGACTCGAGCAGGTTTTCATCAATGAGGTTAGAAATGTGGCTTTCCCAGGAAAGATCATGGCAGATAGTGAGACCCAGAAGCTTGAAAGAAAAGA
>CM068952.1:31916876-31928300 GCA_035128595.1 Eptatretus atami | reverse complement strand
GTATACCCTTGTCGAGGCTCATGTGAGAGCTAACACAAAGCAACAGCAAGGGGAGGGGGCTGGATAAAGATAAAGACACAGAGGGGCGGGAGTGGGAAGGACACAGTGGGGAACAGAGAGCATTAGGAGTTAATCTGTGGAAGGGAGAAGGGATGGGGTGGGGAACACGGTTAAACAGATGGACATTGCAGGGACTTTCAGGAAAGGAAGTGGAAATTTGAAGGAGGTGGGATTTGGGTGGATTAGGGGGTAAGAAAAACTGCGAGGATTTGGATGGGGGTGGTGATAGGTGGTGGTGAAGCAGCTTGTTTTGAAGGCACTGGAGGGAAGAATGGGAATTGAACAGAGTGAGGGAGTTTGTTCAAAGGCGGAAAAAAAGACAAATGAAACAGTGAAGGTGGTGCAGTTGATTCGTGATTTTGTAGTTTTACCAGAAGGGGGGGTTTTGGCGCACCTTGAGCGACCTGCAGAAATATGGTGGGGTACAAAATCGGCAGACACAGCAGGGGGGGGCGAGAACCGGAGAGGAGACGGTAGAAAAACAGAAAGACACGACCAGCCTGCGGGTGAGGAGTGAGAGGCCCAAAAGACAGCCCTATCGCGGGAGATGCAATGAATCCCGAAAATGCCTTGGTTTCAACAGCGTGAAGCCGAGAAAGGGGGAGGCAGGAGCACCGCCGCAGAGGGGAGAGCAGTTAACTCATCAGGCTGTGGATGAAAGCTTTGTATGTGGTTCAGGAACCTCAAAGGTGGGGGCCGAAGAAGGACTTTGCATGATGGAGGATTCCAGACGGGCGACTGGCTTTGGAGGCCTGCCTCTTCTTAATTCTTTCTTAGGTTCTGGTTTTGGAGGCAGGCAGGGTCTTTTCAAGGGCTCTCTGCTGACATCTCAAAGTTAAGTTTTCTGGTTGTTTATCTGTTCCCATTTTACTGTTTATTTCTCACCTACATGTTACTGTGTGTTCTAGTTCAAGTTGTTTCACAAAATCGTGTTATTTTGTGAGTTTTTCGTCGCCTCTTGTTTACAGGGTTACTTTGAGCCACCATCCTTCCCCTCTAGGTGTACGATCTTTTTTTGTATTCTGTTCCCCAATTTCCCTTCAAATTCCTATCTTCCCACTTTCCCAAACACTCCCCATCCTCTCCAACTAAAAAACACTCTGTTTCTTGTCTTAAATCCAAAATAAAAAACAAACACAAAAACTACCTTTTCTACTTGCATACCCCACGAGTCCCGATCCTATCTTCTTCTCCTTCTCCTTCTGCCTAGCACACCATCTTTTATTCTAGCTTGAAGCTGAGCCACTCTCGCCAATTACCTCCACAATTCTTCCTACACTCCAATTCCCGAATCTTACCTATCCTTCAAAAATACATCAAAATTAATAATTTTCCCCTGAATCCTTTTGATACTATACACCTTTGAAAACCAACGTGTTCTCTCTCACCCTCTTTCCCTGATACGTTCATCGACCCAGCAGCTTTCACTCTTCGTTTACCGTTCCAAATTCCAGTACACCTGCACAATTTCACTTCAACGCTTCCCCTTTTTTTCCGAATGTAACGCCTCCTTATTTAAAAATTAAATAAATTCAAGCTTTTGCCTATACACCTCCATAAGCCACCGTGCTTCTCCCGTAACCACGTGATTCGTTTACACCCCCTGGCGTTTGCCGATCCAAATTCACCAACACACCTCACGATTTTGTCCTACAACATTTTCCATTACTTAATCTGATGAAAACTCTCTTCAAACAATAATAAAAGATAAAAAGGATTCTCGTTATAATGCCTTCATCTTCCTCTTCCAACCAGCGTGTGGTAATCTTTACTGTTATCATAATGCAACTACTCTTCTTCTTTGTAACAGACTGCTCTCAATTCGTACCTTTTATTCATAACCCTTGCCTAAAAAATCGAACTGTTACAGCGTTTCTTCCTCTCCATCTCCCTCATTTGCCTTTAATTGTATCTATCAAGAATATGTCTTTAATCGCATCTCTGACCTAAACATTTTAAAACAGCAGTTTGCTATGAATGTTCGCTTTCCATCACCATTGCTTTGTTTTCAACTTCAGTGCTAATCACCCCTCATCACCCCTACCCTGCTCAAGCAACCACAACACTTCTTTCCAAGCTTCCCTCTCACCTTTTTCACAAAAACTTCCCCCTCACCTTTCTTCCCTCAACTCCCACCACTCGACCTTCTCCTCCCACCATTCACCCCCTCACTCACCCTTCCACTCAAAATTGCCCGCCCTCTCATCCACAAAGCTTCCGTCACTTCCCCTGCCCTCTCACCTCTCCACCTCCTTCAAATCCTCAACTGCCTTCCTGCCCCCTCTCTTGCCCCCCTCTCCCCAGCCACACAGAAGCCTTTTCTCAAATCTCATCCGGCCCCTCCCTGCGCTATTCTGCCAATCCCCCACACTCATTCAACAAACTCTCCTTACCTCCACGCCCGGCCCGCGCTCCTGCCCTTGTTCCGACCCGGCCTCCCGCCTCCCCTCCCATTTCCTGCACCCAAAGCCTCCCCTCCCCCTCCCTCTTCATTAACAGTGTGGACCTCAATATATCCGGGCCCTTCGCTCCAACTTTAACAGATCTTTCCATGCAGGTTGCACCTGAAACAAACCAGACATAAATCTGCCCTACAGAAACTTTCTCCCTCAAGACATCTCCGACTCCCAAGTATCTCTCCCTTGGTTTTACTCCTCCCTCCGGTATGACAGACCTTGAAAGCTCTCGTCCTGGTGCAGGAGTTGCATCTCTAACATCAAAGACTCTATTCCTCACTCTCCATGCACTGCCCTCGAGACTCCACACCGCCAGGAAATAACCTCTGGCTACGGCTTCCCCCTCCACTCCCACTCAATGTTTATATGCTTGTACTGTAAACCATCCACCAAACCAGTGAATGACTCCATTTTACACCTCACCTATTCCAAAAACATTGGACCAAACTTCTATCTTCTCATCCACACTCTCTCTTTCTCACAATGTGGTGACTTCAATTGTCATCAATGCCAGTTGGGCTGTGGTGGGTACCTCCTGTCACCTGTCATGGCCACTTCAAGGCAAAAGCTTTTTATGTAATTTTCTGCGATTCAATGCGGTCAATTTACCGACCCGGATCTCAACCAATGGTAACTTATCTCTTCTGGATCTGTTTGACAAAATTTCCCTGAAATATCTATCTGCTGTTTCCTCCCCGCTCAATCGGTTTTCTTCTGACCATGGTCCTTGTCAAAGAGTGGACGAATCTCTCCTGGCTGTTATCAAGAGATATCCACTCAGCACCGTCGAGAACTGGGCAATTTCACTCAAAGCCGATCTGGCAGGGTCCTCAAGCTAACCAATCAAACTTCTGGAACTGGTCACGCCATCGCCTACTTCTCCAACATCAACTACATCCTGGGAATTCTTTCAAAGAAACTTTGCTCTCGCCCTCATGCACAGATTTATCCCTCTCATCTTCAGTTTGTCCCCCTACCCTCTCCCGCTCATGGTTTAATCTGAAGCTTGGTGGCGAGGCAGTTTTTGTCCTGAAACAACTTGCCTGCCCTCATGGAGAAGCTCAACCCAACCTGAGGGTAACCTCAGTTCCCTTCCATAAAGCCTCGGAACAAGTGTGTATATACCCTCAGGAGAGCCAGAAGAACAACATCTTTCCCTGAACTCTCAAACCTCTCTCCCTCCACTAAATCCTGTGCATCTAATCAAATCTGTTTCTGGTGTATGTTCCTCCTCCATCCCCCCCCCCCCTTTACCTCAAATGGCCGCAACTGCTTGATACCGCACGTGAAGGCTGAATGCCTAAAAACTCGGTGTTTGCATCTAAATCTTGTGTCCAAAACCCATCGCTTTCTGTACCCACCTTTACCGAAGTCGGCACCACTGTCCCTGGACTCTGTTGGTCCTTTTTCCTCCTGACAAAGTGGAGAGCTTGCTGTCAAAACCTCGACTCAGATTCTGCAACCGGTCCAGACCGGCATCAGCCCACGTGTCCTAAAAACCTGCCTCCTATGCACTTTGCTCCCCCTCCCTCTGTTCTGTTCACACCTCTCTTTGCTCAAGGTCATTTGCCCAATCTCCTTGGAAAATCAGAAAGCATTACTTCCCTACATAAAAATGGTGGCAAAACAGATCCCTGCAACTACAGACCATGAGCCTTCATCAGCAAGGTTAATGGAATCCATAATCGCTTCAGACATTAAATCTTCCTCTTCTCCTGGCCTGAATTTCGATCATCAATTTGGTTTCAAGACCAAGTCACTCTATACTGGATATGCTGCTTCCTGGCTCTCCCACAAATGGATGGAGGTCCTCAATGCCAGACCATGAAATCAGAGCCATATTCCCTGGGCAGTAAATCACGTGCTTTTGAACACGGTCTGGCCCTGCCCTGCTCACGCAAACTCTCTTCCATATGGTATCAGGCCATTCTCCCACACTCATGGCTCTACAGACTTGCTTCTCCTGTCGAAGTCAACGTGTGGCCCTAAATGGAGTTTCTTTCATCCCCTCTTCCTAAACCAGGCTGGAGTTCCCTCAAGGGGCTGCGTTCTGGCCCTGTTTTCATTTTCTGGTTTTCATCAACCGAGTATTCTCTCCGACTCCTCCTTAACGATCTCTTCATGAGAATGTATCGTAAACTACAGACAGAAGCAAGGAGAATCGGCCTTCTGCACCCTCTGTCCTTTCTTCTTCCTCTTCCTCTCTCTTCCATGTGCTCTCCTTTCTCAGAACTCCCTTCTCTCCCTTGCTCTCTGTGAAAAAAATCTCTTTATCACTGCCTTTGCTGATGGATCCACCTCTGCCGTTTCCAATCTGTCATCCTCAGATAGACAAACGAGAAAACCAATTACCAAACGGGCATGCCGCAGCTTTCTTCGCGCTCACGCAGGGATGTAAGATTTATCTGAGTAAAATCCAAACCTGGTCAACACGTGGAAACATGTCTTTCAATCTGGACAATCTCACTCTCACTATGTTCCTCGAAAAGGACCGTTTGGCAACCCCCCCCCCCTCCACTTTCCTCAACAATCTCTGGAAGAAGTCTTTTCCTTTCAGCTTCCTGGGTCTCACTTCTGCCATGATCTTTCCTGGGAAAGCACATTTCTAACCTCATTGATGAAAACCTGCTCGAGTCAGCCATGAAATGTGAAACTGGGTAGGAGACTTTCACATTTCAGCCTGAACAATGATCTGAAGCATAAGCTAAAGCCACACTGGAGTGGCTGAATCATAAGAAAAATAAAATGTTCTTGAGTGGCCCAAAGTCCTGACTTGAAAAATTAAACATTTATGGTGACACTTTGAGGATTGCAGTCCATCGATGATTCCCAATCAAAACTTGGCAGATACTCGAGCAATTTTCCTGAAAGAATGGTCACCGTGGCCCCGGGTAGAGGCAGCGGGGTGTTGGGGTGAAGTTTGCTGTTAGTTTACAAAATTAAGAAGGGTGAAGTTTGTGTTGTCGAGAAAGCAAAGTGGAACAATATACGTTTAATGTAAATGCAATATACATAATCAAAATAAAATATGTATAAGTAATTTCCTATGTTAATACTTATTGATATTGTTTAGCAAATCCACATTACAGATTTATTTTGAGACCACAAAACACGCCTTATTAAGTAAATTGACTAACCCATGCGCAGGTGGAATGTGCGGTTATTAGAAAAATCAACCGATTTATTTTTGGATCACAACAAACGGCAGAACCAGGAAAGGGTCTTCGGTCTCCTGCCACAATTCTGGGTGTGGTTCCCCATTACCAATCAGCTTGCTATACCGTTTGCAAGCAGGCCATTCCTCATGCAATGTTTCGTTGAACCTGCTTGCTTGAGTGCTTAAGCCACTTAGCGACGCTCTCAATAACTTTTAGGGCTCTTCCACGAGCCTCAATCTAAATGTATACAAAAAAATATATAATATAAAAACTTGGTAACGTTGAAACAATGGTCCACACCCACCAGGTTTTTTTTGTTTTTTGCGGAAGGGCTGCCACAAGAGGGATATAGATGCCGCTCGCGCCTCGAAATGGCCTCGCTTGGTGGAGGTGGATGTTTACAGCTATTGAATCTAAGCTCCAGTTTGGCAAGACTGCTCGTAGTAGTTTAAGAGCAACTCAGTGCAGAGGGTGGAATATGGTCATCTGAAGACCAATGTGATAAGAAAGAGGATTTAAATGTGCTGTGTTCTTTGAGAAGAGCGATAGTCGGAAGAAGAAGCTACAGAGCTGTGAGAGATTGGAAACTAACCGAGAAAAAAGACGAACAGGCCAGAAACGCTGCCTTGAGGAACGTCCAAGCTGGTCTAGAAGGAAGGGAGATTTATGAAAGAAACTCCCAATTATACGGGCCACCAGTGGAGACATTTTTCTCGCACAGCGAGAAGAGAGCAATGTGAAGGTTAGAAGAGGATGTGGCCTTCAAGGTATAAAACCAATATTGAATGATGAGGTATGGTGTGCACCGCGTCACCGGTAGATCTCTAGTACCGTTGGGCATGTCACAACGAGAAGATCGTGCATATATGTCCAAGGGATATGGCTCTGAATTTCATCATGTCTGGCAATATTGATGGACCTCACATAAGTCCATTGTTGGGAGAGCAGAATCGAGCGCTATAGTACCGCTGAGAGTGGCGCTAGAGTAGAAACCATGGTCTTGAAAAACAAATATGATGATCGGAAAATCAGGAACGCGAGTGAGTCCTGACGATATATGTGTGAAAGTGGGTACCATGTCTGAGCGTATTTATGGATGTGAATACCAATAACCATTCTAGCTGATGAAGGCCTGAGTATTGGTCCCTTGTTTATTTTGGTGGTGCACGGTGTATCTTGGGTAATTTGTTGAACACACTCAATTTTTTGTAGGAAGATCACAATCGCGATTGTTCCTGACTTTCCAAGGAGATGGAAAATGATCTTTGAGCGGAAGAGCCTGGAGTTGGTTTGGAACAATGACAAGAGGGAGGGTGAGCAAAGTTGCAGAGGAAACACACGGAAGTACCCGTCGTTTTTTTTTTTGGGGCCTTTTTTTCAGGATCAGCCGTGGAAGAAATATGCAAAGCAACTGACTGGTTGGAGAGTAACCTCCTTGAGCTCTGTTTTAGGGGTGTTGACGCCCTTAGCAATTGGGCATTGAATACACTCCAATTTGATCCCAGGAGAAACAAGAGGACACAGAGTCCCAGGACAGTTGGGTGCGACTTGGTAAGGTGGGTACAGAAAGCTCCTGCATTTGGGTTTTTGGTGGACGTGGTGAACTGAGCAGATGAAGATTTAATTAAGACAATGCCAAAGGGCGCTAACCTATGAGTTTTTATGGGGATTCAGGGACCTTTTGGATGAATTCCAAGTTACAGGAAGGAGTTAATTCAGAGTCAAGCCTGCTTGGCCCTTGAGGGGTAGCTAGGTTTAATTGGGGGTGGGGGGGAAGGGATGGGAAGGAAGGGAAATACACAGAAATAGAGATTCATAGAGTATGTGCAACAGGGATTTTAGGTGGAGGGAGTTAGAGGCCCTCTTTTTTGTATGAGGGTTCCCAGAAAGATGTTGTTCTTCTGGCTCCTCCTGAGGGTATTACACACTTGTTCCGAGCTTTATGGACAGGGAACTGAGGTTACTTTTGCGACTCTCGAAAGTTGAGGAGGGTTTGAATTTTTACATAGGACCAAAGAGCGAGGACGAAAGTTGGTTTCTCCATGGACCATATCTTGCTCTCGCCAAACAAGTGGCTGGTCCAGTACAATCTATGGTGAATGGCGAGAAAGGAAGGGTAAGGACAACTGAACAGAATGAGAGGGATATCTGTGCATGAGGGAGAAGCAAGTTTCCTTTGAGAAGAATTCCCAGGATTGAGTATGATGTTAGGAGAAAGTAGCGATGGGTGTACCAGTCCAGAAGTTTTGATGGTTCTTGGGACCCTGCCTAAGTCGGCTTGAGTGAATATGCCAGTCTCGACGAGTGTGAGGTGAGCTTACTCTGATAAACAGCACAGAAGGAGTATCCGTCCCACTTTGACAGGACATGGTTCTGAAGAACGATTGAGGAGGAAAAACAGCAGATATTTTAGGGAAATTTGTCAAAACTCAAATCCATGAAGAGATAGAGTAGCCATTGGTTGAGAAATCCGGGTCGGTAAATTGAACGATGAGTCGGCAGAAAGCCTTTAGGCTGAAGTGCCATGGACAGGTGACAGAGGGTACACACATCCAACTTGGCATGAGATGAAATTGAAGTCACCAACCATGTGAGGAAGAGAAGAGTTTGGATGAGAAGATAGAAAGTTGGTCCATGTTTTTTGGATAGTGGGTAAATGGAGTCATCACTGTTTTGGTTGGATGGTACAGTACACATAATAAACATGAGGTGGGGAGTGGAGGGGAAAGCCGTAGGCCAGAGGTAATTCTGGGGGTGTGGGGGGTGAGGGCAGTGCATGGGAGTGAGGAATAGAGTCTTTGATGAAGAGAGCAACTCCTGCACCAGGACGAGGCTCAGGTCTGTCATACCGGAGGAGGAGTAAACCAGGGAGAGGATACTTGGGAGTCGGAGATGTCTTGAGGGAGGAAAGTTTCTGTTAGCAGATTAATGTCTGGTTTGTTTCATGTTTTGGGCGACACCTTTGCATTTGGAAATGAGAATCTGTAAAAGTTTAGGAGACCGAAGGCCCCGGAGTATTTGAGGTCTCACCACTCTGTTTAATGAAGAGGGAAGGGAGGAGGCTTTGGGTGCAGGAAATGGGAGGGGAGGGAGGGTCGGACAAGGGAGAGGCGGGGGGGGAGGTATGGAGAGTTTGTGAATGAGTGTGGGGGATTGGCAGATAGCGAGGGGAGGGGGCCGGATGAGAAATGGAGAAAAGGCTCTGTGGGTGCTAGGGGAGAGGGGGGCAAGGGAGGGGGACAAGAAGGCAGTTGAGCGATTTGAGGAGGTGGAGAGGTGAGAAGGGAGGTGGTAAAGGAGGAAGCTTTGTTGGATGAGAGGGGGCAATTTTGAGTAAGGGTGAGTGAGGTGTGATGGTGGGAGTTTAGTTGTCGAGTGGGGAGAGATTGAGGAAAGGTTGAGGGGGGTTTTTGAAAAATAGGTTGGAGAGGGAAGCTTTGGAGGGAGAAGTGTGTGATTGTGTTTTTAACTTATTTTTGCTTGGAGGGAGGGGTGGTGAGAGCTGGGCAGATGTTGCCATGTTAAAGCACATGAAGTTGAAAAAAGAATGTTGATGGAAAGCAGAACATTCATAGCAAACTGCTGTTTTAAAAATGTTTTAGGTTTCATCGAGTATGCGATTAAAGAACATTTCTTGATAGATACAATTTAATAGGCAAATGGGAGAAATGAGAGAAGATAACGCCTGTATACAGTTGTGATATTTTTAGGCAAGGTTATTTGATATAATAAAGGTCTGAATTGAGAGAGCGTTAGTCCTTGTTTACAAAGAAGAAGAGTTAGGTGCATTTTTTTTTTTGATCAGTAAAGTTTTGTTTTTTGTTTTATTTTTTTTTTTTTTTTAATTTACCCTTACTACTTTTGTTTGGAAGAAAGATGAGGCATTATAAGAAAGAATACTTTTTTTTGATTGTTGTATTTTATTGTGTTGAGAGAGTTTTCATACAGATTAAAGTAATGGAAATTGTTGGTAGACAAAATCGTGGAGGTGTGGTGGTGAATTGTGGATCGGCAACGCAGGGGGTGTAGAGGATCCACGTTGGGTTAACGGGGAGAAGCACGGTGGGGCTTATGGGAGGTTGTAATAGCAAAGTTGAATTTATTTATTTTTAATCGAAGGATTGGCCGTTACATTCGGAAAAAGGGAAGGTTTGAAGTTTGAAAATTGTTGGAGGTGGTACGGTGGAATTTGGGAACGGTAAACGAAGAGTGAAGCTGCTGTGGTCGATGAACGTTCCAGGAAAGAGGGTGGAGGAGAGACCACGTGGTTTGCAAGAGGTGTATAGAATTCAAAAGGATTTCCAGGAAAATTTTAATTTTGATGTATTTTTGGAAGGAATAGGTAAGAATTCGGAAACTTGGTGGTAGTGAGATTAGTACAAATGTGAAGAAATTGTGCGTCGCCTACTTATGTTTGGGGCGACTTTTGGGTGAAAATAACGGTAAGGGGAGCTCTCATACTTCAATAGGTCAGCTATTAGGTTATGAAGCGTAGTACAAGGAGGTCGCCTCTGATCTAAGTTGGGTCCATTTGGTAATGAAAGATGAGTGAACAAAGGATACTCTTGTAATGGGGTTGCAATATTAATAGTATGGTTAATGAAATTCTTATAGGTACAAGGTTTAAAGAACTAATACACTCCAGCTAAAGCTGGAATTGGGAGCCATCCTATCAATGGAACATTTGAAAAAAGATAACGTAAGTGTTACGTCGCTGGCGCTGCATATGGGGCCTTATTAAGGTGAGGTGTTTTTTTAGATGAGCGATCGAGAGATCAGAGTAGATACGCCACGCGAATTATATCAGAGAAGGATAAAGCGGGCACCATAGGCGTGTTTACGCCGGAGTAGAGTATTCAGTAGCAAGGCAGAGACCCATACGCGGCTAAGGGAATACGTTGGAGTATTCGGGGTGGTTTGTTTTTATTATTGGATTTAAAGCACGAATCCAGATGAATTTCGGAGAGTGTGTGAAAAAATAGAAATAAAAGGAGTCACTCTTTTTGGGGCCTTTTTGGGATGAAAATAACAGGAGTCCTCTTTTTGGGGCTTTTGGATGAAAATAACAAAGGAGTCCTCTTTTTTGGGGAACGTGGGATGAAATTAACAAGGAGTCCTCTTTTTGGCGGTCTTTTTGGGTGGAAATAAACAAGGAAGTCCTCTTTTGGGTCCTTTTTGGAATTGAAAATAAACAAGGAGTTCTCTTTTTGGGGGACTTTTGGATGAAAATAACAGGGTCCTCTTTTTCGGCCTTTTGGATGAAAATAAACAAGTGGGTCCCATACTTTTGTTTTTTTGGCCGTTTTGGGCCTAAAATAATTTTTTTGTGCCCCAGGTCCACAAAACAATCTTATTGCCTCTGGACTGTAGCCATCAATTCTCTGAAGCCAAACAAACCAAACTGATAATAAAAAAAAAAAAAAAATTCAGGCATTTCGATACTCAATAATGCACATATGAAGGTATCAAACACCCGTATTACACAAAAAACCAATAAGACAGTCGCAAGATGGTTAATCATGTGCATTCTGATGAATGAGTCAAAGGTGAAAATGAAACACAATCTTCTGTTGTAGGGCAAAAAATTACAGAATAGAAACACAAATGTGTTGTTCCACACTAACAAGGCCATGACCTACGCCCAATGTGTTGCTGATAAACATATTGTCTTATGAACCAAAGACGGGTCCTTTATATTTTCTAAGACATCTCTGATCATATGCACTGATTGTAAATGATATAAAATGTTC
>CM068952.1:31904951-31916218 GCA_035128595.1 Eptatretus atami | reverse complement strand
GATATGTCTTCCACTTCTTAATGATGGATTTCACCGTACTCAAAGGAACAGTGAGTGACTGAAATCACCCTCCCCTGAACGGTACTTCTCCACCACTTTATGTCTGACTTCTTTGGAAAGTTCCTTGGTCTTTATGTTTACCTTATTGGTTGACCAAATTAGTTGCAACTTAAAATTCCTTAGATAAGTAGGGCAGCTTATTAGCTCAACTGGAACATAGTTGGAGGTTGCTTATAGGATGGCACGTCGACCGTCCATCAGTCCGTCAGTTCATCTGTCTGTAAACACTTGTAACTTCTTCTCCGAAACTGCTGATGGGATTGTTACCAAATTTGGCTGGTATGTTTCAATTCAAGTTTGTTCATGGCATTGAAAAAAAAATCAGGGTTTAAGGGGTCTAGCGGGGGTCGAAGTGGGTCCAGGTTTGACCCCCCCCCCCAAAGAAACATTAGGTATTTACTCTCTTCTCTTAAACTAGACACACAATTTCGAAGAAATCTGACCACACCTTCATCGCCCGTGATTTTCCAAAGTTTGTTCACGGCATTAAAATGAAATAAAATAAGATCGGGCATAAGGGGGTCTACTGGGGGGGGGGGGGGAGGTTGCCCCCGCCCCAAAAATAGCCTTTTGCTTTCTTCTCTGAAACTACATACACAGTTTTGATGAAACTTGACCACAAACTTCATCACCTCGTGATGTACCAAATTTGTTCACGGCATCACCAACAACAACAAAAACTAGAGGGGAGCACTCGGTAGAGTGCAAACCTCCGTCGCCAATACTGCTAGGTCACTCAAGTGAACCTGATATCCTATTCATTCAATTTGACGTCAACAATGCTCACAGAGTTATAGTTTGCAACTTTCCCTTTTACTTTTAACTTTTACATACTCAATTCATTCGTCATAACTAGATTCCTTGAGACAGAAATTGATTTTACGTGGGTATATCCACCTGAAGTTCCAAAATCAGCCGCAATTATAAGTTTGCCATGTTTTTTTGTTGGAAATCACTTAATAACATGTAGAAATGCAAAAAAAAAAATCGAAATTTTGTTGAAAAAAAAAGTTGCAAAAAAATTTTTTTCTCTAACAATTTTTTTTTGGGGGGGGGGGGGGGGTTGGAAATCACTTAAAACATGTAGAAATGCAAAAAAAAAAAATTCAAATATCTTTTTTAAATGGCCGCCATAGCGCCATATTTGATTTTGGACCAAGTCCAAAATCTAATGGCATGATCCTTGGACCATACCTATCCCCCCACCAAGTTTCGTCGAAATCCGTCGAGGAGTTTTTCCGTAATACTGTTCACAAACAACAAACAAACTAGAAGGGGTGAAAACAGTAACCTCCGATCTTCGATGGCGGAGGTTAAAAATCAGCCATTTCCCACCCAAAATATGTACGTATTTACTTTTTTTCTCCATTACATATTTTGTGGGTCATTCATGCCTATCAGTAGTTCCCTGGTTATCTTATACAGCCACTACCAGCTGAGCACCCATGGGTATTGCCCCTATTTTTAGCCCTCATTGGACTTAGTCCTAAATGGGGGCTCATGGATTTGGTCTCAATTTGTGTCTGTGCATGCATATGTCCGCAACCATATCTCGGACATGTATGGACCGATTTTATTCATACTTGGCACAATGATAACACATGATGGTATACATACGCATCATTTTGTTTCGCGATGCAATCGAAGATGGCCAATTGGTGGCCATTTTAGTTGTAAAAAAACCAGCTGATGTTGAACACGTCCTGAACCATTTCTTGGACATGCATTTACCGATGTTGTTCAAACTTGGCACAAAGATAATGAATGATGGCTTACAAAATGCACATCATTTTTTTTCCGACATCAGATCCAAGATGGCCGACATTTCGTTACTTAAATGTGTCCCCAACCCTTTCTCAGACATATATGGTCCGATTTTGTTCAAACTTGGCACAAATACAGTACATACATGTGCACCTCACTTTATTTTGCGATCTGATGAAAGATGGCCGACTGGTAGACTGGTGGCCATTTCAGTAAATAAATATGTGCAAGCCTTTTAACTCCGTACAGCAAAATTATTTCGAAAACAACTGTGGATGTGACATTTTATGTCTTGTTTTCCTTGTTTTTTGAAGTTAGACCATGGATTACATACAGTTGAATCCTATTACACTTATTTTGTAACCTTTTCATGCAAATAATTTGCTCCTGAAGTGGTTTAGGGTTAATTAGGCAAAGGGGTTGAATACTTACACAACTGAGAACCATCTGATTTTCTCTCTTAATCTCACTTATTCACATTTTATTTGCATTTTTTAGCTTTATCACTTTGGAGTAGTGTGTGAAGACTGTATATTAAGTTTGAATTGAAAGAATCATGAAATAAGCTCAGGTGGCATCAAAATGTGAAAACTTTGGAGAGGGGGTCAATTCTGTTAAGGCCACTGTACTCTTCCCAGCTTGGCTCTCGGTTGTTGAATTGGATCAAGTTTGGTGGCATTTGTAATGACAGTTCTGAATCCCACTCAATCAGTACTTCATTTTGGTCTTACTGATCTTTATCCTTTCCGATAATCTCTTTCTTAATGCTATTCACAAGCCAAGTCTGGCCTTGATGGAAATTTGCTGTTTTGGAGAAAAGTAGAATTTATTTATTTATATTTTGCTTTATGGCAAGACCTCTTTCACTTCACTCTACAGGTTACATTTAATGGACCTCAATATTTCAGGCAATTGCAAAGGAATATTTTTTGACATTAATCTAAGACATAAATGTGGGTTGTATCCCAACTCAGTGGCCAAATGGTGAGAACGTTCGCTCCGAGTCTGATAGGCCAGTGGTTTGATACCAACCCTGGCCAACTCATACGAAACACTTTAATAATGGTATGTTCTACTTCTTTGCAAGACTCTCAGCATTTAGACTCTTAGAGGATAGAGCACGGATAAACTCTGTGGGTTGGAATCCCATGGCAGGGAGATTTCTCCTTAATTGTTCTGCTGACTGTGGAGAGAAAAACTCACAAAGTGACTGCTGGTATGCCAACTGATACTAGAGTGCCCTGGGAAATTACTGTACCCAAGGTTTGTCTGAAGTCAAGTCCTGTGTTGCCTGGGATCTGTCTGCATGTATGTGTGATGTGTGTGACAGTTCTTCCATGAGCCTTGGACCCTATTTTAAATAATATAAAACCCCAAATACAAGTAGTTTTACCAATTACAGACACAAAAAGACAAAAATAATTTTCATAACAAAAGGAATACCAACTTACAAATATCCCAGAAATTACATTGCACAAATGAAATGAAATCTGCTTGGTCATCTTTATATTTGAATCTAATTTTCTTTGCTCTGCCTTCTTTTCTGCACACTAACCAACTCAGATTTTCAGCAGTGTGTTCACAAAGAAGAGAAGTTCCTCTCTTGAGAAGAAAAGTATTTTTTCTTTCTTTCTGACTGTTACCTCCTCTATTACTGGGTGTGATGGCTTCAGTGCTCAGTTACTGAATCTATCTTTCGCTGATATTGCACTTTGTCTTTCTTCGCAGAACCTCGAGGAAAGCTAACAGTATGGAAGCTAGCCAACATCACTGCAATCCATAATGTGGGTGCCAAAACCGATTCACTCAACTATTGTCCTGTCAACATTTTTCCCATTACCAGCAGAGTAATGGAATCCATAATTGCAGAAACATCAAATCTCTTTTTTATTTTATGACTAATCAATATTCACCAGTCAACTTCAGGCCCTTTTCTTGGTTGTCCAGTTTAGGTTATGAATCTTCAGAAGTCTGCCTCCTTTCAAGCACTGACCAATGGAGGTGTTTTGTGGTTTATGATCGAAAGTTGAAGAACCATTCTATCAAACGTTTTCTTTTATTAACAGTTGGGGCAACCTCTTTTCATCCTAACCCAGTTTTCCTGTTTCTGCTTCCTTAACTTTCCCTGCTTTATTATCTCCCCTCTTGGGCTGGCAGGAGAGCTCAGAGGTCACGCACATGCCTTTGGGTTGTTTCAATCTGGGTTCGATTGTCGACCCGACTATAAACTGTCACGCTGATGTTTCGCAGGCAGGGTGTTGCATCAATAAGTGTGCTCTTCCTCGGACGGGCATTAAGCTGGGGACCTGTCTGCGAGCTGTATTGGTGGATGTTAAAGATCTTGAGGTATCTTTTGAGAAAGAGTAGATGAGTCATCACCTGTATCCTGGCCGAATTCCAGCCATAACCTACAGAGGGCACTGAATGCATCAGCAGCATAGCTGCACTGCCCTCATCCTCGCCACCAGTGATGCAACCAGCAGCCACGTGCTGCATACCCTTGAACGAACGATCGCCCCTCTTGGCCCATCATACTCATGGAAAAACAGTTGCTGTCATACTGTTTTGTGGATTCCAGTGGTAACATGTATATCCATCTCAGCTACACAACTTTCTTGTAGATACATTTTAAGGATACATTCAGCAGCTTTCATATTGCTATTGTATCTGTAAAAAAATTACCGAGAATTAATGTGGAACATTAATATTGCTTGATCTATTTGGACCTCATTAAATTCTAGAACTCGATGAAGAGCTTAGCTTTTCAATTTGTGCACATTTTGTCCTTCTTTGCTGTCAGCAGAGTGACATCCTGCATTTCCTTGACCTTGATTCTGAAACTGCATTGTAAGGAATTTGATATGCAATGGGAAATCGAGGAACACATGAGTAACTGACGGAAAATGACAGCTTGTGTTGCAAAGGTACACTGATACCTTATTATGCAACTTTTTTAGTGGGGAAAAAAAAGTTGTTAATTCAAGGACATCTGCTGAGCTGAGTGTCTGGTTGGCCACGTTCCAGTAATGCATTCATTGAACAAATTTCTTTAGGAATCTGAGAAAAATGCTGCAGTTTTTCTCGTTTGTTTGGCCTTTCTAGAATCAGTGTTGAGCTCCTTAGTTTGCAAAGAATGCTGTGGGATCTTTAATGTCCACCTGCAACCAACGCTGGCAGACAGATCCCCAAATTAGCATCCGATCCGAGAGCTTATATTCGGGTTGGGAATCACATCCAGATGAAACAACTCAAAGGTTAGTGCACTACATCTGAACTATCATGCTCGTGCATTTTCAAATATCGTTTCAAAAACTATGATTTCATAGCACTCAATAAAGGTTAAAGAAAGACAACATTAAATAGAGAAAACTACTTGGACTGTGGGGTGTTCAAACAGTTGTACGAATGATGTTCTCACGATAGTTCAAGCCACACAAACAATTCTTCATCTGTACCAATAAATGTGTGTGTGTACACCATTGAAATCTAGCGCCTGAACCTTTGCATGCATACATAAACAAAAAAAACCTCCAAGGTAGTACATGGATGAAAACTTGGTGTTTGAGTTCATTTAATCACCCCTTTTTGAAGATAATTTATGGCCTTATTCAATTATCCTTTATCAAGATCCTGCCTTGGTCACCTCGCTCTCCCTTGCTGAGGTCTTAATTCACCATTTTTTTTGGCCTGTTCAACAATGCTTTGATTTGGAAAAGGTCGCAACAATTTCTTAACGATAAAGCAATCAAATATTTTTTTCACTTTTGTCACTCATATTATCGAATGCCTGTTCTTCATATGAACGAATCACTGTATACATCACTTTTATAAGTGCTATAGTTTTCAAATTAGGGGCTTGAAGCAATTTCATGCATTATATGATGCAATTTTCCATGATCTACTCTCATGGACTAATTAAAGTATATAATCGAAATGTAATTGTTGTTTTCACTAATTGAAGTATATAAATATACGTAATTGTTTTTGATCTCGTGGACTAAACAACTGTTGAAATCTGGAGTGAAATCTGAAAATGTAAAGAAATTGTGGATGTTTATTTTTTTTTTGTGGGTATGTCCCATTACCAATCGGCTTGCTATCGCTTGCGAAGCCAGCCATTCCTTATCGAGCGTTTCATTGGAGTGCTTGCTTGAGTGCTTAAGCCACTTGGGGAGCACCCTACAGTACATAGCAGTATTGCACACATAGTTTGCGTCCCGATACGAAGGTCAGTTTGTTCTCAGCATGAAGAGGCACGTAGCGGCTCACATTGACATGGTATAAATGGGTTTGTATTTTGTAAAGGGAGTGTGCGTGCGCGCGCATGCTTAGTTATGTGTTTGCGGTATGTGGGATTCGTAGGTGCAAGGACCGAACTCGCATCCAAGCCCACGGTGTGTGGTTCCATGGTGAAAGTTCAACTTTTAACCTCAACTTTTAACCTCCTTTGTCCTTGTGGCTGTTTCTAAAGCAATTTGTTATTTTATATGACTTTGGTGTGCTTTAGAAAAGTTATGTGGTTTCTCTTTGTGAGTTTCAAAGTAAATATATATTTGATAACACCAGATTCCCAAGCCGTTGACTGTATTAATGTTTTCTAAATTACAGAGCCAAATTTTTTCCACCTGTCACATGACAATTCCCCATCCATCCATCGGGACCATACTCTGTGCAGAGCGTTGGTGCTGCCTAAGTAGTCTCCTTGGCTATTGGACACAATCCTGGATGGGTCGCCACTCCGACACAGGATACCAGCAAGCTTGCACTCATTTTGCCAACCTCGGAAGGATGACAGGCAGAGTCAACCCCACCTGGTATTAATTCAACAGCCGAGTGGGATTTGAACTCGGGATCCTCGGATCATGACGATTGGCAGCTATTGATGGAGAATAATGTTTATGCACATCTCCTTGAAATGTCAAATACAACGTTGTTTTTTTGTTGTTGTTTTTTCTTGAAATTCCCCCAAAACAAGGGTGAAAGCTACTCAAGGTTTGTGGGTTGTTTCCAGTACGTACTGTAGTCAGTAATCACACTGACTCCAACCTGCTGATTTCCGAAAAATTTCCGATGTTGGCCAAGCACCTATATATATATATTATAAAGTGTGTGTGTATGTGTGTGTTCATAAAGCATAACATTTTCTCTCCGCTAACTCCCCTACCCCCACCCATCTCTCTCTTTGTTTCATCCTAATACAGTGCAGCACCCACCTCCCGCACCTCAATCTCCATATCTATCTCTCTCTCTCTCTCTCTCTCTCTCTCTGGACATATACCTATGGTGGTCATCTCCGCATGTATCTGGGCAGTGGTTATGTCCAGAAGTTGGTTATCTCCATATGTGTCTGGACGGTGGTAATGTCCAAATGGCATTTATGTCTGGACGGACCCTCCCCTCATGCTGCCTTACCTTGCCCTCCCCTCACACTTCTTTCCCCTCATGCTGCCTTCCCTTCCCCCTAGACTTGGACACAGACAGACAGACAGACAGACAGACAGGAGCATAAAAGTCTCGCATCCCCTTCAGGGCGAGACTAATAACAGTTCGCCAAATTGCCAGCACAAGCTCCTGATTCTTGAACTCAGGTTCGTCACAATCTGTCAGCACGTCGAGATGTATCGAGCATGTGATGATCGACATGGTGGTACTACGAGCAGTAGAGGCCGTTGTAACTGATTTATCATTAAGCACTCTGTGGTCAACTTGATGGTTCAGTGACAAGTAGAAGCAGTTGTCACCAATTTATAGCAAAGACAATTGTGAAACAGAGGAGAAAGCACAAATAGACACAAGTTATTTGTAGTGCATTGATGGTCAGAACCCGCTTTATTTAGAATCGCTTTGCTAAATGAAGAGTTTAGATTGACGACATCAGCCTTGCCAGGGGAACCGGTGTCTGTGCAAACATGCCTGCTTCGATTTACAATGTTAGCCTCACCACTGTGAATCACTCCTGCCTCCAGCACTATGTGTGGCCAAACGGCAAGCCAACAGTCTTGTAAAATAACACAACCAAACCAAGGGTGCTCCAAATCCAGTCACATGACTGCTTTGGTGTCCAAAGCCTCAACCTGTCCTTGCCTGCTTCCACTTGCCTCGACAAATCATCAATGCTAAATGAATAAACAAACACGGCAGCCATTAAAAAAAAAATAACCCAGCAGTCTCTCTCAGTGCAGTGGAAGATGGGCTAATAATAGCTATTTCTAAAACTTGGTGGTGCCTTGTACTCATTATGACTTTGCCCTTTGACATTTTGACCCAATTATCAATGAGTCTTCTTCATATTCTCGTAATAAAGATTTGTTAAAAAAATTGATGATAAAAGGTCAAAAGGTGTGGACATTATACTTTATAGTCTTAGACACAGACAGATAGACAGCCAAACATATACACACACAGAAGCGATTGCAAAACCCTGTCTCCCGCTGTGCAGAGGACGGACTAATAATAATAGTCATGCATGTACTAAACCACATAACAACAATAAATCACAATACAATACAGACTTTATCCTTCAATTAAAAAGTATACTAGTATTTGGTGCCATTTCATTTGGCATCACCCAATGCTTTGAACCCGTGAAAGTATCGAATCAATGATATTCTGTAAGACAGCATGGTCCAGATTTCTCCAAATGTGGAGTATATTTTGTTGCAGCTCTTGCGTATTACTTGGCAGAGGTTGGCCGTTTCACAGCTCCCATTCTGTGTTCGATGGCATTCATGTCAGGACTCTGTGGGGCACAGGGAAGTAGTTACAACCCACTCTGTATCTGAGGCAGAGGCAGTTCTGGATGTACAGGTAGTGGACAAAAAAAATGGAAACACCAATGCAAAGTCACTGAAAAGGGAGTTGGGCCACCATGTGTGGCCAGTTTAGTCTGGATGTGCTGTGGCATAGAGTTCACCAACGTCTGGAATTCTGCAGGAGGGATGCGGCACCATTCTTCCAAGAGAAAGTCAATCAACTCACACCTATTTGATGGAGGTGTAAAAAGCTCTCTCAGCTGTCATTCCAGAATATCCCAGAAATACTTGATTGGGTTCAGATTGGTGATTGAGAAGGCCATGACATATGGATAACATCAGTGTCATGCTCATGAAACCATTGGGTGACCACACGTGCTCTGTGGATGGGGGCACTGTTATCCTAGAATACACCCCTCCTGGCAGGAAAGAAATGCTGCAACATGAGATGAAGATGGTCACTCAGTACCATTAAGTAGCGATTGGCATTGACCTTGCCATCTCAGGGAATGACTGCACCCAAACCATGCTCGCAAAATGTGCCCCACAATATTACAGAGCCACCAGAACCCTTCACTGTTGGAACCAAGCACTCATTGTTGTGGAGTTCCTTAGGTTGGCAGCACACATCCGTTTATTGAGAACATGGTGAAGGATGATTCATCTGACCATATCACATTTCTCCACTGCTCGGTAGTCCATTACCTGTGCTTTTTGCACTACTAGATTTGAAAACCTGCATTGCCAGGTGTGATGAGCGGTTTGTGCACTGCAACCTGGCGATTGTATCCTGCTCTGTGGAGTTCTCAGTGGACCGTTTTTGATGAAACTGGCTGCTCACGCCTCAGGTTGAAATATAGAGTCAAATGATTTGCAGTTGCTCACCTGCTTTGTCTTGCACTTCAAGTTAATGCAGGGATATCACGATCCTGGAGTATGCACATCTGCCCACTGCTATTTTGCTCTTTGCTGATGTCTTTCTCTCAGAGTTCCATGCTGATATCACCTAAGACAGTGTTGCCCATGAAACCTCAGCAAGTTGAGCTGTCTGCCACTGAAGCTCCCGCCAAACTTGCTCCAACAATCAACCTCTTTCAAAGTCACTGAGGTCTCCTCTTACAGCCATGCTAGCCATAAATATAGGCAACCAGGCCTGTGCAGCATTTTTATACATGACCCTGAGCATGCTGGGATGTTATTTGCTTTCATAACACATGGACTACAGCTGTGTGGAAGCCATTGCTTTCAGTGTACTTGATGTCCCTCATTTACCCAGGTGTTTCCATTTGTTTTGTCCACTATCTGTATGTATGGCATGTGGTACCATGTTTCTGCAGTAAATGTGTTCCATATTGCAATATGCTTGATTGTATACAATAAAATCCCCTTACAATTATTACTCTGAAAGAGTATGAATAAGGAACAACAGGTAAACTTATAAGCTTTAGAAAGCACCAATCAATCTTCTTCAGTAGTGTTTTTCAAGTCTAACAGCACTCCTAAGATGCTTAGAAAACATTGTTAAAGTACAAATCAAGCATTAGGTAATGAGTCCTAGATTGTTCATCTTTTTTTTTTTCTTTCTTCAAAGAGGCTATTCAAAATTGGCTCCAGCTCAGCAAGTGATTAAAAAGTTTTTTTTTTTTTAATCAACAGCATTTTTACTACAAATGTCACCATCGACATCGTGTTGTCTTCGCTTCAAGTAATCTGTAGCTGTGGCTTTATTCACAATTTGATTAATTGTCTCTGTATTACCTCTTCCCTCTCACCTTTCAAGCAACAAGATGGGGGAAGGGGAGAGGGTGGGAATTCTTCATTGTTCCAGTGACTGGAGAGAAAATGACGTCACAAATATGGGGTGGCATCACTGGTACTCAGATTGCCCTGAGATGCTAAGTCGCTCTCCCGAAGGTCAGCAGCTTATTTGTCTGAAGTCAAGTCGTGGTGTTCTCACGTATTTGTCTGCATGTGGGTGTGTCATTTATGTTGCAGCTTTTCATCAACCTCAGATAATCTTAAAACAAAAGGGGATCAAGAACATAAATACATAAAATTTAACTGTAGACTTGGTCAATTTATCCATGTACGTTACAATTTCCATAGTTGTAACAAAAGCTGAACGATAACGATCAAAGCTAATAAAAAAAAAAATTCGTATTAAAAAAAAGCTTTGTGTGTATGCCATAAAAAAACGTGAAAATGATTAAATATGGTGTATCAACTATTCCTCAAATATACAAAAAAAAAAAAAACGTGTTCTTGGGTCAACTTGGAATCTGTGGCATCTCAAGCTCAACATTATTGGAAACTCCCACGATGAGGCCAAAGTACAAGTTCTACTGCTCTCTGTTGGTCTCTCACTTATGATTTTTTTTTTTTTGAACGGCTCTCATCTGGTCTTGCTCCCTCTACTCACTAGCCCTCCAACCTTTCCTAGCTCCTCCAGGATGCACACTTTTTCCATAACTTCCCATGGGTAAAAACTCATAAAAACCAGGCATCTCACCCACGTCCAATCTTTTATTCCTATTTCTCTCGCGTTCATAGAACTGCCTCCTGAAGGCAGTTCAATCCATCCTCACTCCAGGGTTTGAAGCAGGTGATATAACAGCATCTCATGTCACCACCCCCCATCCCTTCTGTGACATTTTCTACACTCATTAATCCTCCACGAATGAACCCTTTTAC
>CM068952.1:31842332-31866918 GCA_035128595.1 Eptatretus atami | reverse complement strand
TCATTCAGCACCTTTGGGCCCAAAAGGAATCTAAAGTCTCCGCAAAGTGACTGCATCATCTGCGAAATCAAGGTCAGAGATCTTGACATTCCCAAACGATGCACCGCAGCTTGATCTCTCCGACATCCTCCCTGGAATCCAGTCCATACATGCTGAATAGTGTGGGGGCCAGTCACACCCCTGACGAACCCAGTAAACAACTGGAAATAAGTCAGAGATGGTACCACCAACTTCACAGCACTCTCAGTACAGAGTAGAGTTCAGACATCAGATCGATCAGTTTTGTGTCACCCAGGAAGACGCCGAGAATCCTCAGGAGGGACATCCCCGATTCACCGATCGATGCTTTACAGAGATCACATAGGGAGCAAGCAGCCCCTGCCGAAACTTCGTATCGCGTTACGGGGGGCCCGAAGAGGCAAGGTACGGTCAATCGCTTGACCTTTTAGGTTGTAAAGCACTAGACTGCTATAGAACGCTTGGTGCTCAAGCAGATGGTGGCAAACCCTATAACGAATATCACCCGTAGCAAAGACCTGCCACGGCAAACTGAGAGTAGTGTCACCCCTCGTAGTTGTTTGCAGTCTTGGCGATTCACTTCCTTACCAGAGAGTGAGCCAAACAGGCCCCTCTTCCTAGTTGGGATGATTGCCTTGTGTTCCAGCAGAGCACAGAACTGCACATGCCAACGAACAGAGTGCAGCATTTCCCAGCCTTGAGAAGTTCAGCATGGATGCCCAAGAATGTCTGGAGCTTCACCCCATTTTCACCGCTTCATACACAGCCTGGTTTCCACAAGCGAAGGTGAACCACAGCAGTTGAGGAGGGTCAGCAACAGGGATTGTAAGACCCTTCGACGTCCCAACTGACAACTGTGGATCAGCCTAGGTACAGCCGCCAACAGTTAACCCAGCCAGCAGGCCTTCACTTCGGCTCCTCTGTCAAAGAGGCCTTACCCACCTCTGCCTAATGGCAGTCAACCGGGGATGGGCTTTGGATGAACGAATGCACATTCCCCTGTAAGAAGAATGGATCCCTTGATCCACACGGTGATTGCTCTACCTACACAGATTCCTCGCACATAGGCCTCCTGTCGCACCCTTACGCGATGTACGCTTTTACGCCTCAGCTTCCTCTGAAACATCCAGCCTCTGCCACTTCAGCCTGGCCTGCGACCTCTGGTCATGGGTATTCCAGTTGTCCCTTGAAGAACAACTTCTCTTTGCCCTACGGTGAGTTCCAACGACACCCACGGGCAACATCAAGGCTGGTGGGTCTTGAAGGCACTCCTACAACTCTTCAGGACTCCCAAAGCACCCAGACTCCATCAAATCTCACTCAGCTTAACTTCGCAACTCTCAGCTACCCTCTCATCCTTGAGGCTTGACCCAAATCCAGCCTAAGGCTGGGATAGGTAACCATTCTCCTGGATTTAAGGCTGCAACTAGACAGTCTGCCAAACAAGCCCGAGCCTAGGTCGAACGTATTGAGGACACTGAGCACTCCGTAGGACCTGCAGTTCACGATCTCCTCCAGCGACCTCAATGCAGAGCATCATCAAATCTCTATGTGCCGACACCCGCGACGAGTGGAATACCAAGTCCAGCGATGAGCACTTGTGGGCGCTGAAACCATGAAACCGGCCACCCCTATGGTCTCATGACTCTCTTGCAAATTCAGGAACATTACGTGCTATTCTGGTTCATAAGTTCCCTGACCCATCGGGGACCAACACACGTCTTCAATAACAATCCCTTTCAGTTCCAGTCGATGCATTGAAATCCCCAAGACTAGAAGTGTATCTCGTCTGGCGGCAACTATCAACCCAGCTTTAGCGCTGCATAAGATGCATCCTTCACGGTGAGTCACTCGCCTCAGTCGGAGAAAAAACAGAGACCAGGGAAATGACAAGCCCAGGCAAGTGACCGAATCCTTAGTTCATAATACGCTCGTTGACTGGTGTTACCTCAATTATCATTGGAAGTCAGCCTTATTGGACACAGCTCAGCACATCCATTGGGATGGTAAGCCTCAGAGCGACCAGACCAATAGTAAGGTGTAAACCACCCACCAATGATCCTCGCCTGCATCCGGTCTCCGAACCATCAGAGAGTGCTGCATACCGATGTCCAAACGCTTGAGCTCAGATGATACACAGAGACAGGTGATCATCCTCTCTTAGGGATAGGAACCTTCAGGCACCACCCGAGGGACCGCCTCAGGTCTAACGCCAAGGAGACCGCCGTTGCGTGCGAACGACACCCTCAGCACACCCTCCGACACACTCTCTACGCAATCTGACTGCGAATGTTTCCCCGTGGTTTCCCTCCTATCATAACAGATTGGAGGTCCCGAAGCTTTGGCCCAATTCCCATCATCCGGTGAAGTGCCCTGCGAGGGAGCTGCACAGGACCGCAGTCACCACGCGAGTGGAGCTTTTTCGATTTCTTTGTGCGTTTTTAGTGTTCTTGTCGAAATGAATGGGGTTCTGGTGGCCCGGAGTTGCATAAAATCCTGACACCACACTCCTAATAAACAGTAACCATACTCGCAGCGTCCAGCCTGAGGACCGTCCCGCGGACACATTGGCGCACCTAGATCCATGGAAGGGCCGTTTAGATCACAAGGAGCTCCTCCGCCTATTGAATTGGTGAAGAAAGGTGATACAAGCAAGTATGAGTATTCAACCCCTATCCAGGAAGCTGTAACAGGATCAAGCCCAAGTATGTGTATGATTATTCAAGTATGGGAGAATATTCTCACAAACTAAATGAGCAAATGGCAATGCCAAGTTTGAAAAAAACAAAGATAAATAACCGGTGATACGTGTTATGCATCCTCTTTGGTGTCGACTTACGTAGCGATTCACTCAAGTGCTGTCGAGTCAGTATGGCCCACCAAATACGATCTCTGACCACATGTGTATGCCACTACCGCAACCACCTGTCTTTACCCTGTTTATTTGCTTTAAATCCAGACAATCTTTCAAAATGTATAATTGTTTTTCATCTCTGTCCTCAGTAAATGTTAAAGTACGAGTTATCTGGGAAACATCTGCCCATATCTCGATTCACCAAGCCAAAGTACATTGGGTCTTGTATATTGCCTGCAATGTTATCAAATAAATGTCGCTATTTCGACATTATCATCAAAATGAGTACTTCTACGGCGCCTGGCTGATTCGTTGGCGACTACAAGACGCACTAGTTGACGCCAATTAATAGTGTTTTGTTGGAATTTTCCAACAATGGCGACCACACAGTTCAGGTTGTTCAAGCACCTTAGAGCTATCGTCTTGTGCATGTCTGAGCCCTTATGTTACCTTGCAACACGATTTGATCAGTAATGTGTTGTGACAGTTAATGAAAAGGAGCCCGGGGTGGAACACTCACACAAAAAGGAACCTTTAGTTCGATATCTCCAATTAGTAATTGTGCTTAGTCAAAGGTACCTTCCCCCTCATCTCAATGCACGGGAGGAGGAAAATGCTTGTCGAGTAGTCTGCAGGTTCATCCCCATGTTAGAATCCCCATGCCATCCCGTCAATCGCATCCCTTCCCAATCCACATAACCCCATTTCATCCAGTTGATTAGAATCCTCTTTTACTCATCCTATCCTTTCTCTCGCACCTTCCCACCAGTGCAAACCATACATACTAACACTTCACATGACACACAATCACGCTAGCATGGCCTTTACCCGAACCACAAGTCTGCTACAAGGTAATTCTGCCACTGGCGAGCAATAATCTCATAAACACCGTGGCATAAACTACAATGTGTAGGCTTTGCTGTCTTGGGGTGTGGTGTGTTACTGAACTGACCTACAAGCCACACACCAATGGGGAAGCAACACATAAGCGGTCAAAGATGGTGGAGTGACCTTGTTTTCCCCCGAGCCCCGCCTTGCCCAGGGTCAGAAAGTGGCCTCCTGACCCTTGCTCCCCTCAAGAGCCACGACCCAGCCAGGACTGATAAAAAGCCAGAGTGTACAGAGCTAAGCGTTGACTCGTGCACCAAGGACCTGGATGTGAAATGGACACTTCCTGCTACTTGTTCAAGCTGAATGTGAACCAAGACTGCACTGCCTGCCGTTTGAGCTGAAGGACAGAGTGAAACAAATCACACTGGGGCGGAGGCTCTCCCAAGTAAAACAGCGACACAAGACTCTTAGCATGCTGTGGCTCCAGTACTGATTTACAGGATGCTGCCTTTCTGTCTTTAAACCCCCCCCCAATTCATATACTTTTGAGACGCATAAGATGATTAACCTCTGTCCTGGCTTATACGGACATGCACATCACACCCTTTCCTCTAAAGGTCACATCACATACTACACCTTCTCCTGACACCACCGACACGTGCACCACATCCATTCCTTCCTCCCCTTCTCTTCCTCCATTTTGGACCAGCGCAAGCCCCGCCTACTTGCATAAGGTGAGTGAGGGACCCGACGCCAACGCCGCCAAACTTGCTCTCTCTCTTTCTCCTCTCTTCTCTCTCATCTCTCTCTTCTCTCTCTCTATCTCTCTCTTTCTCTCTCCTCTTACTTCTCTGCTCCTCCTCTCTGACTTTCTCTCCCTCTCTCTCTCCTCTCTCTCTTTCTCTTTTCTCTACTTTTTCCTGGGCGCGAGTGAGGCCATGCCCATCCTGTCTTTAGCTAATTAAGAATGGTTTTAAGGGGCATCTTTATGGGCTCGGGTTAACTTCCCATTCTTGTGTGTCTTGCATTTTGTATATACTTGAAATTGGTGTCTATAAATAAGTGCCCTTTATTATTTGGTAACTATTCAAACCTGTTTGATTGTCTTTTTCAATCATTGGTTTTGACCAGCATATCCATCCATCCATTGGGACCACTCTTTGCAGAGCGTTGGTGCTGCCTACAGCAGTCTCCTTGGCTATTGGGCACAATCCTGGACGGGTTGCACACTCTGACAAGGATACAGAAAAGCTGGCACTCATTTGCCAACCTCGGAAGGACGACAAGGCAGACGTCAAGCCCCTAGGGTTAATTCAGCAGCCAACGCCTCACTGCGGTACCTAGATCAGAGCAACCCGAACAAACTAAGCCAACCAACAGGCTGACACAGCATATGTAATAAATAAAGGGACGATTATACCCCAGTAATTCCGCTCCATTGTTAGCCGACCCCACGCTATAGTTTTGCTTGGCCGTACATAACAAAGTAGACAGGGTGGGGAATCGCGAGCACTGTTCCCCATCTGGGCCAGGCCTAAAATCAACTAGTAAGGTAAAGCGAGCCTTGGAGGGGGACCGCTGCCCAGACTTAACCTCCCTCAGAGGGGGTCTGTAGTTGCTTCAGCAACCCGTCGGGTCACGGAGTTATCCTTGGCTTCGTGGCCTCATGGGCAGAAATCGAGTAGCAGGTCTGAGCAACCCCCTCATGAACCCCACGCTTACCCTGGAACCCGTAACAGTATTAATCAAATAATGTTGACATCTTCATTCGAGTCCTGGCTATTTTCAATAAATATGGAATTCTTTGAACACCCTGCAGATAAACAAGAACAACAGAGTAGCTCACTTTTTTATTCGACCAACACGTGAATATCACAACAACGTAGACTCGTTTACTTTGATCTGCATGAAAATGAAAAGTGTGGGTAAAACAAGGATTGGGGGGAGAAGGGCACTGGCATTATAAATATAATGTGAACTTTGTCCGTTTTAAAACATGTAATAATTCTGAATAATTTAATGGCCTGAGCGGGGGTGTTAGAATCAGAATGAGGGTTCGCAATGGTGTCCTACAAAAATAGGGTTCATTCTCGCCAGCAGAAAACAACAGAATTTGCAATGAGAGTGGAGTCGGCAGTGGTGCCATTTGGAAATCTTACGCTCCCACCGAAGCAAGTTGAAAGATTGGCAAAAGATTCCACCAGGTGACAAATAATCAAACTTTGAGCTTAAATTTTATTTTCTTGTTTGGACCCCTGTGACCCTAAGTCCCCCACCCCTGGTGGCTATGGGTAAAAAAAAACCAGGGTGAAATCCACAAAAAATGTTCCATATTTTCAATGCGTCCCCGCCAGTGTGAATTGCATATGCAAAGTTTCATTTCAAAATGTGCACGTAAGTGAATTTTTTCGGTGTAATTTGACCTTTTGACACTAGTTAATAAACAGTTAGAAAATAACAGTTAAAACGGGAACAGATAACGACCGGAAACTTAACTTTGCAGAAAGTCAGCAGAGAGCCCTGAAGAGACCCTGCCGTCGTCCAAACCAGAACCGAAAGACCCCCAGGGGGCGGGGCCAAGAATGATACTGGGTCTTGCACTTTTGTTGCCATGTGCTGATCAAAACTACCAAATTTTGGTGAATTTCCTGCCCACTGTTTAAGAGAAAATAGCGTGACGGACAGACAGAAACGACAGACCAGAAAGCCAGACGGAGCCATTATAATATCCCATCGTTTTTGTTTTTTCAAAAAAGCATGGGATAACTTCGCTTCTCCATAACTACAAATGGAATAACAATAGCACTTATAAATATAATCAAAATTATTCTCTGTACACCAGGTATTCAGGATTTTTCAATCTATGTGTGCCAAACACCAACATCACTTCATGTCAACTTCCCTGATCTGTAATTTATCCGTGCTCACACGCCCCTGAGGCAATATCACTTTTCTTAACGACTCTCCATTGTTTTATCTTGACTTTCTAATCCTCAAAATCTCCAACATTAATTGCTCTCAGCCCATTTTTCCTACTGTAAAATTCGCCCTTCTGCCGTTATCATTTTGATTTCTTCAACAATAGCAATTCAGCAATTTCCCATAGCATACCAAGTAATATCCGATCTGTGTTTTAAAGACTATTTACACGGAACCCCCCAAGATTTTATGAAGCTTGTTTAATGACATGTAGAAACATTACATCCAATTCAAGAGATGATATATGAGAAAGCGCTTACCACAGGTGTATGCTAATTATACCTATCTAAGTGGCAGTGTTCATCCTCCACGTACATAAAAATGAAGTGTTCAATGCAATTCCAAAGGTAAAAAAAAGAAGCACAAAGCTTCATCATCATAAATTCCATAAAATAATGGCACTACATCTGTGTCTATACCCATCTCTGGTGTCAGAAATAAAGAAACAAGGCAGGAAAATAGTGGAATATATTACACCTTGCAGACAATTCACTCCCGACTTACTTCCATTTTGAAAATCATCAGGAAAGTCTTGTTGGTCGACTAAAGAAGTTAGTTCAAGGTGAGAGAAGCATGGATGGATGAATTCCCCCGCTTGTATGCACTTCAACGATGTCATAGACCATCGACTGGGAAATCCAATTTGCACGTGCCTTAACACAAACAGCTATGGTGTACCAGCAATAGAAAATAGAACACATTTTCCTGCTTGTAAACTGAGAAGTAAAATGAATGAAAAACCACCTAACGTTAAACCCACCACCCCCTCCACCTCTCTCACACCATTTCTTCACCTCAACCATTACACCACAACTTCAACATGAATCTTTGTTTTCTCAAAATAATAAACTCAAATTGCCGTAAAATCGACACCGTCAAGAAGCAATAAAGAACCAATTCTGCACAGTCGTTCCAAGAGAAGCCAGATTAAACAACAACACACACTTACACCCACCATTCACACAACACATTACACACACACACACACACCACATATCATCATACACACGCACAAGATGTTACTGGTATAATATTTAAAAGCTATTTTATTGAGTTATACCTCTCCATATAGCAATGACTGATTCCAACTTGCCGGATCATAAATAGGGCTCCGTTTTTAATCAGTTTTGATCCTTCAGCACAAACCTCTCCAAACGGGGGTCCACACCCTCGGTAGTCCGTCTTTTTCCGGCCGACAGTCGATATGGAGTACAGTCGAATTGGCTAAATTTTTGCCATTTTTCATTCCTTCATTCATATAAATTGATTGGAGTAGGAGGCGAAACCTAGATCAACTCTCGTTTGACAAACTGGTCCGGCAGTTAGAGCAATAGGGATCTTAATTCTCCCTGACACCTGTCACAACACATCGCCAGCTTGGTTTTATGCATATTTTGAATTACTTTGTGGTATGACCTTTTAGAAAAATTAGGATGCAAATGTTTTTCTGCACGTTTGTTGTCATATCATTATTTTGTTGTCACTTTTCAACTTTAAGATGACAATAGTTTTCAACTGTCAATGACATGAAACCAGAGAGAATGACATGTTAAAACAAAGCTACAAGAATCATTTATCAGCACTGGCTCATAGCAAATTAAACAATGTGCCACAGTTCACTACTGAACATCAAACACTGACACTTATAGTAATCAGCACTCATGTTTGTCACCTAGGCTTTTGCAACCACGATTAGCCTTCTTGCTTTTCTCAACACAAAAATTCGTCTTCGGTAAAATATTGTATTTGTATTGATCAACCAGCCACTCTACTCCACGCTATCCCTCGCCAAAGAGACTTTCTCCACTCCGGATTCGCCACACGGCCCGTCTGATAAAGGTGTCTCGATTCCAGATTCACCGTGCGACTCACCAAAAGCCTGATCAGGCGAGGGGAGTGCCGTATTGCCTCCGGGCTTACCCTTAGTTACCTCCCTTTTAACTTTCCCAACACACAAATTATCCGAGAAGTCCGTCCAGACACAGAGGCCTTCTTTCCCTCTCTGTAAAACCCTCCACTCCACATCGGCCTCTCCCATCCCAACAAGCAATATCTGCCCTGCATTTTGGTGAGTTTACCCTGCAACTGTTCATATTAATGGTCCATTTGTGTATTTTATTTGTGTTCTTTATTGATTTGTTTAATAATTTGACTCTAAACACATAGTAGCCTAAGCTATTGTGTGCAGCCTGTTGCTGTGGGTTGCATCAATTTTCTGATGGGCATGGCAATGCAGTGTCCCTCGGTTACCAGTACAATGGTACTCATTTTGCCAACTCAGAAGATGAACAGTCAACCAACTTGGGTGTTAATTCCAGCGACCGATGGGGGCTCGAACTCAGACCGCTAACATCTTAAGCCAGCCACCTAAACCATAAGCCACTACAGGCTATCAATATGTAGTTTAAATGAAGGTTAAAGTTATGTTAGGGGGTGACCAATAATGTGCTCTGGGAACGCATCCCCGTTGACCCCACCCGCCATTATAACACGTTCCATGGAATATCTCGTCTGATTAACGTTGTACTTTCTTGAAACGTATTCACGACATTAGTGAAACTTGCCTTGTCGTATCTTTTTAAATGAAACAATTATTATAATTTATTTCAGAAAATATTAGACTTAATAAAAAAAAAATTCATATATGCATTTCAATGTCTTAACACCATAGAACAGTCGATTACGAGTAACAAGTCGATGGTCCGGATTCCCGGGCAAAACAGTATCGATTATACTGACAAATTCAGTCATTTTCCATGAAACGACGCCTGCTTGCTTTTTTTGGTTCAAAGAGCCAGGCAACGCTCACACCAAACTCGTACAGATAATAGGCCAAATGTTGTTGGAGAAAAAAAAATGTAAAGCCCCACAACCAAGAAAGATTCAGAAATTTTGCAAAAAAACAAGAATGACATTTTGTTCTGTCATCCTTGTCCTGTTTCCTCCTCCCCCCCCACTACCATATTAATCACTATGCTGAATGCCCTGTATTCCAGCTAACGCGACAAACACCAAAACAGATATTACAGTAATTGCATAACAACACTGAGCATTAAAAACAGTACATACGATCGCATGCGTGTTAAATTACAGTGATCTGAAGAAGATCGAACTCTATTAGCGTAGATCTACAGGTAGACACTCTCCTGACACTCTCCTCTCTCTCTGTCTGATCTTCGCTCTCCTCTGTCTGACTTCTTCGCTCTCTCTGTCTGACTCTCTCATCTCTCTCCTTCTCTCTCTCTCTCTCTCTCTCTCTCTTCTCTCTCTCTTGTCTGACTCTCGCTCTCCTGTCTGACTCTCTCGCTCCTCTGTCTGATCAATGAGGAGTCGGAGATGCTGGGATTACGGGTTTCTTGGGTCAAAACTAAGATCCAGGCTTTCAATGACAACTTGGATGCCGCTGTCTTGTCTGTGCCTGTTTGTGGTGAGGATTTTGAGGTCGTGGAGAGATTCACTTACCTTGGCATTGATATTCATGTCTCTGCCGGCTGTGAGTCAGAGGTCAATAGACCTCTGGGTCGTGCCTGGGGAGTCATGGATTCACTGGATAATGGGGTGTGGCGCTGCCGGTACCTGTGCGGGAGGACGAAAGTCCGAGTCTTCAGGTCCTTGTTGCTTCCAGTCTTGCTCTATGGATGCGAGACTTGGACTCTGACCAAGGATCTGAGACGGAGACTTAATTCCTTTTGTATCAGGTCTCTTCGGAGAATCCTTGGCTATCGCTGGTCGGCATTTGTGTCCAACGAGCAGTTGCTGGGAGAGACTCAAATGAGATTTGTTTCCTGCATAGTCCGTGAGCATCAGCTGCGGCTGTATGGACAAGTGGCTCGTTTTCCTGACGCTGATCCTGCTCACCAAATTCTCTCAACGAGGGAGTCTCGTGAGTGGAGGAGGCCAATGGGCCGACCACATGCCTCATGGTTGCAGCAGGTTGATCGGCATCTCAAGGAGATGGGGATAGGCCAGGCATCTGCCTGGGGGGTGGCCAAACGGAGGCCCCTGGAGTACTGGCGGAAAGTGAACGCAGTGACGTGCTGCTCTGGCGCATGCTCCCATATCTGACCTGACTTGTACACACCCCAAATTTGCATCCACTTCAATATAAGAACACTTCACATCACATTATTCACCCCTAAGTAGTGTCAATGGCCTGACTGGAGGCAGTCTGAGAGTGCTGTATTACTCCATTGTATCGCTCATTTCAAGCAATGCCAATTTGGTTTGTAGTTGCATTCACACCCATGGTGATCGCACAATGATTTCTGATCCTTTGTTTGGATGGAAAGTGTGCAGCGCCAAGTGGACATTTGTGAACATTGATCATATCATGAATCATGCTCTCCACAGTGTCGGTGCTACTGAAGCAGTTTCTTTGGCTATGGTTACAATCTTGGACGGGTCGCCACTCTGACACAGGAAGTTAGGGCCGAAATTTGGAATTTGTTCAGAGTGCCAGCGATAGCTCGCCTACTCTTCACGAAGGACACCGTGGGATCTTTAATGTCCACCAACTAATATTAACAGATGGGATACCCAGTTTAACGTGCATCTGAGGGACTGCAGACACAATGATGCCTCACCCCGCCTGTGAAACACAAGGATGACAGTTTATACCTGGGCCGAGATTCAAAACCAGGCAAGACACCTCAGAGGCAAGTGTGCATACCTCTAGAATCTAGGCCATCCTGCCACCCTACGAAAACTGTGCTTAATTGAATAATTATGAAGACTTGCTATCTCTCTTTATTTTGGAAAATGGGCATATGTATTTTTGTGTAGGTACCTCTGGAGAGCATAATATAGCAAGTTGTGTCGTCGTGACCACAAGAGTTAAACTTGCTTGGCCAACGTTCCCTTCCATTTCTTCCAGGTGTAGTAGACATAGTGGACACACATATGGTTACCATTGTGCTTTGTAAGCAATACATCTCCTCCTCGGGTTCAGCTACATATTAAAGGTACACCAAAGGAGCAGTGATGCTGCAACCTCCCTATGTTGACTCTGCCTGTCGTCCTTCCGAGGTTGGCAAAATGAGTGCCAGCTTTCTGGTATCCTGTGTCAGAGTGGCAACCCGTCCAGGATTGTGCCCAATAGCCAAGGAGACTGCTTAGGCAGCACCAACGCTCTGCAAAGAGTATGGTCCCAATGGATGGATGGAACCTTCCTATCCTTTCCCACCTTGTATGTCCCAGATATTTCCCTTCCTTCCTTCTCTTCCCCAGCTCCTTCCATTTCTTAATTTCTTTTCCTTATTCTTCCTTTATATATGGATGGCTCCTTTGAAATCAAGATTAGATTTGCCCCAGAAAACATAACCACAGTGTTTTCATATTGATGTCTAGCTTTTAATCTCAAGGTTGAACTCTTCAAGCAGTACTTATAATGTATGTGACAATATATTTGAAAATTTGTGATAAATTTGTAAGTTTTTCAGACACTAAATGGCATAAACCCATGAATTGCTGAATCACATCAGTTTATATTGGTGATGCATAATCTAACAAGTTCAAACAAACTAATTTCAAGCATTTGCAACAAGGTGGTGATGGAAAACATTTAACTTTGATTCTCAGTCCTGAACTATTCGAAGCTTAACAGCTGAAAAAAAATCCGGAGAAAACTGACTTAGCAAGATCAAAATAAAGACCAATGACTGCACCATAGTTCCAAGAAGGAAACCAGACATAACAATACACACACACACCACACACACACACACACACACACCACACACACACACACACACACACACACACACACACACACACACACACACACACACAATATAAACACAACACACACACACACATACATACAACATACATACATAAACATATATAACACACACATATAAACACCCACACACACAACACACACACACACAATATATAATATAAACACAAACAAGATATATTATGTACTGGTAGGTATTTATAAAAGCTATTTTATTTGAAGTTATAACCTCAACTCATAAGCAATCGACTGATTTCCCAACTGCCCGCATCATCAGCTGGGCTCCGTTTTCTCATCAAGTTTCGATCCTTTCAGCCCAGAACCTCTCCAAATGGTGGGTCCACAACCCCGGTCACAGGTCCACATCAGTAGATGACTCAACATCAATGGACCCACAACCTCAATTAGTTGTGTCCCGACAATCAGTCAACACAGCAATACAATATAATTATTCAAACTTATTTAATTATTACTTTCATTTAAAGTATTACTACGTATGAAAAACTTTAATCATACACCACTTTATATGTTAATATATTAAGCGATAAACACTTTACCTTGTAGACATGCCCATTACACAGCACCTCCATCTAACCATAGACTCAAACTGTCATTCAAATATTCAAATTGTCATGAACAACCGATTTTAACATGCCGCCAATGTGTATCGTAGCAACTACCAATAAATTGTTTTAATGCTTATTTATTAGTATTTTATAAATAATATTTATTATTTATTGTATTTTCATCGAAATACCTCCATTATTTAATACTAAATATATATAATATATATATATATATATATATATATATATACATACATATATTGTATGTTTAATTAATAATATTGATTAAATAATTTAGCTCACTAAAATAATTAATTCATTATTATTATTATATCAAATGCAATGTAATTGGAACTTGTTTACAGGAAAACCAACCAAACTTAATAATAGGTGATGATGGAATCTAAAGACATTCTCACAAGACCTGATCAAAAAAATGAGCCAAATATCCTCTGTTTAACATGATGGAAAAAACCGTCTCAGCACATTCCAAAATCATCCTTTACTTGCAACAAATTCTTGCAAATCTACATAAGTAGCTGAGATGAAAAGACATTGTAACCCATTTTAAATGGTACATTGCTACCTGGAAAGGTGTACAAGACTACAGGGAAACTGATATCACCTTTATGACATACACTTGTACTAAAACCATTCTGTCCAACTCTAACCAACACATCCAGATATGCAGCAACCGTACATTCATTACCACTCCTGTTGGCAATCAGGTTATCTGGATAAACCTTGTGAAGCTGCCAATCAAAAAAAATTACAGTTAACCACACAAATATCATCTATAATAACGACATGTATGAGATAATATTTTAACTAATCCTATTTTTTTTTCTCCTTCATCAGTTTCTGTATGAATGAAAATTCATAGAAAATAAGAAAAATGTCCGTGTGTCAGAGGCTGCAATTCCCACCCATGGGAACATCCTCCTTAACCATGTTTTGAAACACTATCCCACAAAAAGACACAAAAGTATTAAATTAAATAAAATTAACAGTATCCTTAAACTTCTGCTTATAAAAACAATGAAAACGAATATTTATATTTAGTTATCAAACCTGGCACATAAAAACTTATTAAAAGAGTTAAAAACCTTGTCAATCACTTTGAAGAGTGAATCTCTTACTAGAACTAAATCGAAATTTGTACATAAAGTTGAAAAATCAAAAACTTCAAATGACTTGATATTGAGGCATCTAATCCTATCTAAGAACTCTAAAGAAGAATTAATACTCCAAAAAGTGTTAACACCAGAATTTTTCTCAATTGCTAAACAATATTTCCTTAACTTTTCCCTCACAACTTGTAAACCTGAGTTAACTATAACCGATAACTGTTTGGAAGAACACTGCCTGGCACCCGCTATAAACCTATACCTGTGCGGGTTCTTATGAAGCTAAGGAATCCAGAAAAGTCAAGGAATACAAAGATTTACCTCTTTACATATAACACCGAAATTTACTAAAACTTCCTGATGCTCAGAGACTCAAAAGAAAAAGCCAGGATCATTCGTGCGTCGGATTTGAAAGGGCTCATTTTTAGAGGCACAACCTTTTACTATTGCGATAATTGATTTGGATGAAGGTGTTTAAAATTTTAAAAAAAACGTTTTCTAACACAACGAGGGTATGTATGATAGTCGACATTTTATACATAAACTTTGCAAAAACATGAGTTTTAGGTCACTAATGGAATGGGCTAAGACATTGAAAAGGAGTTTTTTTTAAAAGCTGCTGTATTTGGAGAAGTTATTCAAATCAAGAACTCCATTCTTCACTGTCCATTGTCTGTGCCAACCCCTGCTAGGCCAGTATAATACTTTTGGCTACATATTCCTTTCCGCAACCATTTAATGCTTGTATTTTGTGGTGTACCATCATGTTTCCTCTAACAATGGATCAACTCGTAACGATCTAGCCCAACCTTGTTCCTCATCTGCAGCTATTTTAATTGGAACCACACCAGCTAGCTGGGTGTAAGCTCAGGAACAACCAGCCATGTCATTGTTATTATTTTGAATGCAGCCTGTTGCTTCTGGTTGCATCATTGCTGGAAATGCGGCTGTACCACTGATGCAGTGCCACCTGTTTCCAGTAAGCTGGTAATCATTTTCCTGACCTCAGAAGGACGACAGGCTGAGTCAACCCACCTGGTGTTATTTAACGGACACGAGGGACTTGAACTCAAGACCCTTGGATCTTAAGCCAACCACCTTAACCATTAGGCCAACACCAGGCTGAGCCATGGTATTGCAGCTAAGGCTTTCTGTGACTGTGTGTCTGATCGAGTCTGCGAATTTCCAAACTCAGATCTCCGGTAACAGCACATCATCCCTTCTGCACCAGATAATGACAAAAGTAACACAGGACACTAGAGAACATACATGATATAAACTTTCCAACCATGATTTCTGCAACTTGTACATCCTCCCTCCTGGACCTGGAACTGACCAACTTTCAATTCAACCTCTCCTGCTCCTTCTTTGCCTCTCTTGGCTTTTCGAGCCATTTTCTTGTCAAATGCCATCTCTCTATGGCTATTGTTAGAGATAGATTTAAACACCACAGACGTTGGCTGTTCACACAGGCCAACTGCCAGGTACTGCAATCTATGCTCTCATAAAATGATTGGGCTGCCATCTCCACAGCATCTGATATTGATTACACCTGGAAATCCATCCATCCATTGGGACCATACTCTATGCAAAGCATTGGTGCTGCCTAAGCAGTCTTCTGGGCTATTGGGCACAATCCTGGACAGGTTGCCACTCCAATGCAGGATACTCAAATCGCTCAATTATCACAGCAAGCTGGTACTCATTTTGCTAACCTCAGAAGGATTACAGGCTGAGTCAACCCCACCTGGTACTAATTCAACAGTTCAGCAGGATTTCAACTCCAGACCCTAGGATCCCAAGCCTGCCACCATAACCATAAAGCTTTTGAACTCCAGACCCTAGGATCCCAAGCCTGCCATCCGAACCATTAAGCCAACACCAGACCTGGAAATACTTTCACAAAAGCCTATGCTTTCTCTTATGCATCAGTTTATACCAACCCATATTCAACTCCCATATCCATTCTCAGTACTGGTATAATTAATTATGTGGTAAGGAATTTGTGGTCCATCCATGCATGCAGTCAAAGCTTTGCTATAAATTAAACTCTGTCCTCTCCTCCTCCAGTGGAGACTGGAGTGCGCTAAGGCAGGGTCTTGGGCCCAGTCCTGTTCCTCATCCACATTACCGACCTCTCTGATTCTATGGAAAGCTCTCTCTTCCATTTTCCAGGTTACTCAATATTGTGTCAAATAGTACCACATCCACTGACAGTAGCTTTGTCATTCTCCTCTGATCTGGATTGGATTACATACACATCTGACAATTGGAATAGGTCTTCCAATCCTGGCAAATCTCAGTCTCATCCTGTTGCTCTGGAAAGATCATCAAATGAACCCATCTTCCAGGCCCTTTGAGAGGATCTCAGAGGTTCAGGGAGGCCACTTCCAGCTTTTGAGTACCTGGCTTGCACCACTTAAAAAACTCCTCTTAATAGGGATGTTTTTGAAATATGAAATGAAAATTAAAACAAGTTTCATTGGAATTTTTTTTTTTAACCTCCACCACCAAGGTGGACGGAGGTCATGTCTGTTTGTCTGTTTGTCTGTGAGCATGACGTCTCAAAAAGTTATGGACAGATTCAGAAGAAACTTTGTGGACAGGTTGGGTGTGTGACAAGGACGAATTGATTCGATTTTGGTGAAGATCCACACCTGGATCCAGATGAGAATTAAAAAAAAATTTTTTAAGTGATTTTTTCCCATTGAGAGATGGGGCCAAAAACGATACATGGCATGATATATTGTTATTTCAAAAAGTTGTGGACGGATTATGACAAAACGTGGTGGTTGAGTTTGGGAGGTGACAAGAACAAGCCGATTAGATTTTGGTTAAGGTCTGGATGCAGATCCGGCCTATCAGTGTGCTCCAAAGCGTAAACAGTTCAGCCTGCCGAAGGTATGCACTTTACTAAGTGCCGTTTTAGTTGATCATTAAATATTTATTAACTCTCATCTAAACAAAGGTGGGGGGGGGGTCTTACCAGACCCCTCCCCTTGTTCCATTTAGTGAAATGTTATACGCAGGGTGTCCAAATTTTTCAAAACAGTGTGTCCTCACGAAACTCACTGTACCTGTCATTTCACCATACGGTAAAAATAGTCTCTCCACTATTTTATTGCAAATGATTAACTACTGGAAAATCAATTGGAAAATCTGGCCTTAAGATTGTCCTCAGAAATTTATCATCTTGAATCTAGGCCTATAGACTACGAAAGCCTATGAATCATAGGCTGAGGTCATAGGCTAATATGATGGCTAAGCTGACAAGTTAGGGGCTAGGGCTCAACCAACCATCTCTATTTATCTTCCATATGAAGATAATAATGACAAATCTTCACACAATAATTGCTGTCAACTGGACTTAAAGCTGTGAAAGACAGTAAAATGGAACAAGTTCTCTCCCTTTCAACACACACTTGATCCAGCACAAGCCACTCGTAGTGGTTTGTTTATATAATCAGCTGATTTGAGAAGACACGTTCATCGCGGTCTAATCTTGATTATTGTGCCATCAAAACCGATTAAGCCTGGTGTTGGTGGCTGCCTTATGATTTTAGGGTCTTGACTTTGAGCCCCTGTCTGACCATTAAATAACACCAGGTGGGTTGACTCAGCCTGCCAACCTTCCGCAGTCAGCAAAATGAGTAACAGCTTACTGGTAACAGACCACTGTAGCAATGGCTCCCAGCAAAAAAAAAAAGTGTACCCTGGTTTCATCCAGGGTACACTGGAAACGGTACATTGCATCAGCGGCGCAGCTGTGCTTAAGAAATGATGCAACCAGCAGCCACAGGCTGCATATGAAATAATAATAATAATAATACTAGAACCGATTTAATTTTCTCAATCTGTATTAACAGTTTCAACTCTTAATATGACAACATTTATATCAATTAACAAAAAAATGTATGTCTCTAACCAAATCACATCTCTAATCTGCTTCAATTTGCATCTCCAAGGTGTGTGTGTGTGTGTTGTGTGTGTGTGTGTGTGTGTGTGGTGTGTGTGTGTGTGTGTGTGTGTGTGTGTGTGTGTGTGTTCACATTTTGATCTGATGGGGAGGCACATAAAAACAATAAGTCGTGAAACTTAACAAGGGTCTAAATTTGAGGCCCCTTTGAGATTGAGGCCCAGACCAAAAGGTTCTCCTGACCCCACCTCTGGTTGGCCCTGCATTATCTATTTTCATCGTCCACCATTGGAAAAGATTCAGTCTGGCCTTGAGCTTCTAGGCCTCAGCATCAGTCACATCCTCCCCTGGGTTGACCACATAGGAAAGCTGGCCTCCAAAGCCAGCCACAGACTGGCACATCAGCATCACATCTGTCTCTCCTGCAATCTTTGAGATCCAAACCTGTCAACATTATTGGCATCTTCTGCGATGAGGCCGAAGCACAAGTCTTGTTGCTCTCACATCACAGACATATCCGTAGCCTCTGATTTTAACGCCTCTCATTGGATCTAGCTCCCTCTGATCCCCAGCTTTTCCAGGAAAAATGTGTTCTTCCAGGAACTTCCTTTTTGATTGAACTCCTAAAATCCAGCAGCTTACCATGCACCTCCACTCTTGTGTCCCTCTTTACTCCTGTTTATGGAGCTGCCTTTCAGAAGCAGTTCAATCACACTCTTCCCTCCATGGCTTCAAGCAGGCAGTATGCCATAGTCTTTTGTTATGCCCCATCCCCACCCATGATCTTTTCTACCTCCATTAACCTGATCAACACCCAACCTCCAATGTTATTGGCCTTTTCTCTCTCTTCTCTCCTCTGTCCCTAGTGTTTTCTCTCCCTCCTCTCTTCTCCGATTTTCCAACTTGTTCGTTCCCTTGCTTGTTCGATGTAAATGTGTCTCCGCTGCCCAACTGTCAGTTCGTTGCCTTTTTACTATCTTTCATGAGCCGAGATATTGCATTAAAAAAACACCAATTGGGATTTTTATGCCTCCGCCAACAAAGTCACCAGAGGCATGATGTTTTTGGGTTGTCTGTCCGGTTGTCCGTCCGTGTGTCCATCTGTCCATTATAGTTTTTCATTAATGCGGTAACTTAAGAACGGCTGAAGGGATGTAAGTCAAACTTGGTCCAAGTGATGCAACGATGAACTGATTCGATTTTGGAGTCAATAGGTCAAAGATCAGAGGTCATGTTAGGTCATGCTAACTTGTGAACCAGTGATTGCATTTTGTCCAAACTTGACACAATTATGTATAATGATGTAAAGATGAATTGATTTGATTTTGGCACCAAGAGGTCAGAGGTCATGTCAGGTAAAAATGTGACACTTCAGAACAGCTGGAGGGATTTAAATCAAACGTGGTACAAGTATTATAATGATGCAGTAATGTGGGCGGAGGCTGTTCCATTTTTCTATTGAGGTTGTCTTATTGATAAATATATTGGATTCCTTGAAAAAACTTAAAAGCTAAACAGAGAATCAATTCGAACTTTGGTGTGAAAATCACCAAAGTTCTTTGTTGAAACAGCTCTCATAGTATCAGGCAGCAGATAAGGCAAATATGATTTTAGGGTTTATTATGAGAGGTATCATGAACAAGTCATTGGGAGTAGTTGGAGTATTGAATGAAAATTTAGTTCGGCTTCATCTAGTGCATTATTTGTAGATTTTGTTTCCATATTATAGGAAATATATGCCTGGTGTTGGCTTAATGGTTAGGGTGGTGGGCTTGGGATCCTTGGGTCCTGAGTTCAAACCCTGCTCAGCTGTTGAATTAATACCAAGTGGGGTTAACTCGACCTGTCATCCTTCCGAGGTCGGCAAAATGAGTGCCAGCATGTTGGTATACTGTGGTGGAGGGGAGACCCATCCAGGATTGTGTCCAATAGCCAAGGAGGCTGCTTAGGCAGCACCTACGCTTTGCACAAAGTATGGTCTCAATGGATGGATTATAGGAAAGATATTGGTGTGAAAATGGAGATTTCCAGTTTTGTATGATGTTACCATTGAAGGGTGACTTTATTTATCTATAAATGACACTTTGTGATGTAATCCTACTATTAACTTGCAATTAGTCACTGGCTTTATGCCTGGTGTTGGCTTAATGGTTAGGGTGGCGGGCTTGGGATCCGAGGATCCTGAGTTCAAATCCTGCTCAGCTGTTGAATTAATACCAGGTGGGGTTGGTTCTGCCTGTTTTCATTCCGGGGTCGGCAAAATGAGTACCAGCTTGCTGGTATCCTCTGTCGGAGTGGCGACCCGTCCAGGATTGTACCCAATAGCCAAGGAGACTGCTTAGGCAGCACCAACACTCTGCACAGAGGACGATCCCGATGGATGGACGGATGATCACTGGCTTTGACACCAATACAATTTTTTGTTTCAGACCCGAGGCATCAAAAACCTACAAATATCGAACAAACAGTTTCAAATGGAGCACCTCGCCACCATTAGGGCATTTAAATTGCATAAGATGTGGTAATAAATGTGAATTGGTGCTCCCAGCTTGCCGGCTCGATGACAGCTTGCCGGCCCCCGTTGTTCGGATGAGGGTTAATTTTCGTTTCATGATAAACTAAAACGGCACTTTGTAGAGTGCATACCTCCGGCAGGCTGAAGTCTACATTTTGAAGTACACAGGCCAGATCTTCACCCAGAGCTTAACCAAAATCTAATCGGCTTGTTCTTGTCACCTCCCAAACTCAGCCACCAAGTTTTGTCATAATCCGTCCGTAACTTTTTGAAATATCAATATATTATGCTATATATCATTTTTGGCCCCATCTCTCAACGATGAAAAATCATTTTAAAAATGAAAAATTCAAGTATCCGGATCCACGTCCGGATCTTCACCAAAATGTAATCAATTCATCCTTGTCACACACCCAACCTGTCCACCAAGTTTCGTCAGAATCTGTCCGTAACTTTTGAGATATCCTCCTCACAGACAAACAGACAGACAAACATAACCTCTGGCCACCAATGGTGGCGGAGATTAAAAAAAAAAATTTTTTTGAATTAAACTTGTTTTAATTTTCATTTCATATTTCAGATAAATCCATATGAAGAGGAGATTTGAAAGCCGTGCAAGCAAGGGACTCAAAAGCTGGAAGTGGCCATTAGCATTTTTGCCAACTCCATCCCGACCACGTTTAGAATCCTGTGCGGGCACGGGAAACTTGCTCGTAATATTGATTTGTGGAAGTTTAGAATATTTACGATATTTTGTTAAATAAAAATCTAACCATTTTGTGTGAACAATTTAGGGATATCGCTTATAATGAAGTAAAGGGCTGTGATCGGAGATCGCTGATGGTTCCTGGTATAGCTAGTTTGTAATATTAATCAATTGGTAGCACTTGAATTTCTGCCTCATAATGAAAAACAAACGGATTTGTTTTTCCAAAAAACTGGACACCACTGACACCAAGACTAAACACTTAATGCCTCCCTCTGGGAACCATCATAATTTAGACATATCTTGCTAAATATAATGTGGATATAGTAGCACATGACTTAGACATGGTGTTGATATTAGGCCACAATTGAGGACAAGATGCTGTCTGATTGAATTATTGCCTGGAATAAGACCACGTAGGTTCAGGGCGGCCATTATGATTGGTCTGTTGTTGAGGTAAGGTCATGAGCTACCGATGTCACGAGAGAGGAACGAAGCACAGAGAACAAAATATACTTTATATCGGTGAGGAACCTAGAGGGAGAGGATACGGCCGTCTTATTGGTGTGCAACCTTGATGTGAAACCGACATTTGGTAGCGAAATCCCAGAAATGAGTAATAGGGGCTGTGTTCATGTAGCCTGGATCTAGCCATTAGAGGGTCATCCATGTGGCAAATGGCTTGAGGATGCAAAATGCAACCTCGGCCTGAACATACTTTACCCTGAGCATTTGTGTTTGCTCATCAGCCCAAGTCGTGTGATGCTTCTGTACACTTCGAGGTGGGAGTTTTCCATAATTTGGCGATGAGGTGGGAGTTTTCTCTCCTCTTAAGTCTATGGCTCTATCCACGTGGTTTGCAGATAGCACCAATGTGCGTCCTTGAGCCTGCTATCCTGCTGTTACCAGTTGCAGCAAGTGGCATTTGTAATCCTTTCCTTCCCTGCGATTCTGTGCTTGTCAATCTAACCAGATCGTCATTCGGAGCACGTTCTTATCAGCCCATGTTTGATCACCTCGGTTCCTCATTCAGTCAATGTCTTTCATCCATTGTGTGTATGCTGCAAGGCCTCTAAAAGACCAGACAACTTCAGCTTCCTTACTGGATTTTAAACATTGCCTGAGTACCCCAATTTTGGATTGGAATGCTTTGTGAATTCTACTGCAGTTTAGAAGTAAGTGTTTGATTTGCAAAGGATCATTGTTATATGATTACACTAGAATTTAAGGTTACTTCACTTTATTCGATCAAATTATTCATTAAAGACTTATTTTTGAAATCACTGCCATTGTGGAATGAGTTGTATCCCAGGTAACGGGTTAATTGGCCATCACAAATCGCTCGGGTGTCTAAGTCGCTTAGTTGACCCCCATGATCAGGATGTGGTTTAGTGCACTCCCCATTTAGAGTCATGACTTGGCCTTCAGTACGTCCTGTGGTCGTTCTTGACCCCTGGTCATGTGACAATGTAATTGCGAATGAGAGAGTCCTCTTAAAATTAATAATAATAATAGCTCTATAATTTGCATTGCTTAGTGTTGAGCGAAGGTTTTACAATGCAGGGCTTTTCACGGGAGTTATGGAAAATTAAAGTTAAATGCTTTACGTATTAAAGTATTTCAAAGAAGATTATGGTAAGTTTCAAGAAAAGTTTAATATTTGCAATATTAAATTAAGGAACGTTTTGAAAGTAAATTGTCATAATTGGACACAGGTATTGTACAAAGAGAGTGGTTATTACGTGGAGAGAGGTTTGCAGGAAGAGTAGTGGGGTAGGGATAGTCAAACAGGAAAAGCTATGACTTATCAGCTTTAATGTGTCCAATCCTATCAGATAGTAAAAGCTAACCAGAGTTGAGCTTGGTTAATAGTAAAATACTATGTTGGGACACCTTCAAGGAAATTTGTATGCTGAGGGATGGCAGGATAGCTCGGTTGCGAGAGTGATAATCTCTGAACCCTGGATTAATTCGCTCATGGAGTCGAATGTGACTAAAAATGCTGTCCTGGTATTCTGCCAGCAGGGGGTGCTGCATCTCAGAACACTGTTTCCTTAAAGCCGGCTGTCCTGTCTGCATTTAGGTTGTGTACATTAAACCTCTCATGGTATATTTTGAAAAAGAGTAGGCCATTGTGTGCTGCAACCTTTGCCACACTCAAATCTTAGAGATTTAAACAAGATATGTAACACAATTATAAAAAGTTTGCGGATGTTAGGTTGGATTGTGTTAAGGATCGGTTTAGTACATGGAAGGTAAGTAAATTGATTGATTAAGTTAATAGGGTGGGGATATGACACAGGTGTGGGTTGATTCAAATGGCTTCATCTGTATCTAAGCTTCTTTGGATATCCTTAAATATTCTTGTCAATTGAAGATTAGTATGCGTTACATGAATGTTGATATTTCGATGTAATTACAAGCAAGCTTCGATTCTAACTTCAAAGCAAATTTCCTTGTCAGTCTCAGTAATATTATTTTTGTGGTATAATTTCCTTAAACAATTGGATAAGAAATCACATACATAATGTATGATGTCAAATTTTCACCGCTTCCCCTTAAGCACTTTCATAGCCCTTCTTTCCTTGTATGCAATACGCATTGAAAACGTGACTTGGTTGATGCAGGTAGTAAACCTACCTCAAGTGTCAATGGAAATTAAGGCAGTGTATTAAAAACGTGCTTTAAAAGTCACCCTGTATCTTGAGTCATGGTTGTGGGTCTTGCCAAGTTATTATCCCACACGCACACCAAGTGAATAGTGGGGTGAAGCAGTTGGTTCATGTCCGTCCGTCTATCTTATCAGTTTATGATGAGGAACACGATTTATTTAAATTGAATGTTATCTTTGAACATGAATCGGAACATTAATCGAAGACAAATTTGCCATTACCAAACTTTGGCTCTGAATTTGTCCCAATCGCACATGTGCAGAGGAGTGAGATACTATTTTTACTCTTTCTGCTGCCTGGCAGTCAAACAAAATTGGAAATCATTCAAACAGGAAACTTACTGTTTAAAGGACTTCATAAAGGACACATACAACAGGCATGAATAACTAATGTAACATGTTAGATTGGGTGATGTAATGGACATGGCGTAAATACATGACACAAATTATTATACAATGGTTCCTCAGCCTTCATTTGGACACTGGATACAAGTAGTCATCACATGATCCTATATGACCTCAAAAACGTGGAAATGAGGCCATTTGGCCCATCATTTCCATGTTGCACTCCCAGGTAAATTTTTGCTACAGCTCTAAATAACGATCTTCTTGACATTTTGCTAAAGTCGAACTAAACAATACAATCTTGATCACTTGACCTTTTAG
>CM068952.1:31818576-31842322 GCA_035128595.1 Eptatretus atami | reverse complement strand
CGCCTGCCAGAGGGAGGGGGTATAATGGGTATTTATACTAGCCACAAGCACAGAATATATTTGCTTTCCTCCCCTACCCCCTTCTCCCCAGGATGCTCCTGGATGGAGTGGGTGTTTCTAGTGTATGGGTAAATATGACAGTGGAAATGTCCAGAATAATTATCATGCATGGTTTATCCCTATACTTCTTGAAAAAAAACGGAGGTATATTGTAATTGGCTCTGTCTGTCTGTCTGTCCATCCGTCACGCTATCTCTTCCTAAACGGTTGGGCAGAAATTTACCAAACTTGGTAGTTATGATACCCACATAGCAAGAAGGTGCAAGAGCAGTGTCAATTTTGGCTCCGCCCCCCCCTGGGGTGGGTAATAATGTCAAAATACCCAAAAATTCAATTACAGGCACATTTTAAAACATTTTTCATGCAACTTTGTATATGCAATTAACATTGGGGATGCATTAAATGTGTAAAGATTTCCTGGATTTTACCCCCCCCCAACTAGTCATGCCCCAGGGGGGGGGGGGTGGTGACGTAGGGTCATGAGTGTGAAAATGGGGGGGGGGGCAACTTTTTTAAAAACTCAATTTGATATTGAGTAATACCTGGTGAAACTTTTTGCCGTCTCTCAATTTTGCTTTGGATGGGAAGTGTGGGGATTTGTGATGGTGCACCATCGACTTTGCTCTCGTTCTTCTGGTTTAGCTGTGTAGAAATATGTTTCATGGAACATGTTTATTGACTATTAAATGTATGAATTGCGATTGCTTTTATTATAACATTTTTCTTGTTGCATCTTCCCTGATTTTTATTTTTTAAGTGTTGATTTCAAATAGATGTTGATGCTGATACGTATTTGGGATGATGCTACTTTTCTTTTTGTTTAATGTATATTATGTATATTAACTGTTTAAAATGTGTACTTAAAAAAAATATTATTCAGTTCAAACTGGTAATTACAGTTCACAATTACAGTTCACAGTTCCTTCCCATGGAGTTTAGGCCATTTGGCCCATCGTGCCTGTGTGCTTTCCAAATGCAAGTGTTTCCACCTAACCGTAGGTAGAGCTAATTGTACAATGCAATGCCTAAACAGGGAATTGATTCAGGATATTGGCACACAGTCAGGATACACCTCATTAACTTAATCTACATTAAGAGTTTACTTATCTTGTATATAGAACACTACTAATGCAAAAAAAACTCTGACATTAGTGCAAACAAGGACTTGAAAAACAGCCAAGTTATTCACAGTTATATCAAAAAAATACTGCTCACAAAACAAATTAAGGAACGCCTTTTGAACTGGCAAATAAATTATGAATTCACAATTCAGAAATGTATTGGACGTATGTATGCAAACCATAGTTATTGAAGAAGCTCAATCAGAAATCACAAGGAAATTAGATGCAGGTGGAGGCCTTTGAGCCCATCATGCCTATGCCATATCAACACCACATCAATTTATGAACAAAAGATCAAATAAGAAAATACAAAATGTTTTTTTTCAATTTTAATTAAGTAATTTTTGTGGGGGTTTTTTTGTATTTTTTTCCCCCTTCTTTTCAGGGGAGAGGGCATTGCCTTGGGTGAAAAACACTCAACATCAACCACACAACACCCCTTTATGAGACCCCCCACCAACACTCCATACACATGCACACAATCACCCATCAATGCTCAAGCTACCTAAAAGTCCTGCCAACATCCCTGTACCCCTCTGTCTCCAATACTTCCAGTTACTTATCTAATTCCAATTTAAACTTATCTACTGTTTCTGCTGCCACTACCTTTCCAGGGAGACCATTCCATGCATTACCTACTCTGAGTGAAAGACCCTTGCCTTACTACCATGTTAACTCTCCTCTTCTTTACTCTCAGGCTATGGAAAATGTATATGTAACATGTAATGCCATAATTATCCTCACTTGAACTGAGTATTCTTGGAAATTCCAGTATGAACTCGAACGGCACTCGGTAGAGCACATACCTCTGCCAAGCTGAACAGTTTATGTTTTGTGTCCCACTGATAAACCGGATCTGCATCCTGACCTTAAACAAAATCTAATCGGCTTGTTCTTGTCACCTACCCAACTTATCCTCCAACTTTTGTCATAACCCATCAACAACTTTTTGAAATATCATGCTATACTCGTATATAGTTTTTGGACCTATCGCTCAATTGTAAAGAATCACTTTAAAAACTCTATTATCCAGATCCATTCCTGGATCTTCACCAAAATCTAATCCATTCCTGGTTGTCACACACCCAATCTCGCCACCAAGTTTCTTCCGCATCCGTCCATAACTTTTTGAGATATCCTAATCACAAACATCAAATGAAAAATCACTCATAGAGCGACATTTGGTAAAACAGAACAAAGTACAACAGCACTCGGTGGAGTGCATACCTCCACCAGGCTGTATAGTTTACATTTTGTATCCCACTGATAGGCTGGATCTGAAACCAAAATCAAATCAGCTTTGTTCTTGTCACTTAACGAACTCATCCACCTAGTTTTGTCATAACTCGTCCACAACCTTTTGAGATGTCACAAATATATGTATATGTATATGTTATGTATATATATAATACATATATATATGTGTATATGTGTGTACATGTATCTATTGGGTGGTCGCTAGACTACCGTTATTCTCAGGTTTTCCGTCTGTCTGTATGTATGTAATGGACAGCTCTGGAGGCCAGAGGAGTCAACCGATTTTGATGAAACTTGACTGGTAGGTTCATACCAGGATCTAGTTGTATGCTTTTGAGCACCGTTGCTATGGACACCACCGTTACCCAGCAACGGGACTTTGAAATTTTTGAAAAAATCCGAAAATATTTATATCTTATTTTTTTTTTGAAATAAAAAATCGGCTTCCGCGCTTTTATGCGCACTATAATCAACCTCTTTGTCAAAAATGTTCAGCCCGATCCGTCAAAAACTGTATGACTAGTTGCAATTATATAGCGACCACTCATGTCGCCTACGGCTTGTATATGTATGTGTGTACATGTATCGTATATCGTATGTGTGTATAGATATATATATATATACATATATATATATACAGTATGTACATATATGTAAAATACATGTATAGAAGTGTATATATACATATATATGCCTATGTATATGGATATTTATATGTATATGTACTGTATATATAAGAAGATGTATATATACAGTCAAAGCTCGTTACTATGCCACCTCGCTTCTATGCCACTCTCGCTATTATACACTTTTGCTCGGTCCCGACAAAATTCAATACAAAATAAATTTACTATGCCCACCCTACTCTCGCTACCATGCCACTACTGTGTGACTGTTAAAAGGCCCGAGTCGTGAAAAAGTCTGTATTGCGCAGTGCTGATTATCACACTCACGTCCAAAGGCGAAGCGACGAACTACAGTCCAGTGCGCACAACATAACTCAATACGTACGCGCATAGTCAGACTGTTGTCAAAACACGCGATTCTTCTCCCCGATGCCAGCCACAAAAAGCCAATGACAACACGCACAACGAGACACAAAAAAGCGCGAGCACACACACAGACACGCAGGCACAACGTACAACAGTGACATCATTTTTTTTCAAATTCAGCCCATAATGTCAGCTCAGAAACGCAAGCGAACGACTTACGCTGAAGGAGAGAAGGAGATCATCGATGCCGCGAAGAAGGAGCCGAATCAGTCCAAGTTGGCCAGGGAGATTAGCAAGAAATGGGGCGTCGAAGTTAAGAGAACCACCGTGAAGGGCATTCTCAGCAAGAAGGATGCAATCGAGGCTGCAATCAAAGCTGGATTTCCATCGAAGCGCATGAAGTTGACGCAGGCTCACGACCCGAAGCTTGATGAGGAGTGCTCTGTGGCTGAAGCAATCAAGAGGACAGAATGTGCCTGTCAGCGGCGATCTGATCAAGGAGAAGGCGATGAAACTGGCCGAGCTGATGCACATCCCAGACTTCATGGCGAGCGACGGTTGGTTGGGCAATTTCAAGAAGCGCCACGGCATCACGTTCAAGACAGTGCAGGGCGAAGCTGGAGCGGTGGATTCGCAATCCCTTCTTGAGTGGCAACAACAGGTTCTCCGGCCCTTACTCGGGCAGTTCTCCGCAGACGACGTCTTCAACCTGGACGAGACTGGACTCTTCTGGCAGCTGCTTCCGAACAAGACCATGGCTTTCAGGGGAGAGCGGTGTACTGGAGGAAGAAAAGCAAGCAAAGGATCACTCTTCTGGTTGGGGCAAACATGAGCGGCAGCGAGAAGTTCCCTCTTCTGGTGATTGGCAATTCCAAGAAACCCCGTGCCTTCAAGAACAAAGAGATCCCGGTCAAGTACAAGGCGAACTCGAAGGCGTGGATGACGGCGGAGCTTTTCGAGGAGATGTTGCGTGCGTGGACGGACGACTCGGCCAGCAGGGACGCAGAGTGCTGGTCTGTCTCGATAACTTCTCTGGCCACCCTCCCGAGCTCGAGCTGAACAACATCCAACTGGTCTTCTTCCACCCAACACGACAGCCAATTCGCAACCAATGGATCAGGGAATCATAGAAACCTCAAGCGCCACTACAAGAAGCTCCTGCTATGCCGCCGGCTTGAGGCCATAGACGAGGGAAAGGAGTTCAAGTTCACGTTGCTCGACGCTCTAACCGTCGCCCGGCGTGCTTGGGAGCAGGTCGACAAGTCGACGATCAGGAACTGTTTCGCGAAGGCCAAGTTCATCGAAGAGGAGATCCAAACTGAGCCACAGAATGCGGAGCTGCCCGACATCTGGGAAGCTCTGCCTGCCGAGGAAAAGATGCACGAGAACGAGGAGATCGAGCTGTCTGACTTTCTCGAAGCCGACGAGCGCCTCGCGACTGGCGGGTATTTCACGCTGGAAGGGATTCTGTGCAGTGAGGAGCCGGTGGAAAGCGAAGATGACGAGGTAACTGTCGAGGAGGAAATCGTTCCGTTCGAGGAAGCCCCAGCGCGCTTGTAGCACCGTCCGGAAGTTCATGCAGCAGAGAAGCGGGAAGCCCGGTGTGATGCAAGCGTGCGATCGGCTAGACAACGAGATGCACGAGATCCGCCGAAAGAAGATACGCCAGCCGACGATTCTTGAGAGCTTTGTGTGTCGTGAATTTCTCGCCATGCCATATGTTAGTGTGTGAACTCTGTTAGTGTGTGTATGTTCTCCGTTCGCTTAGCTTATACAACAGTCGTGCCTTTTACTTGCTGGAATAAATTTTGTCTAAGAATTAACTACAGATGGGTAACTTGAGAAAATAAGGCCGTTTTTACAAAATCTCGTTACTATGCCACTCTCGTACTATGCCACTTTTGTCGGTCCCGACGGGTGGCATAGTAACGAGCTTTGACTGTATATATATATGTGTGTGTATATTATAATATATATATATGTATATATATATACATGTACAGTATATGTATGTACGAGGTCACATCTACAAAGTAACGGGACTGACTTTACAGAAATTTTATTCCAAAAAATATATTGAAATCACAGCTTGTCCTCTTCAAAATAGTTTCCCCTCAGTCTCACACACTTGTCCATCCTCTTCTTCATGCTTTGATGCACCCCGGAAGGCATCTTCTGGAATCCTCCGGAGCCCGTCGTCATGGCCCTTTTGATGGCCTCCACATCAGGAAATCGGGTCCCTTTGACCACCCCCTTGAGCTTGGGGAATAGGAAAAATCACAAGGGGCCAAGTCTGGCGAATACGGTGGTTGCTCCAGAGTTGGCACGTTCCTCTCCACCAGAAACTGTCGGATGCTTGGGGCACTGTGAGCAGGGGCGTTGTCATGGTGGAGCACCCAGGCATTGTTCTTCACAGGTCCCTCCTCTTGTCCCGGACTGATCTCATGAGGCGCCGAAGGATCTCCTTGTACATGTATTGATTCACTGTTTGACCCTGTGGGAGAAACTCAAAGTGAACGATGCCCTTAAAAAAAAAAACGCTATGACCATCACCTTGACCTTCGACTTCGACATCCTTGCTTTCTTTGGTCTTGTTGATGGCGGACTTTTCCACTGATGATTCTAAACGTTTGGTCTCGGGATCGTATTCGAATATCCACGATTCGTTGCCAGTAATGACTCTCCCGAGCAGGTCTGGATCGTCCTCGAGGAGCTTGATAATGTCTTGATAGACAGTGACTCTTTGCTATTTCTGGTCCTCGGACAACAGCTTGGGGACCATCTTTGCGCACACCTTGCGCATTTCGAGCTTTTCAGTGATGATGCTCCAGACAGTGTCTTTGTTGATGGAAAGTTCCTCAGCAATCATCACATGGCGAGTCGACGATCTGCGCGCACCATCTGCTTTACACGCTCAATGTTGTCCACCGTTCTGCTCGTTGAAGGTCTTCCAGACGTAGATCGTCTTCAACCTCCTCCCGTCCCTCTTTGAACCTCTTGTGCCATTCAAATGCACATGTACGTGACATCGTTTCTTCCCCGTAGACTTGCTGCAACATTGCGAAGGATTTGGAAGGTGTTTTGCCAAGCTTGGCAAGAAACTTCAGATTGGCTCTCTGCTCACGACTCATAACGTGACGATCCAGACTATACAACATGTAAAGCACGACCTGTAAAAAATCACACAATGAGCGCCAGTCAACCATCACCAATCATATATATTGCTGGAATGTTGCGAAAGACTGTGTCGCAGCCTGTTCATTCAAGTTGTGTAAGTGGAGCACATAGCAGGCTCAGTCCTGTTACTTTTTATACAGACTTCGTACGTATGTGTGTATATATATATATATATATATATATATTATTATATATATGAATGTGTTATATATATATATATATATATATAATATATATATATTTATAGATGTATATGTGTATATATAAATATGTATATGTCTGTAAAATACATCTATATATGTGTATACATATATGTTATGTATATATATATGTATATGCATGTATGTATATGGATATATATGTATGTATATGTATATGTATGTATGTATATGGATATATATATATATATGTATGATATGTATATGTATGTATGTATATGGTATATATGTATGTATATGTATATGTATGTATGTATATGGATATATATATATGTATGTATATTGTATGTATGTATATGGATTTTATATATATATATATATATATGTATATATTGTGTATATACGTTATGTATATATATATATATACTGTATATATATATGTGTGTATATGTATATGTATATATTGTTACAGGCCGGGTGTCGGCCGCCAACCGACCGCTCTGAACGGAGCCGCAAGTCGAGTCGGCCCGACCGATCGCCCGGAATAGAGATCGCCGTCCGGATAACTCCGAGCGACGGGTCCTTGTACAAGAACCGAAATACGCCAATCGGCAGATCAGTGGGGTAGGGTTGATTGCCAATCTTCAATGTACTAAATACCACGTGATCAACTACCGGGGTATTCCACCCTCGACGGATCTCGTACGGAACAAACCGCCGAGGCGAGCTTGTCCGTGCGCGATTCGAGCGGCGTAATCGCCGAGAACCGTCGGTCCAAATGTCCCCTATTACGGCAAACCAACGGCTTCTATCTCGCAACACACGAAATGTTCAGTCAATGAGGAATGGACGAAGCGAGCAGGTTTACATGTACACAAGGACATTTATTATAATGAAACACGTATGCAATTAACAAGCAACAAAAGAACTACAACCGTCTATAAGCAATTATTAATGTACAGTCACTTACACAGTTTTACTACGGGACTCGGCGCCACAAACATTCATTCGAAAGAAAAGCAGGAAAAAGACCCCCATCAAAGGCAATGGGGTCAGACTGGACCTCTTGGGTCTTTATGGCGTGGGACTTGGCAGACCGAACGAGTCCCACGAGACGTTGCAGGTTACCTGCACCCTCGTGGTGTCTGGCTTGGGCGACCCACGATGCTCCTTCCCCACAGCAGCTAGCATAGCCGCGGTCGAGCTCGGGCCTTCCGTGTGGCAGGCGAGCTCTCTCCGGCACTCTCCACACGAGCGCGCGGTTTTCGCGACACAGCAGGCAAGGCTGCGCCTCCAGCTCGCGTCTCCTTCGCGACGCCCGGACTTCCACGCAGCTCCTTGGCTTCTGGGTTCCTCCCGACTCCCCAACTGCGAAGCAAAAGCTTACTCCTCCACGGGACTCAGCACACGAACTCTGCCACGGGACTCCCACGAGCTCTTTTGGGATTCTTCTCAGGGACTTCCACGAACTCTTTCCCAACTCTTTTTGGATTCTCCGAGATTCTCTGGATTCTCCCGTGAACAAAGAAAAGATGTCCTCTTATCCTTTGCACCCTCCCCCGCACCGGCGTGACTCATGCCCTCGTGATCCACCCCCCCGCTCAACCACCGGGTGGGAGGGAGTTGTTGACGTCACCGAGGTTCCTCTTCGTCTTCGCAGAAGAGGGGGAGGGACGTCTCCATTGTTTCTTTCCCTAACTATTAAATCGATCCGCAGCGCATCTAATCGATTTCAAAACTTTTACAATGGGAGGTGAGCTATCTAGGGAACATGCACTTATTGACATAGCTGACTAAGGGAACCTGTATGTTGTGTGCGATTGAATTCCAAATTCGTAACAATATATACTGTATATATATGTATATATATGTACATATACTGTATATATACTGTATATATATACTGTATATATATACTGTATATATACAGTATATACAAACAAAGTCTGCTCCTCCTGAGAAGTTGGACCAATGTTGAGCAAGCATACACTGCCAAGAAAAGCATGAGGGTGTCTTTTCACCTGTTTCCTAAGACGTGCATTTCACAACAAGATTGCCGACTCTCTTGAAACAAACTCATTCATTCCCACCTGTGTTGCTTTATCGCTTGATAAGGACACCCATAAGATCTCCTCTCTTTGTCAATCAAATGCATTGCTCCCAAAAATGGTCTCAACTTCCATGAAGCCGTGACAGACATATGAAGTCTCCAAAAGTGGAAGCAGGCTCATTAACAATTGAGAGATGATGTGATGCTGGAGCACCACTCCATAGGGGAGAGCAGTACTCCATTGAGTTGAGTTATGGAGAAAGGCCTCGTATACTATGAGGAATTCTGATTTTTCATGGAATCACTTGGACAATGGAGGATGCCCACTCTGCGCCTGGTTTAGAAACATTGTTTGTAATATGGTAATCCCAGGAGACAGCACGGCTGATGGTGAGGCCTACAAGTTCAAGAGACTGAAACTCTTCCAGGACTGACCCAGGGAAATAGATATGTGGGTTAGTTTAATGATCCTTCCACAGCAACAAGGTGAGACTCGACGATTTTCCAGGATTGAAAGACATGGTCCATTTATCAGATCAGCATCTAATCATTTACCAATCAGCAGAGAGTGACAGCTGCTTTCTGCCAATCAATGGTATGAGATACTGACACAACACAAAGTGAAGTCATCTTCAAAAAAGGAAGAGGGAGTTTTCCAGACCATCAGAGAGGTCAATTATATAGATGGGGCACAAGACTGGACCCAGGACACTGTCTTGGATACTCCAGCTCCAGGCAAAAATGCTACAGTTAGAACTATAGCATATGAGAATAGTACTCTCATATACTATAGTTGGTAACAGGTGGTCTGCAGGTGGTAACAGGTGGTCGTATCTACAGTGGTCTGCAGAGAATTACTACAGGAAAGGTATGCTATTTTTGCCTGGGCCTCCACTAGGAGAGCAGAGGAGATGGTTCCATTGATAGCAATCCATTGACTGCATGAGTTAATGACGTCAGAATGTTCCAGGAATAAAGGCAGCATTTTATGACACAGGTAGAGAGCCTGAAAAGCAAAGCGGATGTTAGACTGTCAAATGGCCGATGTATGTCCAGAGAGATGGTTTTGACCTTTTCTTTGACATTTAGAACCTCCAGCCATTGCTAAGAGAGGAGTTATCATGTGTCCAGAGTTGTGTGCTCAGGTTGAAATCCAAACTGATACTTGGTGATCAGGCTGTTTGAAAACAGGGAAGACTTGATATCAGCAGCAATAATGGATTTCAATTCACTTTCATCCCCCACTTCTTTGGTACATGAGAGTGCTTGATAAACCACCAAAAGTCACACTGAAAGCCATCCTTCACAAGCAATTCTCTCACAATGACACTCTCTCTGAGTGATGTATCCACGGTAGCTGAGCAAGAATTGCCCATAGAATTAGATACAACTTGCACTTGGATACGGCAGTTCCCATGGAGTTAAAGTCAAGCCTCGAATCAAAAGCCTGCTTGGTTACTAATATTGTGAAATTGTCATTCGCAGTTCTCAACATTTGGTGACAAAACCATGTTGGCAGCAATGCAGATTATCCTGAGCGGTTGACGTCCAACCACTTCCTCATTCATCATTTCAGTATGAATCCTCTGCCCAACATTTTCTACAAATGGAAGATGAACAGTTGCAACTAGTGATGCCATCATGCCCAGGTCCTCCCTTATCATATTTGGATATATTGGTGATGTAACTAACTGCCAACTCTAATCATCAAAAGACAGGTGGAATTGAGGATGAAATAAACTTGCCAAGTATGACATCCAATTCATCGAGGACAACTGACCTCAGGGATATTGGCCGCTCAGCTAAGTCTTTCCTGGTATAGATATATGCCTGTGGGCTGTATGGGTAGGTACTCCTCATGTCATCTTTGTTTGACCCTTGGGCAATGCTTCCTTCTTAAAGAAGCCTTTTTGAGACTGATGTTACCTACCACCACTCAAAGGGTTGGCGCCATCAGCAAGCAAATTGCAGTTGTAGGCAGGATCCACCAACGCAGCTTGCCCCAGGACAGTGAGCTGATATGACTGATTGGTGAGGGATAGGATTAAAAGAGCCAAACTCAGGACTGAATTTATTCTTTAAATTTGAAGAATGGAGAGGAATGTTATATTTTCAAATAAAAAATTAATTGTTCATTTACAACTATGTTTTATGGATTTTTTTTTCTTGTACTTCCAGAGGTTATGTTTCCATTATCCTAACACTGGGTAATTTTGATCTCATGTTGCATGGAGTACATGGAGGAAAGCAGAGGAACTCATGGCAGACAGGAAAATATCAGGGAAATTGAAAGGGAAAGTTCTGGGGTCTTGTGCAACTCAGCTTACCTTTATGGTCTGGAGACAGTGCCACAAACAGAGAAGCTATAACGGAGACTGCAGGCCTGCAAAAACAACTGGGTCGGGTGATTAGCGGGAGTGAAGAGGTTGGATAGAAGAAGGTTGGACGAACTGAAGGAGGAAATCGATATGAGGATGAGCTTGACAGAGGGATTGGTAAAGAGTCAGCTGAGGTGGGCTGGGCATCTGGTGCGGGTGGAGGAAGAGAGAATGGCAAAGAAAGCTGACAGGTTGAGGGAGCAAGGTATAGGAGGAGAAGAGGTAGATATCGGCTGAGATGGGAAGCTTGTGTGAGGAGGGATCTAAGGAAGATGGGGATGGCGGGAGAGTGGAGAGAGTTGGCTGGGTATAGAGGACGGTGGAGGAGTATCGTACAAAATGTGGGGCAGCAGCAGCTTGGTACCATTCGGCCCCACCCCATATATAGGGAAATTACCAAAAAGAAAAAGGCCCAGTTGAGTTAGAAGTTCATGCTGGGACCATCTTCTGTTGTTGTTTTTTTTAATAACCTTCACTATCAGATGGTATGGTGTTAGAGTGTAAGAATTCAAGCATTCAATCATAGTATACATTTATTCCTTGTTTGATCCATACATTTGTGACACATTTGATCGGATGAAAAGGGTGCTGTGGGAGCTCTTCGGCAGGAGATAATCCAACATCCTTTTGTTGGCACGTGTCAACGACATTGTCCCAATATATGATTCCGGGTTGCTTAGTTTTAGCTTTATTTGCCGCCTTTATTTGACATTTTAACTGGGTGTGTGGAATACCTCCATAACCTTTATAACGGCTTTGTCCTTGCTCTCCAGGAAAGCAAAGACAATGCAGCATTTTGCGTAGATAAGCAGAGTGACAAAATTTTTGTCAAGCATAAACAATCTGTCTTAAATTGTCCAATGTAGTTTAGTTAGTTGCAATACCTTGCACAATGTGTGAGGCCTTTTCATCATGTAGATGCATTTCTTTCTTCATTATATCAAGTATGCTTTATTTCTGTTTATGGTTTATATTTGTAAATAGTCTTGTGGCTTTAAAAGCATCGTTAAAACCAAAATCAGAAGACAAATTTTATTAGGAAAACACGACTTATTGACGATTGTGATTTGTACCTATGTTAATCCACCCCACCCACTCTTCTTCCTGTATACACAGCATATGCAATTAAAGACATTAGTGCCAGAGCAATGATTGGCTGATCTTTTCTCTTTTTACTCTCATCTTTCTGGACGTTGACTATGCGCAGTAGCTTGCCTCTTTTTTGAAGGTGACAATATTGCGATTGTTGATGATTGTATGTATTTCTGCGTGAGATGTAATATTTGTATATAAAGCTGGTTAGATTTTGGGTCCAGGTCATGAAACTGCTGTGCTGATATCAACGAATGACAATCATCACTTCCGTGACAGTCAGACTCGAATGGCATGTACAGTATATGCAACAACATGAATTCCCTTCCTCCATCCATACATTTGTACGAACTGTACCGGAAATTGGGGAGGGTCACTGATAGGCTGAATTCCATATTTGCATAAATTAGAGAATAAGGAATCTGTGTGAATAAATGTTCTGAAATGTATGTCTCAAAGTAGATGTGGAGCCCGCAAGCAATCTCACAAGCAGATGTCTTGCCCTTTTTTTAGACCTTTTTCGACCTTTTACGATTACCCTTCTTGCACATCTGTCGCTGAATTATCCGGACCAGCGTTAAGTATATCATGAAAAGTCGGGGGTGCTACGCCATGGCATAAAACGTGCTGGGCTTATTCCTCTTTGCCATGCCCACTATAATGTGGCGTGGGTAGAGTTAGGACAGGTGGCTTCACGAGAAGGGTGGTTGAGAGCAAGAGAGAGACAGACAGACAGACACAGACATTGAGACTGAGGTGCACAAGTTATATAGAGAGAAGTGACAGCCCAGAAGAAGCTGGGATCCAATGACGCAAAAGGGCACATCGTCTATCGTCAGAGTCTGGGAAGCCTTAGAGCTCGTATCCTGGGCACTGTATCGATTAGCTGGGCCTAGCATCCTGGGTATGCAACATTAGTGTTTAAATTTTGTAATGTCCCTGTGTCTTGATTTTAAATTCGGCAAACAGAATGAAACCCATAATTTATTTATTTTTAACCATAGGGATGTGCTTACCTTTCTTTCTTTGTTTTTGCAATTTTTTTGTATCATAATTTATTAATCTGTTTCAAGCAAACAAAAAAAATCTGGGTTCATTTTTACACTTTTGTTCTTTAGTGCATAAGAGTTCATAATACATCAAGCAATAAAATAATACAAAGGGCATACATAATTTTTTTTTTTAATTGCACAGGCTCATCATCTTTATTTAGATTGGGCTATACATTTTCATTTCTAACACTGGATATTGACAATTAGGAAATAAATCTTATGCACAGATTCATCCCGTTATTTATTCAGTTATACCCTTCTTCCCGCCCATGGTACACTGAATCCTGTGGTGAGGCAGTTGCTCTGAAACAACTTGCCTTTTCTTCCTGGAAGACAAATCCGACCAAAGGCAATCTCAGTGCATTCCAAAAAGCTCACAACAAGTGTGTCCACTCTCAGGAGAGCCAGAAAAAGAAATCTGTCCAACTTCAACACTGAACTTTCAAAATTGTCTCCCTCTTATAAAACCTGGTGGTGCCTTTCTAAGTCTGTCGATGCTGTATGCTCCCCTTCCATCCCTTCTCTCTTTTCAAATGGCACTACAGCCGACACCACTCATGAGAAGGTCGAATGCCTCAATTCTGTGTTTGCTTCCAAATGTTGTGTCCAAACTCCTCACTCGCTGTACCCATCTTTCCCTGTCATACCCCACTGCTCATGAACTCTGTATATTTTGCACCTGAGAATGTGGACAAGTTTCTGTCAACCCTCGCACCTGACTCTGCTACTGGACCGGATAGCGTTCGGTCACGTTTCCGAAAAACCTGCTCTGCTTGTCTTGCACATCTTCTCTCTGCCCTTTTCACCCTATCATTTGCCCTAGGTCATCTTCCATTTCCTTGGAAATCAGCAAACATCACTGCATTCCATAGAAAGGTGCACAAACTGATCCCCTCAATGACAGACAGACCTATCAGCTTACTTCTAATCATCAGCAAAGTCATGGAATACATCATTGCAATTGATATGAAATCCTACCTTTTGTCAAACAGCCTTATCTCAGATCACCAATTTGTATTCAGACCAGGTCACTCTACTCAGGACATGCTTCTTTTACTCACCCAACAATGGATGGAGGTCTTAATGTCAGACATGAGATCAGAGCAATCTCTCTGGACATATCTCGTGCTTTTGATTAGGTCTAGCATCCCGCATTGCTCTCCAAACTGCCCGCCTGTGGCATCCAAGGCCAAACATGGCTCACTGACTTCCTCTACTCTCTTAACCAACATGTAGTATTCAACAGAATCCTTTCATCTCCTCCCTTTGTCAAGGCTGGAGTGCCCCAAGGCAACATTCTGGGCTAAGTCCTATTCCTGTCTACATCAATGATATCTCTGATTCTCTGGAAAATCACTTTATGTATTCGCTGATGACTCTACCCTCTTTTTTATGCATGGTCAAAGCTCATGGAAGAACTAGGATCAGAACACAACATAAAAGGAATGGCAGGAGAAAGGGGAAATGCCAACAGCAGGGTGGAGGGGGAAATTAGATGGTGATGGACAAACAAGGGATGCAGGTAACGATGAGGGGTAGGGGAGAATACAAAATTTTGGGATGGTAGGGGGAAGCTTAATGGGTGTAGAAAAGATCATGGTTTGGATGGGGGGTGACTTAAGATTGTGGTAAACAGCTGTCTTGAAGACCTGGGGGAAGAATGAGATTGAGAAGAATATGGAAGGTGGTTCCTCAGATGGGGAAAAAGAGGAATGAATGAGTGGAGGTGAGCAGTGATTCTGAATTTAAGCAGTTTCATGAGGAGAGGGTTGCTGGTGGACAACATGCATCCTGCATATACCTGGGGGAAACAAATCACAAAGTGGGTAGAGGGTGCAAGACCAGAAAGGAGGCAGAAGAAGACAGAGAGACTACCAACTTGTCGGCAATGGTGAAGTGATAGGCCCATAGATGCAACTCCAAACTCCTGGCTCTCACCGTCAGCCATGATCTTTCTTGGACAAACCACATTTCAAAGCTGGCCTCCAAAGCCAGTTGCCGTCTGGGCATCCTCCGTCGAACAAAGTCCTTCCTTGGCACACCTTAACTCCTATCCACCAACAAGGCCTCCATCCGCAGCTTGATTGAGTACTGCTGTCCCCTCTGGGCTGGCTCTCCTGCCTTACATCTTGCTCAGCTTGACACCGTGGAAACTAAGGCCTTCAAGATCATTGGAATCTCCCACGCTGAGGCTGAGTCTACAGGCCTATCACTTTCCCATCGAAGACAGGTTGGTGGTCTCTCTATCTTCTACCACCTCCTCTCTGGTTTTGCACCCTCTGCTCTATCTGTGCTTTGTCCCCCCCCCCAAGGTTTCTGCTAGTTGCACATGGTTCAAAAAAACAAACAAACAAAAAAATCATTGTTGATATTTGAGGTGCAACCATCGTTGAAGGTTTATCTGCGAAAACCTTTATTTCCTATTTATTGAATGACGTTCCACCAGAACTACCTCTTTTAATGGTCCTAATTATTCCGGACTTTTTAATGGCAGTGCTGCAGACCGGTTCTTCGAGCTTAACGTCTTTCCGATGAACAGCACACACATTGATGCCTCACCCTGCATGCAAAACACCAGGGTGACAGTTTATACCTTGGTTGACATTCAAACCGAAGCTAGTCAGTACAAAAGTAAGCATACATACCTCAAAGTTATACTTCCCATTTACTCATTGTCATTGCACCAAATGAAATGATGATTTCATCCAAACATGCATGTTCAGATGGTTAAAGTTCACCACACATGCCGATGATAGATCTTCCAGGCTGTACTATTTGTTCTGTTGATATTATGTGCAATGTTTTTAATTTGTAGTTTTAAATGTACAATAAAATTATTGAAAGCTTCCACCTGTGAGTTTCCATCAGGTTTGTTAGGATAGGGTGATGGGCAGGCGGGGGTTGGGGCAGGAGGGTTCACATGTCCCAGTGGGACACATTTTGCCTGATTTACACTGTAGAAAATAGGCTCTGCCAGGCCAAGTGAGTAGCTCACCCCCAAGTTGCTCTTGCTTCATGAAATCTCATCTAATCTCATGCAATTTTCTGGCATGTGGAGAAAACGCATTTTCTCCATAATCATTCATACAATCAATTACTTGTATCACGCTTTTGCATTCAAATAAAAATTTTTATTTGAAGTGCTTTACAAAGAAAGACGGGGTATTAGAAGTAAAAAATTAAGAAAAAGCAGTTGTTAAAGGAGGTGGTTTTTAAGAGAGATTTAAAAACCATAATTCATGAGGCCGTACAAATTTTAAAATGAACCGAGTCCCAAAAGTCTTCATCTTAGTGTGGTGAACCAACATGAGATCCCCGTTATTCAGCTGCAGCATCCTTGCAGGGTTGTGAGGTGTGAATGAAGTCAAAAGTCTTGGCAAGAACCAATTTATTTTTGGTTTTAAAGGTTATGAGCAGTATTTTAAAATCTGCAAGCCATTGAAGTGTTTTGAGGATTGGAGTGATGTAATCAGATTTATGCACTTGAACCATGAGCATGGCTTCAAAATTCTGAATAACTTGAGAGAACAGGCAGGTAAGCTTGTTAATAGTGAGTTGCAGTAATCGAAGTGTGATGTTATGACATACGAACCAAAGTTTCAATAGTCTGCTGATTTAAACTTAAGTAGATTTGGGCAGTATTTTGCAGATGGAAGAAAGTGGTATTACAGATTTTATCAACACATGAGATAGATGAAAGAGATGGGTTGATAGTGACACCTTGATTTGAAACTATGAGAAGCAGAGATGAGGTGGTGATCTCGAAGTTTTCGCTATGAGGGGTTGAATCTTTTTAAAGAATGGACAAGTGGTTAAGGGTGACCATATCAGTCTTAGCAGCTTTGAGTTTGAGAAAGTTCAAGTACTTCGATTTGAATGTGAACAGCTGTGCTATAATTGTGGATGATATTGGCTCATGTTTTAATTAAGCAAGTCATCAGTGCCTAAGCAAAGTCTGTTTCACCTGAGAGGTTGGACTGATGTTCAGCGCACTCACAATGCCAAGAAATGCACTCAGGGTGTCTTTTCACCTTTTGCTAAGATATATGCAGTCCACATCAACATCGCCCACTCTGTTATAAATTTGAGAGGAATTCAGAATTGTGGAAGAGAGCACATCGGGTTCAATAGACAGAAAGATCTGATATATCATCACCATAGTAATGAAAGCTGATGTTGAAATTGCGTAAAATTGTACCAATTGGATGTAGCTAAACAGCTAACAAAAGGATATTTTCCTCTTTCAACATAATACGTAATGTTCTGCTCTCACGTTGCATAAAAGCTTTCCTCGATGGGCTTTAATTGATCCAGCGTAATCCTTATAGTAGAAAAGACGGATTAGATTTTACTCAAACCAACCCACAAAACTTCCCTCTACTTGAAGAAAATCACTACATTGACTTTTGAACTCTGTTTTACATTATAACAAAGCAAGATTAACATTCATAACAATCTCTGCCTTCATTACAAAGTTATTAGATTCATTCTAGATACATGTGAGTGTCAAAAGCAGCCATAAAACTGAGTTTCATTCTTAACTTAATTTTTCATAACATTGAAGAGAATTCACGTGACGAAAATTTATCTTTCATTTAATAGAAACTAATGATTAATTTTGGTCAGATAATTTTCACTGGAAGTGTTCCAACAGTGCACAATTATTGTGTACGTGGATTTTGGTTACATTATGGCTTCGGTTGGTCCACAAAGATTTTCGAGCTGTTAATATTCTCAATGTATCAACTCTACCATCCACTTTCATTATGTTCAATTTCCTCTCTTTAAGCTCGGATGATGTGTGATTCTTTCGATATAATCCAAAAGCAGACAACTTTCATTGTAATGATATTAATCTGCAAAATAAACTTTGAGTTTATAAATGGCAATCCAAGAATTGACCCAACTGGATATCAGTACCCAAGGGGTGACACAACCTGCTCATGTGTAAAAGGCAAATTGGTGTGGATAAAAAAAAAAGTGTTTTATTTCCTGTTTTTCCTTTTTATGTTGCTTGTTGTGAACTCAAGTACTGACATGGTTAGAAAGCAAACATCATGGTCCAAGTGGTTTCTTTGTATCAGTATTTTGTTTATTTCTTTGTATTAAAATATGAGAAATCGATTTCCCCATCATGTTTCTCTCTAACCTTATAATGTCAAGAGCTAAACTAATTTTGGGATATAATTTTTCACTTATTAGCTTCATTTTTCATTCAATAGTATGCGGCAAATAGATAGGTTTGACATTTCTGAATCAAACAACTTTGTTTTACATCGATGTATTGGTTCCAAAATCTAATAAATTAGAGGTAACTATTGCACCATGTACGTAAGATTCTGACATCAGCAGTCCCTTCATCATCACTAACAGAAAAAAAAAAACAGAAGTGTTTCAGCCTGAAAACTTGCCATATTCTCTGCTTGACTGTTTTTAACCAAGCCAAACACCACAATGATCTCAGGTTTACTGGGTCAATAAAATACAGTTCTGTAGACCAGAGGCATCAGAATTTACAGACTTCAACCATTTGGCAGACTTCACTTTCATCTCAAAATTGCCCGATATTTTAATGCACCTTTTTTCTGCTCATTGTTTATTTTGTTTGTCTTCCACGCAGTTTGGCGCATAAGGCTGTCGAGGCAGTTTCATTGGCTCGGGGTTACAATACCAGATTGGTCACCCCTCCGACACTTAATCTGAGAGTGCAGGGATTTGTAATATTTTTCAGAGTGCTGGCGAAAGCTCACTCACTTATCATGAAGTACACCTCGAGTTCTTTACCATTCACTCACTAATCATAGCAGACGGGACACCCAGTTTAACATCTTTCCAAAGGACGACACACCCGTTGATGCCTCACACCGTATGAAACACTCGGATGACAGTTTATAGCTGGGTCGAGTTTTTCTCCTTATGCGATCACAACATCAGCTGGGGCTGTTTTGGGAAGGTGTTTCGAGGGAATGGGGGGTGGGGGGCAGGGGGAGGTTAAATGAATGATAATTAGTTAAGTTTTTTTATCTTCAATTATATATGTTTACATGTGTAACTTTAAACTTATTATTTACTGTTTACTTCAATCCCTACCAGTATGTTTGGTACATTGACATTTATCCTTAATCATTTTTTTTCAAATAGCACTAAAATTATTATTCTACTCAAGTAGATAATATGTTTTAAAAATTAGGTCAGAAAAATTCTTACTAATATGATTTGCCATGAGATAGCTGTTGCTGTTTAGGGAAAATTTACTGGTAATACGACTATCCCTGAATCATCTTTTGATATTACTTTTACAAAACAGTTGTGACAGCAAATTGCAATCTCATTTCCTTTCCTCCAAACGTAACCCTCCCTTTTCCCCTTTATATGCATTTTGCATTTTACAATCATTCCCTTCTTCACCTTTATCTTCTCTTTCACATCCACTTTGCTTCCAACATCTCGTTTACTTATGTATTTCTTGACTACAACTTGCATCATTCTCTGTTTTGTTTTTTTCTTTCCTTTCACCTTTTCTTCCCTTCCTTTTCCTAATCATAAACCTTTTCCTCATCATGAATATCCAGTTTTCTCCTACATCTTCCATCTCAAAGAATATGATTGTTTGTCTTACAGTGCAGTGATTCTCAGTTCAAGTACCTCTTATACTGTGTTGATTTGTTCCTTGTTTTCCATGATAAAATATATTGATGTCTCCTAATGAGCTTGTCCGGCATGTAATATTTTCTCATTGATGAGGTGAAGACATTCCAGAAAAAGGGTTCATAATGCCACACATTTAACAAAATAAAAAGCCCCAACTTGTTTTTATCTTGTAAATGCATTGTAACCACAAGAATCTCATCTTGCACCATTACCTTTGTGAGCATATAATGCAGGTTGGTCATGCATTTACCCGGAGATGGAAGATTCTCCAAAAATAATAGCATTCTATAATAACATTTACCAAGAGATGGAGCATTTTATTCTTCTCCAGGTATTTCTCAGTTGATGTCCCATCTTCATCTTGGAAAGTTGCAAATTTCACCCCTATTCACAAAAAGGATTTCAAGTCTGAACTGCTTAACTACAGGCTCGCTCCATTATAAGCAAAGTGCATGGAATTCATCATTGCTTCAGACCTCAGATTTTCTTTTTCTTGCTGTAATCTCTGATAAATCAGTTTAGCTTCCATGCCAGCTATTCTATCATGGACATGTTGCTTCTTTTAACCCACAATGGATGGATGCACCCAATCTCAAATGAGAGATCAGGGACATCTATCTGGACATCTATCAAGCTTTCGATGCTGTCTGGCACCCAACCTTACTTTCCAAGCAATCTGCTAATGGTATTCAGTGACACTTCTTTGAATAGTTATCAAATTTTCTGAGTGCAAATAACAGGTTGCTCTTGATGGTATTCGATCATGCGATCTTGAGGCTGGTGTCCCACAAGCAATGTTTTTGGACTGACCTTATTCTTGGTTTATATCATTGACCTCTCTGCTTCCCCCTAGAATCCTCTACAATACTGTCGATGACTCCACTTTGTGCAGAACAGTACACCAAACACATGAGAGATAGGCTTCTGTAGCATCCATTTCCACAGATATGGAAAAATAACAAGTCATTGGTCAACTACCTGGAACATTTCTTTTAAACTGGCAAAATTGCATTCTGTTCCTCCATAAAGATTGGTGTTCAATCCCCCACCCACTCCCTGGTCTACTTCTTTGACCAACTGCTGGAGGAGATGCAGTCCTTGGAACTTCAAGGCCTCCAAATTTGACCCATCCTGTCTTGGGCAAACCTCGTCACCAAACTGGCCTCTCAGGCAGGTTGATGCATCAGTTTTCTGCACTGAGATAAGTAATATTCTGAGCCATTTGAAGTTCATTACAGTGTATAAAGTCTCCACTCTAGACTGGTACAACTACTTTCCACCTTACTCCCTTGGAGGTGATCGAGTCAAAAGCTCTCCAAATTATTTGTATATCTCAAAAGGAGGCCAAATCCCAAAGTCTGCTTATTGCCCACTGTAGATGTGTTTGTAGGCTCTCAATTTTCTATCACCTAATTTATGGCATCGCTGCAGCCTCTCTCTCATCCCTACACAAACCCCCAACTCGCTTCGGTCGCATATGTTCTTCAAGAATCCCACACCTGGTATCCTCCCCATTTCTAAGTTAAGCACCCATCTCTTTCATCTTGAATTCTTCACTCCTTCATCCTGGATTGGAAACTAACTGGATTGGAAACTGTCTTCATGGTCGGAACCAAAGAGTGGCTGTGAGTGGAAAGATGTTTAGCTGGATGGATGTAAGTTGTGGGGTACCTCAAAGATTAGTACTGGAATCCTAATTATTATTCATAATTTACATCCACAATTTGGACAGTGGGGTTAAGAGCAGAATTTTCAAATTTGCGGTGACACAAACCTTGATGCCAATGCAGCTCACCACCAGCTTGGTGAAAATTGGTGTCAATATATTGCATGTGAGTCAATCAGGAATTTTTTGCAGAGACAACGCCGCTCTGTTCAATCTTTTTGTGTGGCACGGCGATACAATCTGGATGAAATCGCTCTTTCTGATCTTGCTGTATTTGAGCATACCTGTGGTCTTATGGATCATTCATATGGTCACTGCAACGCATTGATGTGGAAAGACAAGCGATTGCCTTTGCGATGACGATCACTAAAAGCCAGGGTCAGAGCCTGCGGCGGTGTGGAGTCCTTCTTCCCACCAGTGTTTTTACACATGAACGGCTGTACGTTGCAGCAAGTTGAGTACGAGACCGATTCGATCTGCGCATCTTTGTCAACCAGAATGAATTCCGGATAAGGAGCGGGTCTGAACATGCTGCAGGCCGACGAACCCGCAGCGCTGTTTATAGTGAGGTCGTATAATCTCAGGGCAGATCCAGAGTGACATTTGGAGGGTTAATGGCTCACAAGGAAAAATTTTTTTTTACTTAAAATGGTCTAATTTGGCTCAGTAAACAAAACCTTTTAAAAATCATCACAACAAACATAGTCTTCATTACAATGTAATTCATTACAACAAACGTAGGCCGCAGGCTATACATAAATATTGAATCAACAGGGGCCCCATCCCCTTCCCTCCTACTCGATCCGCCACTGAAATAAAACGTTTTTTAAATTTTTTACTGATTATCACTATTGTTCACCATCACAAAAGTATAAATAATGCCAATGGCAACAAAGGCGATGCCACTAGAATGTTAATTCGCAACGTTTGTTTTAGTGAGTGGAATAAAACAACCTGATTTTCCTGATTGTCACTTTCATTCACCATCATTGACACTTTCATTTTGCAATTTATCATTTGTTTTCATTTTTTGTAAATAAGTGTGCAGGTGATAAAATTCATACTGGATTGTTAGCAGTAAACATAAACTTCCAGGATCATGCGAGGCAGTGCTTTGTGGCCCGTACTCCGCCCAAATAAAGGGTTAGGGTTTTCCGCAGTACTCTGTTTCATGGGTCCCTGCTAGTAAAAGTAAATAGGGATTACATAGTGCAAGGGGCAGTCTTGGAGGGCATGTCACACAGTAGAAGGGCCTGTGGTGTTCATAGTTTTGGGAACGGGGGGGGGGGGGGGGGTTGGGGGGAGTTTAGTCAGCAGAACGCACACAGCACTGTGTGTGTGTGTGTGTGTGTGTGTTGTGTGTGTGTGTGTGGTGTGTCATGTTTTTTTGTGGAGTTCTACTGGAGCTTTCTGATGTGGAGTGTGATACACCAAACTGATAACCATGATGTTCTGAGTTGAATAGGCTATTTAAATTTCAGCTACCATAATCCTCCAAATAAAGGTATGGCAATAACTGGTTTTGTACAGGAGTACAGGGATTTTCTGGGGCTTTCCAAAGGGGAGTGTGATACACAAAACTGATGGCCATGAGTTCCTACATTCCTTAGACCGATGAAAACTTGGTCCAATGGACCCATGAGCCCACTAGTAGGTGAAACAAAGAGGGTTTTAGGTTGTATTCATAGGGGGATAAATTATAAATCAAAGCAGGTAGTTTTAACACTGTATAGGAATTTAGTGAGGCCTCATCTAGAATATTGTGTGCAGTTTTGTTCACCAGATCTGAGGAATTCTAGGACATAGAGTTCTGCATGGGAGTAAAAGATTGATTTTGGGGTTAGCTTGACTAAGCTAGGGAGAAGCAGCTGAAGGAGACAGAACTTTATACATTAGAAAGGAGGCGATTACGAGGGGATCTCATGAAGATAATGATAATGAAGGGTTTAAGAATGTTTAAGATAATGAAGGGTAAAGACCAAATAAGGGCAAACAAGTTTTTCAGCAGATTAGGCAATGATAGAACCAACGGCCATCACTGGTCTTATCACTGCCTTTTCTGCTGAAAAAGTAAAGAGGTAAAGAAGATCAG
>CM068952.1:31791768-31816768 GCA_035128595.1 Eptatretus atami | reverse complement strand
CCTACGTTTGTTGTAATGAATTACATTGTTAATGAAGACTATGTTTGTTGTGATGATTTTAAAAGGTTTTTTTACTGAGCCAAATTAGACCATTTTAAGTAAAAAAAAAATTTTCCTTGTGAGCCATTAACCCTCCAAATGTCACTCTGGATCTGCCCTGAGATTATACGACCTCACTATAAACAGCGCTGCGGGTTCGTCGGCCTGCAGCATGTTCAGACCCGCCCTTATCCGGAATTCATTCTGGTTGACAAAGATGCGCAGATCGAATCGGTCTCGTACTCAACTTGCGCGCAACGTACAGCCGTTCATGTGTAAAAAACACGGTGGGAAGAAGGACTCCACACCGCCGCAGGCTCTGACCCTGGCTTTTAGTGATCGTCATCGCAAAGGCAATCGCTTGTCTTTCCACATCAATGCGTTGCAGTGACCATATGAATGATCCATAAGACCACAGGTATGCTCAAATACAGCAAGATCAGAAAGAGCGATTTCATCCAGATTGTATCGCCGTGCCACACAAAAGATTGAACAGAGCGGCTTGTCTCTGCAAAAAATTCCTGATTGACTCACATGCAATATTGACACCAATTTTCACCAAGCTGGTGGTGAGCTGCATTGGCATCAAGGTTTGTGTCACCGCAAATTTGAAAATTCTGCTCTTAACCCCACTGTCCAAATTGTGGATGTAAATTATGAATAATAATTAGGATTCCAGTACTAATCTTGAGGTACCCACAACTTACATCCATCCAGCTAAACATCTTTCCACTCACAGCCACTCTTTGGTTCCGACCATGAAGACAGTTTCCAATCCAGTTAGTTTCCAATCCAGGATGAAGGAGTGAAGAATTAAGATGAAAGAGATGGGTGCTTAACTTAGAAATGGAGGATACCAGGTGTGGGATTCTTGAAGAACATATGCGACCGAAGCGAGTTGGGGTTTGTGTGGGATGAGAGAGAGGCTGCAGCGATGCCATAATTAGGTGATAGAAATTGAGAGCCTACAAACACATCTACAGTGGGCAATAAGCAGACTTTGGGATTTGGCTCCTTTTGAGATATACAAATATTTGGAGAGCTTTTGACTCGATCACCTCCAAGGGAGTAAGGTGGAAAGTAGTTGTACCAGTCTAGAGTGGAGACTTTATACACTGTAATGAACTTCAAATGGCTCAGAATATTACTTATCTCAGTGCAGAAAACTGATGCATCAACCTGCCTGAGAGGCCAGTTTGGTGACGAGGTTTTGCCCAAGACAGGATGGGTCAAATTTGGAGGCCTTGAAGTTCCAAGGACTGCATCTCCTCCAGCAGTTGTCAAAGAAGTAGACCAGGGAGTGGTGGGGGATTGAACACCAATCTTTATGGAGGAACAGAATGCAATTTTGCCAGTTTAAAAGAAATGTTCCAGGTAGGTGACCAATGACTTGTTATTTTTTCCATATCTGTGGAAATGGATGCTACAGAAGCCTATCTCTCATGTGTTTGGTGTACTGTTCTGCACAAAAGTGGAGTCATCGACAGTATTGTAGAGGATTCTAGGGGAAGCAGAGAGGTCAATGATATAAACCAAGAATAAGGTCAGTCCAAAAACATTGCTTGTGGGACACCAGCCTCAAGATCGCATGATCGAATACCATCAAGAGCAACCTGTTATTTGCACTCAGAAAATTTGATAACTATTCAAAGAAGTGTCACTGAATACCATTAGCAGATTGCTTGGAAAGTAAGGTTGGGTGCCAGACAGCATCGAAAGCTTGATAGATGTCCAGAAGATAGATGTCCCTGATCTCTCATTTGAGATTGGGTGCATCCATCCATTGTGGGTTAAAAGAAGCAACATGTCCATGATAGAATAGCTGGCATGAAGCTAAACTGATTTATCAGAGATTACAGCAAGAAAAAGAAAATCTGAGGTCTGAAGCAATGATGAATTCCATGCACTTTGCTTATAATGGAGCGAGCCTGTAGTTAAGCAGTTCAGACTTGAAATCCTTTTTGTGAATAGGGGTGAAATTTGCAACTTTCCAAGATGAAGATGGGACATCAACTGAGAAATACCTGGAGAAGAATAAAATGCTCCATCTCTTGGTAAATGTTATTATAGAATGCTATTATTTTTGGAGAATCTTCCATCTCCGGGTAAATGCATGACCAACCTGCATTATATGCTCACAAAGGTAATGGTGCAAGATGAGATTCTTGTGGTTACAATGCATTTACAAGATAAAAACAAGTTGGGGCTTTTTTATTTTGTTAAATGTGTGGCATTATGAACCCTTTTTCTGGAATGTCTTCACCTCATCAATGAGAAAATATTACATGCCGGACAAGCTCATTAGGAGACATCAATATATTTTATCATGGAAAACAAGGAACAAATCAACACAGTATAAGAGGTACTTGAACTGAGAATCACTGCACTGTTACAATCATATTCTTTGAGATGGGAGATGTAGGAAAACTGGATATTCATGATGATAGGAAGGTTTATGATTAGGGAAGGAAAAGAAAAGGTGAAAGGAAAGAAAAAAACAAAACAGAGAATGATGCAAGTTGTAGTCAAGAAATACATAAGTAAACGAGATGTTGGAAGCAAAGTGGATGTGAAAGAGAAGATAAAGGTGGAAGAAGGGAATGATTGTAAAATGCAAAATGCATATAAAGGGAAAAGGGAGGGTTACGTTTGGAGGAAAGGAAATGAGATTGCAATTTGCTGTCACAACTGTTTTGTAAAAGTAATATCAAAAGATGATTCAGGGATAGTCGTATTACCAGTAAATTTTCCCTAAACAGCAACAGCTATCTCATGGCAAATCATATTAGTAAGAATTTTTCTGACCTAATTTTTAAAACATATTATCTACTTGAGTAGAATAATAATTTTAGTGCTATTTGAAAAAAATGATTAAGGATAAATGTCAATGTACCAAACATACTGGTAGGGATTGAAGAAACAGTAAATAAAAAGTTTAAAGTTACACATGTAAACATATATAATTGAAGATAAAAAAACTTAACTAATTATCATTCATTTAACCTCCCCCTGCCCCCACCCCCCATTCCCTCGAAACACCTTCCCAAAACAGCCCAGCTATGATGTGTGATCGCATGAGGAGAAAAACTCGACCCAGCTATAAACTGTCATCCGAGGTTTCATACGGTGTGAGGCATCAACGGGTGTGTCGTCCTTTGGAAAGATGTTAAACTGGGTGTCCCGTCTGCTATGATTAGTGAGTGAATGGTAAAGAACTCGAGGTGTACTTCATGATAAGTGAGTGAGCTTTCGCCAGCACTCTGAAAAATATTACAAATCCCTGCACTCTCAGATTAAGTGTCGGAGGGTGACCAATCTGGTATTGTAACCCCGAGCCAATGAAACTGCCTCGACAGCCTTATGCGCCAAACTGCGTGGAAGACAAACAAAATAAACAATGAGCAGAAAAAGGTGCATTAAAATATCGGGCAATTTTGAGATGAAAGTGAAGTCTGCCAAATGGTTGAAGTCTGTAATTCTGATGCTCTGGTCTACAGAACTGTATTTTATTGACCAGTAAACCTGAGATCATTGTGGTGTTTGGCTTGGTTAAAAACAGTCAAGCAGAGAATATGGCAAGTTTTCAGGCTGAAACACTTCTGTTTTTTTTTTTTGTTAGTGTGATGAAGGGACTGCTGATGTCAGAAATCTTACGTACATGGTGCAATAGTTACCTCTAATTTATTAGATTTTGGAACCAATACATCGATGTAAAACAAAGTTGTTTGATTCAGAAATGTCAAACCTATCTATTTGCCGCATACTATTGAATGAAAAATGAAGCTAATAAGTGAAAAATTATATCCCAAATTAGTTTAGCTCTTGACCATTATAAGGTTAGAGAGAAACATGATGGGGAAATCGATTTCTCATATTTTAATACAAAGAAATAAACAAAATACTGATACAAAAACCACTTGGACCTGATGTTTGCTTTCTAACCATGTCAGTACTTGAGTCACAACAAGCAACATAAAAAGGAAAACAGGAAATAAAACACTTTTTTTTTTATCCACACCAATTTGCCTTTTACACATGAGCAGGTTGTGTCACCCTTGGGTACTGATATCCAGTTGGGTCAATTCTTGGATTGCCATTTATAAACTCAAAGTTTATTTTGCAGATTAATATCATTACAATGAAAGTTGTCTGCTTTTGGATTATATCGAAAGAATCACACATCATCCGAGCTTAAGAGAGGAAATTGAACATAATGAAAGTGGATGGTAGAGTTGATACTTGAGAATATTAACAGCTCGAAAATCTTTGTGGACCAACCGAAGCCATAATGTAACCAAAATCCACGTACACAATAATTGTGCACTGTTGAACACTTCCAGTGAAAATTATCTGACCAAAATTAATCATTAGTTTCTATTAAATGAAAGATAAATTTTCGTCACGTGAATTCTCTTCATGTTATGAAAAATTAAGTTAAGAATGAAACTCAGTTTTATGGCTGCTTTTGACACTCACATGTATCTAGAATGAATCTAATAACTTTGTAATGAAGCAGAGATTGTTATGAATGTTAATCTTGCTTTGTTATAATGTAAAACAGAGTTCAAAAGTCAATGTAGTGATTTTCTTCAAGTAGAGGGAAGTTTTGTGGGTTGGTTTGAGTAAAATCTAATCCGTCTTTTCTACTATAAGGATTACGCTGGATCAATTAAAGCCCATCGAGGAAGCTTTTATGCAACGTGAGAGCAGAACATTACGTATTATGTTGAAAGAGGAAAATATCCTTTTGTTAGCTGTTAGCTACATCCAATTGGTACAATTTTACGCAATTTCAACATCAGCTTTCATTACTATGGTGATGATATATCAGATCTTTCTGTCTATTGAACCCGATGTGCTCTCTTCCACAATTCTGAATTCCTCTCAAATTTATAACAGAGTGGGCGATGTTGATGTGGACTGCATATATCTTAGCAAAAGGTGGAAAGACACCCTTAGTGCATTTCTTGGCATTGTGAGTGCGCTGAACATCGTCCAACCTCTCAGGTGAAACAGACTTTGCTTAGGCACTGATGATTGCTTATTAAAACATGAGCCAATATCATCCACAATTATAGCACAGCTTTCACATTCAAATCGAAGTACTTGAACTTTCTCAAACTCAAAGCTGCTAAGACTGATATTGTCACCCTTAACCACTTGTCCATTCTTTAAAAGATTCAACCCCTCATAGCAAAACTTCGAGATCACCACCTCATCTCTGCTTCTCATAGTTTCAAATCAAGTGTCACTATCAACCATCTCTTTCATCTATCTCATGTGTTGATAAAATCTGTAATACCACTTTCTTCCATCTGCAAAATACTGCCCAAATCTACTTAAGTTTAAATCAGCAGACTATTGAAACTTTGGTTCGTATGTCATAACATCACACTTCGATTACTGCAACTCACTATTAACAAGCTTACCTGCCTGTTCTCTCCAGTTATTCAGAATTTTGAAGCCATGCTCATGGTTCAAGTGCATAAATCTGATTACATCACTCCAATCCTCAAAACACTTCAATGGCTTGCAGATTTTAAAAATACTGCTCATAACCTTTAAAACCAAAAATAAATTGGTTCTTGCCAAGACTTTTGACTTCATTCACACCTCACAACCTGCAAGGATGCTGCAGCTGAATAACGGGGATCTCATGTTGGTTCACCACACTAAGATGAAGACTTTTGGACTCGGTTCATTTTAAAATTTGTACGGCCTCATGAATTATGGTTTTTAAATCTCTCTTAAAAACCACCTCCTTTAACAACTGCTTTTTTCTTAATATTTTTACTTCTAATACCCGTCTTTCTTTGTAAAGCACTTCAAATAAAATTTTTATTTGAATGCAAAAGCGTGATACAAGTAATTGATTGTTATGAATGTTTATGGAGAAAATGCGTTTTCTCACATGCCAGAAATTGCATGAGATTAGATGAGATTTCAATCTCTCTCTACATAACCATGCTCTGTGACATTTGCATTATTTAATTATTTTCAAATTAAATTATCTTGTGTGCACATATATCTTTTCAAATGAATTCTAGCTTCAGTTTCCCATCCATTTCTGGGCTTGCACACACACCACCAGTGGGGTGCTATTTTGGCTTTCATACTCATGCATACCCACATGTGTGATAGCTGCATTAGAGTGAGATATGGAGAAAAATAATTAATAATTGGGTCAAAATGTTAAAGAGCAAAGTCATAATAACTATAAATAGCCCTTATTAGCCCCACGCAGATCAGCTGCATGAGCCCCAGGTTTTTGGGGGGTTTTTCACCTTTGAGACGAGTTTCTGGAATGTGGTTGATAGGGGGAAATCGCTATAACATGGAGGCCCCTCCCTGTAAACTGTTTATTTCTCAGCCGAGAAAACGGTCAAAAGTGTTCAAGGCTTCTTCGGGAAACACAGAGTGATTTTGAAAATGATAATGATAATGAAAATTGTCCTGATAATGGTTAATAATGATAATGGTGCATAATGATAATGACCGTCTGTCAAGACCATAACGTTTTTACCATTTGAGCATTTTCTTTTTTTAACAAACCATGATGAGAACATGGAGAAGACTAACTGATAAATGAGTTAAGATGTCAAAGGGTAAAGTCACAGTGATTACAAATAGGCCTTATCGGCCCATCCACAGCACGTCAACCATGAGACGCCCCGTTTTTTTAACCGCTTCCACCGTTCTTTATTTATTTACCATTTCAGATCCAATGTGTCTGTCCAGGCGATACATTTTTACCATTTGAGTTTTTGTCATGAAATATTCAACAAACCTTTATCATGACAATATGGAGAACACTAATTAATAAAATGTACAAGTTTTTTTAGCTGTCGTTTTTGTCAAGTTTAGTTTGAGTACAAAGCAGACACATGACGGACTTTGCATTTTGGGATGCTTTCTAGTCTTTATTGAAATGCATTGTGATGTGTACACTTAAGAAGCAATTTTGGTCATTATGGGCACTTTGTAAGTGTGGATCCAGCACCATCGGTGCCATTGAAAACCCAGTGTTGCTGCTGACCCCCATTCCTCCAGCCCCTTTCCTTTCTGACTACACTCACATGCGATGTCTTCTCCGTTTCCCTGTGACCCTCTGTCAGTCTGTGAACCTGCTGTCCTCCATAATTTTGTTCCTACTTGAGCCTCGGTTTTTGCATACAAAAATAAAAAATCAATGCACTAAGGGTTGTAGCTCAAACAAAACGCATCATGTGTTTGTCAAGCTGTTATATGGAAAAAAAATGCTGAAAAGGTCTGTATTCGTATTGGATTTCGAATATATTTTACAAAAGTTGATATTTGAGTGGTAAACTGATGTTCATTCTTGTCTCCACTTTTTCTTGATATCTTGTTATGCAGAGATCGAGGCTCATAGAAGAGCTGAATGACAAAGGGTGAGAAGCCAACACAGCAACAGTGAAGCAGAAGGGAACAGGCAAACAAGGGGTGGGGAATTGGGTAAGGAACAGACAGGCTGGATGATAAATCTGGACATATGGACAAGACAAGGGAACAGACGGGGATAAGTAGACAAATGGCGTGTGAGCAGGGAGGAAAAGCTTATAGAGTAAATGTAGAAAAGCGTACAGAGACTGAAGTCAGTGAGAATTTCAAAGATCAGCAACAGGAATAGGATGCTGGGTTTTGGGGTAAAACTATTTTTAGTGTCTGTGTAATGATCATAGTTTATTGCTGTCATGGAATTGCTTGTATCGTAAAATACGAAAAAAAAGTGCAAGGAATTCCTTGAATTTTTTAAATTGGATGTAGTTCACACCAACATCACATGAGCAAGAAGTCAACCCGAAATGAGCCTGCTATGGAATTTTGTTGCAATTTAAAGGAGGGCATCAATTGCATGTTCTGTTGTGAATTTATGTAAATTTGCGATAACGTAAATGTGAATGCATGGAAATACAGTATAGCATTGAAACTTTTTTCGAAAATAGCTGTTAAAGTAATACGGTTTCATTGCTCATTAGAGTCAACTCGTTCTCTCATTTAAGTTTTTTTTTTATTCCATGGATGTTGAGTTTCATACTTTACGGTCCCTTAATGTGTAACGAAAGTCGAATTTTCGAAATTTAGAATTGCAAGACATGATTGACTCCCTGATATTACTGGGAAATTCACTGTTGTTGCTTTTGCTGCTAAGTGGTGCATTTTTCAAATAATAATTTACAAGAAAAGCTTTGATAATGGCATCACTCGGTGCTTAAACCCACAAAGGCATCAACTCACTGGTATTGTCGATGACAGGCTGATCCAGATTTGGACAAATGTGAAGTAGATTTCATTGCAGCTATTGCGTATTATTTGGCAGAGATCAGGTTTTCCGCAGCTCCTGTTGCATATTCCCAGACGTGTCTGATGGCGTTCATGTTGGGACTCTATGGTGCATAGGCAAGTCGCTACAACCCACTCCATATCTTCCAGGCAGAGGTGGTTCTGGACATTTTACATGTGGCACCATCTTCCTGCAGTAAATGTGTTCCATACTGTAAAATGCCTTGTTGGTTTTGGGGTAAGAGGATTTTTTTTTTGTCAGCAAGGTATTTTACAGTAAGGAACACATTTATGTGCTGTGTTGGCTTAATGGTTAGGGTGGTGAGCTTGGGATCCTAGGATCCTGAGTTCAAATCCCACTCAGCTGTTGAATTAATACCAGGTGGGTTGACTCTGCCCGTCATCCTTCTGAGGTGGGCAAAATGAGTGCTAGCATGCTGGTATTCTGTGTCGGAGTGGCGACCCATCCAGAATTGTCACAATAGCCAAGGAGACTGCTTAGGCAGCACCAATGCTCGCACAGAGTATGGTCCATTGGATGGATGGATGGAACACATTTATTACAGGAAGATGATGCCACATGCCAAACATCCAGAACCACCTTTGACTAGAAGTTTTCAGTGCTCGTCTCTTTGCTTAGTATAACACTTACTAGAAGGGCACTCGTAGAGCACATACCTCCGCCACGCAATGCCTGATCCAGGAGAACATATTCAGGCCCAATACATTTTTGAAATATCATGTTATACATCGTTTTTTGGCCCTATCTCTCAATGGTGAAGAATCACTTATAAAAAAATTAAATTCTCGTATCCTGATCCAGATCTTCACCAAAATCTAACCAATTTGTCCTTGTTACACACCAATTTGTCCTTGTTGCACACCCAAACTGCCCACCAACTTTCATCCAAATACGTCCATAACGTTTTGAGATATCCTGCTCACAAACAGACAGACAGACAGACAGACAGTGGTGAAAACCCAACCTCCGTCCGCCTTCGTTGGTGGATGTTTAAAAAAAATAGAAAAGAAAATGCTTTTATGATGATAAACCGTATGTGTCCACAATGTCTAAAATTTACTCCAACAATCACTCAATTTGATTTTCAACCTTTATTTTATACAGCCATTAAATCACTCTCGTGACTCGGGAGTGATTGGTTATGTTTGAAATATGTGCACACTTGATGACCCTTTTTGACAGACTGTTATATGTTGACCATTTTCCCCTGCTCCCTCTAACCTATTAGCAGCCTGCAATTTACAATCGCTTCATTTTAAATACAAACTAGCATCATAATATGAGTTCATGCATTCCTTTAAAACCCCTTATTTCTAGTCAATTAATACATTCTGCATTAAGTGTTGGGACCTATTTGGTGTAACGTTGGGACCTACACATATTTGTTGTTTAAAACCCAAAAGTAATGTACCTTTGTATTCAGAATATGTGTTCACTTCTCTTTTATTTTTATTTTCACAAAATTCAAATAAATACAAGCGTATAGGCTGCTGATTCAATTCGACATCGCTCTCCTGCATGTTTACAAGTAAATACTCTTCTACTGCTCGCTCATATTGAAATAGGTGTTCAATAGTGAGTTCACAACTTCATACCTGAAATATAGTGTTGTCATTGGCAGAATCAAACAACCTTCATCCGGTGGAGTTCCCGAGTCAACGGTCATTTGTAAGAGTCATCGTGACAGTTTTCTGATGCATTCAAAGTTTCACGTTCTTAAACTTCACGACCAGGAATATACAGTTGTCATTGCAGGGCATTATAATGAGACGTTAAATAACCTGAAAAGGAACCCACCCCTAAATCAATCCAATCACTGAAACGACAGAAGTCTTCCTTAATTAACCCAACAGACCTCAAACAAGCAGAGGAGATTTGTTGAGATTAATAGCCCCAAACCATTGCTGACGAGGAGCAGCGCATCTTTAAAGTAAATAGTCAGGATGGAATCCAAACTGATGGTTAGAAATCATGCTGCTTTGAAAAAGGAAAGTTGATTCATAGCAATGATTATGGATTCATGACTTTGCTTAAAGTAGAAAGTAAGCTTTCTGGTCTGCGCAGTCAGAAGGTCTGTTTTTGCACCTTTTTTGGTGGATGCAAATGATGTTTGCTGTCTTCCAGGCAGATGGGAGGGGGTTGAAGACAGGCTGAAGAGTGCAACAGAGGAGGATATCGAGGAGCAGAGTCGGACATGAGAAATGGTCGCTAATGACACCTGGGCCCATCGCCGAAGCAATATAAGGCTGAACAGACCTTTTCTACCTCTTGGTGAGAAAGACACAGAGTCCAATGACAGTAGGTCTAAGGGTCATATAGGGACTGGGACTGTGCGAGATGGTTGGAACACAAGATTCAGAGGCAACACCGAGTGAGACATTTTTTAGCTTCTGAGGAATGAGATGGGGGGAGTATACACGAGAGATGAACTTGATAAGGCAGTAGCATGATTGAGGAAAAGACTGGTAGAAGAGTTCAGCCTTGATATTTTCACAATATGTCTTCTGGCTTGCTTCAGGGTGGATAAACACACTTGTTTCGAGCGCAAGACCGAAAGTTAGCCTTAGTCGGTTTCATTTTTCATGTTGTGAAAGCAAGCTATTACTTGACCGCAACCATCTCCGCCAAGGATCAGTGCACAAGGCCGAGAGGATGCATAGGATAGCCGCAGAGGGGATGCATAAACCAGTGCATGAGAAAGAAAGACAAGTCTTTTATGAATAATTTCCAAGCGAATCAATCATTTGTGAGATGGGAATCAGTTCTTTGTTAAAGAGTACAAATTGCAGTCTCTGCAGTTGCCTGTGTAACAACCAACTTCTGTGCCGTTGAGGTCCGCTCTCTAACATTAGCCATAGAAAGATGATCAAGTTTTGATGAGAAAATGGCTAAAGAGCCAAAAATGACAAAGGAAGAACAGGAGAGGTTGGATGGACAGATAGTCACTGCCAAATGCAGGGAGAGCATGTACCAGTTGCAGAGATCCAGGTTGGGAAGTTTACAGATTGGGTCAGAACTACGGCGTCGCAGAGTGACTCATTTCTCATGCCATGGCTGATTCTTTTAGAACTAACACCCAGCCAGCTGTATGGTGGCAATTGAAATCACCACAGATGAGGAATAGAGAGATGTGACTGGTGGTTACGAGTTGATCTGTGTTTGAGGAAATAGAGGAATATAGGGAGTAAACATCATTGAGTGGACAATAACAAGTAGACTACATCACACAGACTTCACTTGACAAACAACTTGATTCAGTGGATGCCCAAATGGAAATGATAGATAACATGTACTGTATGAGGGAAGCTGTGTATGTATTCACTGGTTATATGAGGAGGTGAAAGTATGGTTCTATAAAGGAATATGAGATAAGGATTATGAATGTATGAAAATATAGTACATGAAAGCCAATGGCAAAGAAAGTAAACAACTCGAGGTTAAGATATAAACATATGGACAGGAGTGGAAAAGTGAGATTGCACTGCCAGATTGACTGACAAGACACAACTGAGGCTGTAGACCGACTGAGGTGGACCCACGGCCGAGGTTGTGAACCACAGTTCCAATGGGGTGCTGCGATGAAAGGTTGAAAGGTTGATAAGCTAGAACGAAGCCCATCTGATCCAGACAGAAAGAAAATCAATCGGTTCTAAATTACTGAAGCTCTTAACTTTAGGCATACTTCTGCTTTGAGGTTGATTATTAATTACCTCTGTCACCCGAAGGTGAAGGAGGTCATGTTTTCCCCTTTCTGTCTGTTTGTTTGTTTGTCTGCTTGTTTGTTGTCTGTTTGTTTGTTTGTCTGTTTGTATACAGATATCTCAAAAAGTTGTGGACAGGTTCAGTGTGTGAATGGATGAACTAATTAGATTTGATGAAGATCCAGATCCGGATCCGACTACTAGAATTTTTTAAATGATTCTTCACCATTGAGCACTCAGGCCAAAAATGATAAATAGCACGGTATCTCAAAACGTTGTGGACGGATTCGGATGAAATTGGTGACACATTGGGTTTGTGATGAGGAAGAATTGATTGCATCTTGGTGAAGATCCGGATTCGGATCTGATAATTTTAAGTGATTGTTCACCATTGATAGGGCTAAACCGATAAAAACACGATATCTCAAAAAGTGTTGGACGGATCTGGACGGAACTTGGTGGACAGATTGGGTGTGTGACCATTGAGAGATAGGGCTCAAAAATCATATATATATATATATATTATTTATATTATATATTATATTCATGATATTTCAAAAATGTATTGGCCCGATATGTTCTCGTGGACCAGACATTAAGGGGTGAGGTATGCGATCTACTGAGTGCCCTCTTGTTAATAATGTTTAAGTTAAGTGCAGAGTGTGTTGAATCAGTACCATTTATAACATTTTTTTTCAGAGGGGTGTTAATTAATGCATTAGGACTAGCCATTGCTATTAAATAATTGATAATGATTTTCATGAATAAGATTATTTATATTGTGTGTGTGTGTGTGTGTGTGTGTGTGTGTGTGTGTGTGTGCAGCATTAAAGAGAGCAATAAATAAAAATTGTGACAAAGACATGAGAGCCAAGGAGGAAGAGGGGTAACTTCACCAAGCAATAGTTTGAGGATTTGGAGCAGCAGTTCTTGCTTCTCCCTGCTCTTCTGTGAGCTACCACTCCAACCCACTCTCCCTCACTACTTCCAACTCCCTTTTCTTTCCTCAATGCACACACCGAGCAGGTGAGGTGTGAAGTCGGCGAGTGAGCGATCGATTCACCTTGCTGAGTTTAAGGAAAAGACTGCGCTGTTTATGTATCCTCATTCCATCAGCAGGCTACCCCTACATACTATCTCCTGCTTCTACAAGGTTCTAAATCTACACCTTTCAACCATGACGCCAAGTCGTACAAGAACAAAATGTTGTCCACACCGCGTCAACTATGCATCGAGCTATTCCCCGATTTCTGAAAAACTGCTTTAGAGAATCACGCTGCCCTCCTATGGTCCAATAATCAAAGATTCTTGGGGCAAGGCATGCCACGCTCCTCTCCTTGCTTTCTCGCTGGAAAGTATGCAGAGATAAAAATGCACTTGAACAACAACACATATCCAAAAAAAAACCATAATGAAATTTGACAGCATTGCAGAACACACCAATATAAAGCCAGATGAAGTACTCCACTGAGAATATTGAAGAGGGTGATTGAATAAAATCAGATCAAACTGAAAGCAATGAAATGGACAGAGTGCAAGTGAGAGTTGATATTCAGCCAACAACATAGAACGTGCACATGTTGTTAACCAAACGCAGTGATTAATTAAAAGATAAGAATACATCACAAAGCTCTTCCTTTCCACCCACAGCAATAACTCCAGTAGGAAAGAAATTACCGACAGCACAACCTCCGTGTGTGTTGTACACACAATACTTTCTTTATGATTACAAATAAAAAACGATCAAATACAAACACGAGACAACCACAAAACACCAACCCTTAAACCTCCAGCACAACATGATCATAAACTCTCATTAAGAAACATCAACACACAAACCAATGACAAACAACCCTACCACAGAGAAGCATAAACAACCTGTCAGAGTAACTTGTAGGTAGCATACTTGCTAATGAGCTAAGTCTGAATTTGATCCACAGTTGAGTCAGACAGAACTTAAAAGTACTGTTGTGATGAAGTCCAACAAGTGATGCTGCACCTTGAAGTCCAGCGGCCTTCACCTGCATTTAGATTGTAAACATTAAAGATCCCAGGGTAAATTGTTGCAAGCATTGAATACATGGGTAGACATTATAAACATTGTAATGTGATGCATTGATTTTAAAAGTGCATAGAAGTGTCATCAGTCCATGTTTTTCACCTTTTTGGCCATTGTGTTACAGACGTGGCATAGGATTTTGCCTTCATGTTTGTCCAGGTGATACGTGCGGGGCTGAGAGATTACTTAAGGTGGGAAAATATAGGTCAGTATGCCACCTTCCTTCCCCTTTGCCTCACCCGGCTAGCAGGAACCAATGATGTTGGACTTTGGCTAGGGCAGGGGCTGCACTAAGGAGGAGTCTTGAAATTGGGGGATCTATAAACATAAAAAAGCAACGACAAATGCTATATAAGGTTTACACCCTTTAAGATCAGCCACTGCTGTTAACTGCTTTCTTGGCGATCTGCTCTAGTGTGGGAAATGTTCTTCTGGACCTGTATTAATTAGGTCCCAGACGCAGGCAACTCGGAGCCGATGAGCATCTTCTTACACCGGCTGGTCCAGGTGATTGCAAGCGGCTTATCTGCCACATTTTACGAAGAAGCAAGATACCTCCTGCAGTTGTCTTTTACCACCAGGTTGCTCCCACTGCAGCAGCGGTGAGATGCAAGACACGAACGAGCCTGCCTGCACCCTCCTGGCCTCCAAAAGGGGTCAAAGCATGCTCCGATGAATCATGCACTGCAGGGCATGCTCTTCGATGCGCTCCTGGTGTTTCTCACTTTCATTAATACTGAGGTTTTTCGCTGTTTCCTGAAGGAGAAATGATGCAGCAAATTCCTCAAATCCATGACAAGGACTAAAAGGCCAGAGAAAATGTCCCCCTTTGTGTGTTTGATATGCCATTTTTTGTGTTGCATGTTAAGCATGACATTGTGTAGTTTATAATAATTGTGTGCATTTTTTGCAGTCCTGAAATTTTTTGTCTGTGAACTGGACACATCCATATCAGTGCTTTCAGAAAGTATTCACACCCCTCGAATTTTGTCACTTTTTTGTGTTACAGCCTGAATTTAAAATGGATTAAATTTAAAAAAATGTTGTCACTGATCGACACAAAATACCCCTTAATGTGCAGAAATTGTGCAGACAAATTCCAACAGGACAAAGTGGATTTTATTTTTTTCAAAATTCTCACAAATTAATTAAAAATGAAACGTTGAATTCAACCCCTTGCTCTGACACTCCAAATTGAGCTCAGGTGCATCCAATTTCCTTTGATCATCCTTGAGATGTCTCGACAACTTGATTGGAGTCTACCTGTGGCCGATTCAATTGACTGGAAAATTTTAGAAAGAAACACACCTTTCTATATAAGGTCCCACAGTTGACAGTTCATGTCAGAACAGAAACTCTACCATGAAGTCCATGGAACTGTCCGTAGAACTCAGAGATAGAATTGGAGGAGGCATAGATCTGGGAAGGGTATAACACAATTTCTACAGTGTTGAAAGTTCCCAAGAGAACAGTGAGCTCCATCGTTAGGAAAAGGAAGGAATATCAAACTACCCAGACTCTTCCTGGAGCTGCTGTCTGTTCAAACTGAGGCAACTGGGCAAAAATTATCTTGGTCAGGGAGGTGACCAAGAACCCAATGACCACTCTGACAGAACTACAGAGTTTCTTGGCTGAGATGGATAACCTGCTGGAAGGACAACAGTCTCTGCAGCACTTCACAAATCTTGGCTTTATGGGAGAGTGGCCAGACAGAATCCACTCCTGAGAAAAAAAAACACATGACAGCAAACCTGGAGTTTGCAAAAAGGCACATGAAAGATTCTGAGAGCATGAGGCAAAAATTTTGTAGTCTGATCATATGAAAATTGAACTCTTTGACCTGAATGCAAAGCGCTACGTCTGGCAGAAACTGAGCACAGCTCATCACCCATCTAACACCATCCCTACCAGGAAGCATGGTGGTGGCAGCATCATACTATGGGGATGCTTTTCAGTGCCAGGGACTGGGAGACTTGTAAGGATAGAGGAACAATCAATGGCGCCAAATAGAGGCAAATCCTTCAGGAGAACCTGCTTCAGAGTGCAAAAGACCTTCGACTGCAGTGAATATTTATATTCCAACAGGACAATGACCCCAAGCATACAGCGAAATCAACACTGGAATGACTTCAGAACAAGAACGTGAAAGTCCTTGAGTGGTCCAGCCAAAGTCCAGACTTGAATCCAATTGAGAATCTGTAGAAAGACTTGAAAGTTGCTGTTCACCGACACTCCCCATCCAACTGGACAGAGCTTGAGCAAATATGCAAGGAAGAATGGGAGAAAATCCCCAAATCCAGATGTGCAAGCTGATACAGACATCCCCAAGAAGACTCGAAGCTGTAATCACTGTCAAAGGCGCTTCTACAATGTACTGACTCAGAGGGTTGAATACTCACTCATTGACGCAAGATATTTCAGCTTTTCATTTTTAATTAATTTGTTAAAACTTCTAAAAACATGTTTCCACTTTGTCATTATGGGGTATTTTGTGTGGATCAGTGACAAAAAAATTTGAATTTCATCCATTTTTTAATTCAGGCTGTAACACAACAAAATGTGACAAAAGTCGGAGGATGTGAATACTTTCTGAAGGCACTGTAGTTTAGAACTTGAAATGTACAAAGTAAAATATTTATTCACCCACCAGGAAGAGTACAACTGCTCGGCTCATTCTTCATTTGGCATAACAAAAGTTCCTAAGGACCTCGGGTAATAGACGCGATAGCTGAGAAGCTCAACTGGAATTGGGTTCCGTATGAATCTGGGAATGCACAACAGTATCTTTCAAAAAGATTAGGTCATTGTTTGCCGATATCCTCATGCAATTCCCTGCTTGAGGTTGGCATTCCACAATTATCACTACCATAATTAAGTGGAAGTGTGACTCATGGATTTGGCCAGGTATGACGAGTCAAGTAGCCTTCAGTGCCTTCATTACCTTGTGCCTTCTTGTACCAGCATTTCCATCTATTCTTTTCTTCTATCCTGCTTCTCTCCCAAATTAGTTTTACCCTCTCTTTTGATAATAGCCCCCCCCCCCAACGCCTTCCTTTGCTCTTTGCTATCCACCTCTTAAATTTCCCCTATCGTCAGTAATATAGAATGCCCCATTTTCCTTCCACACCTGGTAGAGTAACTCAAAAAATGGAAACAAGACTGGGTCATCAAGTTCAAAATCTAGTTTGTGGTTCTATATCAGCAAGCTAAAGGTAAACTGAAGTTTCACCTGAAACACAAGCCTTCAGATCTTCTCCAAAAGGTTTTTTTTCTAAAAAAGAAAAAGTCTCTATGTTCTGGTGTATGCTCCACACCTGCCTCTCCTTCATGAAGGATGGAGCCACAAAAGACACAGCTAATGGAGAGGAAGTCTTCAATGCAAAAGCCTTTCAAGCAATCCCTCCTCATCCACTCTCTGACCTCGACTCCACCTACTCGCTCCGCTCCCCGCCCCCTCACCCATTCATTGCCTGCTCTTATACAATATGATATTTCCACCCAATAGGGTGAAGAAGTAACCAGCAGACTTTGATATGTTTGACAATTAAGGAATTAATGCTCCTGAATGTACCCTTCAAATCTGCATGTCTGATTGGTTACTGATCTTCTTTCTTCCATAGTTCTTTTGCTGTGAGTTTTCTACCATCTGCATCCAAGTGTAAAACATGAGAAGGATGAGAATATATATTTCTTAACAGAGCAGTCAGCGTTCTTCATCTTTCAATAGGGTACTGAATTAATCACTGAAAAAGACCTAAAGTCATTGCATTACTCCTTTCTCAACATGGACATTCAAACAGATCACTCAAGACTTGACGAGATTACCAAATTGTGCAGACAGCTCCTATGGATTTCAGCTGGTTTAATATACTCCTTCAGAAGGAACTTTATGATACATTTCTGTTCCACAGCGCACAAATGGCTACGTGTCCACCATCTTACTTTGACCAGAATGCTTTGACCAGCATTGATGTCACTTCCTGTATAACTTGCTGAGAATAGACAATATTATTGCATGAAATTTCAACACGGAAGTGTTTTTTTTAATGTTTTGCATAAAAAGTCCATTTCAATCTTTGAACTGCCAACATGTGATAATGGACAGACACCCGAACAACAATATTCCAGGTCGGCTTCACGAGACGTGCGTGACATTTTCTGGTACAAAGAAAGATTGCAAAGTTTTCTTTCAGTGGGATTACTCAACAACTGGCTTGCTGACTTCGATGTAACTCTTGAAAGGAGGCTCTTTTATCATCGATAATCCTATATAATTTTAAATCTTCAAACATCTACTTTCAAAATTCTTCGACTTCAGCTCTCTTTGCAGCCCAAATGGTCCCATGCATCTCTTGGCCAACCTATTTATTTATAATTCATCCTCTTAAATCCAAAACGTCTGTTCCAACTTCACTTGCTAATTCTCCTTTTTTCATACAATATAATTTATCCTTTTAGTTCCTTTCTTGAGGCACCTTAGCACCACTGAGAATTCAATCTTTATCTCTACTTTTGTTGTCCTTACTCTCGCTACTTTTTTGTTTGCATATCACGTGTCCAATTGTTTCACATTGCTTCCCTGTCAGCTTGTAAACTTTCCTTTATTGTTGTTCAATTGTTCCATTTGCCAACAAGGTTTTACGAAAATAAACTACACCCACTATCGGGCAACAAGCACCCACTCATGGGCGTTCAGTACGAACAAACAAGCACCCACAAACAGCACTCAGTGGTTTATGCCTGCTTGAAACCCATAGAATCCCTGAGCACCCAGTATTGGTTAGGTAGTGTGAAGCTATACACTTTCCCAGACTAAGGGCCAAAGAGGCAAAGAACCAGGCCTGAATTATTAATGATAATGGATTACTCCACACGAGCTAAGCCAAGGAATTCATGCAGATTGAGAGGAATAGCAACAATATAAATAATAATAATAATAATAATGATCAGCACCATCATCATCATCTTACAACTATGATAAACAAAAGAGGTTTATGACCATTGAAATACAAAAAAAAAAATATATATATATATATATATATAGTATAACATGTGATGTCAGTAAAAGTTAATAATTTTTGAAAATAAGTCCTTGTGATGCGATACACTATAGCTATTAATTCCAACTTCTCACATATTGGAAGAACCGATGAACATACCAGAATGGGATGATTAAACCCACGATTGATCCAACATTTAAAATCAATACTTTAATGTTTAAAAGGAATCTGCACTTCATGAACATATGACTTTCTTAATGTTATCATTTTAGGCTCTGATCTTCAGTAAATATCCAATGAAATATGAAGTCCCCAAACTTGTTCATTACAAATTTATAAGATGAGAAAAAGCTTTCTGTACGTGTGTGTGTGTGTGTGTGTGTGTGTCTGTGTCTATGTGTCCATCCTAAGGGTTTGAATAAACAAGGGAAAAGTTAATGGAGGAATAAAAGGAATAACTAACTTTTGTCACAATTGCCCTCAAACAATTTGCCCAAAGTGCATTAAACTTATGACAACAAATTGCATTTAAAATGACCTTGAACATCAGCCTTTGATGGTGCAAACATGCAATTACCACATGAATATATGATGTTATCACCAGGCATAAACCAAATGAGGTGAATAATGTGTGAAAAGTTTGATTAGATTGAATACTAAAGCTCTGGACAAAATATATTTTTAAAATTCAGACTCTAATACTGCTGCTGATCAATGCTCCAAGCGAACATTCGTTTCTGAATTATCTGGTTCTATTGGTACACTTGGCTTATTAATGTGTTAAACTTCCATCTGGATCAAAATAGCCATTTTAAAGTAATAGGCAAAAACTGGCATTCCCACACCAGGGGATTATTGTTAATACAATTTCATCATTCCCGAAACATTTCCACTGATAGTTTGGATAATTTTAATCATCTCTACAGTTTTATCCACATTAGTCCAACCATTCCTAAGATATAACACTTGTATAGAGCTCTTCTCTGCCTGCGGCATCATGGCAGCCAACCGCTGGTTTCTCAGCTATAGGGAGGAAATGAAGTTACTTTCATGGAGGTTGATAAAGAACGCAGTACCGTTTATGTTGCACATACTTTGAAATCTCAATTCTCACTTGGAGTCACGTGAAAAAAGTCATTGGTCATTAGTCATTCATTATTTAGCTTAAACTATGAAATGAATGAAAGTACAACTAGAAGGGCACTCAGTAGAGTGCATACCTCTGCCACGTAATGCCTGATCCACGAGAACATATCGGGCCCAATACATTTTCGAAATATCATGCTATACAGGACTATATCGTTTGGCTCCATCTCTCAATGGTGAAGAATCACTTAAAAAAATTATAGTAGTCGATCCGGATCCAGATCTTCACAAAAATATAATCAGTTTGTCCTTGTCACACACCAACCTGTCCACCAAATCTCATCCGGATCCGTCCAAACTTTTTGAGATATCCTGCACACAAACAGACAAACAAACAAACACGAAGAAGACATCGAGCAGACCACGATACTTACAAAATCCAGAAAACAAATTTGACCTCAACAATAATTGGTGGTTGAATTCAATGACCAAATATGCAACTCCTCTTCAAATTTCAAGGCAATCATATGAAAATTGACAATTTTCGAAATTTGGCCTATGTTGACGTTTGGCTGATTTTTTCTCCTTTTTTTGGCTTTTTTGTTTGCATATCACGTGTCCAATTGTTTCACATTGCTTCCCTGTCAGCTTGTAACTTTCCCTTTATTGTTGTTCAATTCTTCCATTTGCCAACAAGGTTTTACGAAAATAAACTACACCCACTATCGCCCCCCCCCCCCAAGGCTACAAAAGTAGACTAAAGAGGACCTCCAAAATAATTGGTGGTTGAATTTAGTGACCTGATATGAAAATCCTCTTCAAATTTCAAGTCAATCGGATGAAAATTGAGGATTTTAGAAATCTCACCGAAGTTGTTGACCTTTGGCCTATGTTGACCTTTTGACGTCAAAAACAATAGACTTCTTCCATATGACAAACTCTACCATGTGGTGAAGTTTCGTGAAGATCGGTTTAAAATTGTGACCTGTAGGCGATAAAGAGAGATACTGCAGCCAACAACAGACAGACAGACAGACAGACAGACAGAGACAGAATAACAAAATCGGCTGAGCATATACTTGAAAAATCTTCGATTGTGCAAGTAACAAACAAACAAACAGAAAGGTTTGAAAACATAACCTCCTTCACCTTTGGTGGCGGAGGTAACTAGAACGGCACTCGGTAGAGCGCAGACCTCCACCAGGCTGAACAGTTTACGTTTTGCAATCCCACTGATAGGCGGATCTGCATCCGGCCGTTAACCAAAATCTAAGACCTGTTTATCGTTTTTAGCCCCATCTCCAAAGTGAGAATCACTTTAAAAAATTTAAAAAATTCTTGTATCTGGATCTGGATCTTCACAAAATTGAATCGATTCGTCCTTGTCACACACCCAACTCGTCCATCAAATTTCATCCAAATCCATCAATAACTTTTTTGAGATGTCATGCTCACAGACAAGGTGAAACCATATAACCTCCATCTACCTTCGGTGGTGGCGGTAATCGTTGATCATGAAAGTACCTCCGAAAATCTAGCACAGTGATATCGTAATAAGCATCTGTTCTGTTCGCGAAGCGTGAATTACACGGTACTTGGCAATTTTTAAGCTGCTTCATGTGAGATTTCATGTGGTAATTTCATGATTATTAATCTAACATGTAAGCAGCAATGCATTCATGTTTTTTTTACACTGTTTAAACCCTCATGTAGCAGCTTATGTACATAACATAAGAAAAACAATGACAGAGACATACCCAAATCAACAAAACAATATAATTTTGGGGATTCAAATATATGTGATCACAACATCATGCAGGAGAATAACACCTGTCCCAATGTGTCAGAATCTCCTGAAAGAGATGAGGAGGGAAAGAAGGACCAAAAAGAAAAGAAAAGATGAAATAAATAAATAAAAGATGAAGTACGAGCATTAAATCAGGACTTTTAAGAGAGAAAATCGATTTCGAGTGTGTTTGCTAAAGTGTTGTGCAAATGGAGATTTGTGGTGAATCTGGCTGTGAGGTTGCTCTCCCCTCCCCCTCATTCTTTGTCCCTCTTGCCTTCCCTCCTTTATTTCCTTCAACAGTGCCATGACCCATCTACTCACCCCCACTCCTCCCCTGCCCCCCAGGCTACATGCCCCTTCATGAACAACTGCATAACAGGAGAATCCACCCTCTCCCTGTTCAACTGGCAGAATGCCTGATGTAATCTCACTTACATGGACAGAGGAACAGAAGAGAGATGAAGGAGAGAGAAAGGAGGGAAAGAAGAAGGGGAGAAAGGAGGTTGACGAAGAGGACAATTGTGAAAGGAGATAGATGTGATATTGCAACATTTCATGTTAAACTATACTGTACTTACAATCCACCATTTGTGTGTTAGAAAGTAAATGAGCCAGAAAAACCATGACAGTGTAACACAACACTATAAAAATAGAGATAGTCAGATGAAAAACAATACAGGAATGCTCAATCACCACCCACGCTGTTCGCTACCATGGTAACACGCAGAGAGGGATGGAAGCTGGAGTTGTGAATATACATCGGATTAACCAGGTAACTCAACCTTCACCAACCACATCTGTTATTAATGGCTGAAATATCTAGCCGCACTTTAAACACCTTGCCATATGTGGTAGCGAGTGTGCCTGATCAAGTGAACACAGATTAATTATCAGACTGTGCTCCGGCCACCATATTCGTCTTGTAATCTCCACCCTGCATTGTTAGATTCTGTGAGGAATTCAGAGATAAAGTAACAATGGCAAAAACAATACATTCAAACCTTCACCATGACATCCCAGAGGATGGAAACCTGTGAATTACACACCACAGGTGGTGAGTTTTTGTTATAAAGACTGAGGCTCATTAAAAGAGCTGGACGACACCGACAGCAGAGGGAACAGGAAGACAAAGGAGACCCCAACAAAATATCACAGTGGTGCCTTGCTTTCCCCATCTTTCCAGCTATACGATGTGACCACCTTCCACTGGCTCTGCTCACTCTTCCTTCCAAGCAAAGAATGCACCACCATCTCTTGGCATCCCAATTCTGATCCATAATCTTTACTACCCCCATTAACCTTTCCTAATGCAATCATTTCACTTGCTCGCTTCAGTGTTTCCTTCCTCACCCCTCCCTCCCTCTCCTCCTCTCCTGTTCATTCATTCCATTGATGTTTTTCCAATGTCAGATCTACCTTGCTCTTCTATGAGCCTCACTCCTGTAAAAAAAAACAAGCTCAAATGAGCTAAGATCCTCGTCCTCTTAATGATGACGTCAAAACGAATATGACGTCATTGATGTATCAGGTTTGCGATAAATTATATCTGTGCTAATGCCCGGCTTGTTCCCGCAAACAAAATTCAAACGGCTTGCCTAGTTCGGAGATAATGGTTTCGGCGATTTCCATTAGCGGCGATATTATGACGTCAACTTTTTTCTAGGAAGAATTTCCAAAATCGGAGATGGTTCTGCCTGCGCGTGGGCTTTCTGCATGTACATGGCAAGTTTCACGAAGATCCGATGAAAACTCTGGTTGTGAACAAAAAATGTCAAAAAATAGAACGACGTCATAAAAATTGATATGACGGCATAGTGATGTATCATATGTGCGGTAATTCATCTCTGCTAATGCCCTGTTCGATTCCCGCAAACAGAATTCAAAAGCTTGCCTAGTTTCGAGATAATTTTTTAGGCGATTTCCATTAGCGGAGATATTTTGACGTCTATAACTTTTTTTTCTCGGAGGAATTTTCAAAATGGAGATGGTTACTGTCTGGCAGGGTATTTTACATATATGCCAAGTTTCAGGAGTTTCGATGAAAACTGTAGGCTGTGAAACAAAAAGTCCAAGAACAACAAGTGAGTAAGACTTAGAGATCCTCCACGAGGATCTAAAAACACACTGTTGTGATGGTGATGTGAGTACTGTTGGGTCCCCACCATGACAATCAAACACAGCATTATTCAATTCTAAGTCAGTTTCACATGGCACGATGCCATATACAAACAGAACAAACAAATCCCCTTTTAATCTCAAACAATATGATTGACCCCGGGTGAAAAAGCAAATTATTTTATAATTCACCGAAGTACTAACAATGATGTCACGAGTGCTAGTTTCAATACCATTTTACTTTTGTATTTTGATATTAAACTGGAGATTATCTTTAATCAATCGAGATTATGGGGGAGTGTATAATGGCTACCCTAAAATGCTTACCATCTTAACTTCTCAATAACTTTCAAAAAACAATTGTATTGCAGAAATACAAAAATAGGTTTTTCATTCTCAGTTCCAAAACATTATTGCCAGAAAGAAATATTCCTGTATATATGCGGTCGTCTCATTGGGAGGGGAAGGAATGAAATTTCTCCCGAAAAATTACCCACTGACTGCGGAAAGAGAGCGCCGTCTCTAGATGGCACTGCTGGCACCCTGTGTGTTCAAGGAAGTCACTTCCCCCAAGATCATTTGAAGTCCTGTTTTTGGTGTGTGTGTGTGTGTGTGTGTGGTGTGTGTGTGTGTGTGTGTGTGTGTGTGTGTGTGTGTTGTGTGTGACAGCTCTTCCATGAGCCTTCGAAATTGTCGAAAAAAAAATCCACCAGTCAACAACTTACAAACTGAGTCCTTATACCACAGTTATTATCGTCTTGAAAACGTTATCCACAAATTCCATCTGTAAAAGACCCGAAAGAATGATGTCTGAAGGTGCCTACTTGACATGTGGCATGGCTGGAGATCACAATCTACACAGACTTTGTGAAGCCTTTGTTCCCTCGG
>CM068952.1:31776323-31782159 GCA_035128595.1 Eptatretus atami | reverse complement strand
GCACCTGAGCTCAATTTGGAGTGTCAGAGCAAAGGGGTTGAATTCAACGTTTCATTTTTAATTAATTTGTGAGAATTTTGAAAAAAATAAAATCCACTTTGTCCTGTTGGAATTTGTCTGCACAATTTCTGCACATTAAGGGGTATTTTGTGTCGATCAGTGACAACATTTTTTAAAATTTAATCCATTTTAAATTCAGGCTGTAACACAAAAAAGTGACAAAATTCGAGGGGTGTGAATACTTTCTGAAAGCACTGTATATGGATGTGTCCAGTTCACAAGACAAAGAAATTTCAGGACTGCAAAAAATGCACACAATTATTATAAACTACACAATGTCATGCTTAACATGCAACACAAAAAATGGCATATCAAACACACAAAGGGGGACATTTTCTCTGGCCTTTTAGTCCTTGTCATGGATTTGAGGAATTTGCTGCATCATTCTCCTTCAGGAAACAGCGAAAAACCTCAGTATTAATGAAAGTGAGAAACACCAGGAGCGCATCGAAGAGCATGCCCTGCAGTGCATGATTCATCGGAGCATGCTTTGACCCCTTTTGGAGGCCAGGAGGGTGCAGGCAGGCTCGTTCGTGTCTTGCATCTCACCGCTGCTGCAGTGGGAGCAACCTGGTGGTAAAAGACAACTGCAGGAGGTATCTTGCTTCTTCGCAGGATAAATGTGGCAGATAAGCCGCTTGCAATCACCTGGACCAGCCGGTGTAAGAAGATGCTCATCGGCTCCGAGTTGCCTGCGTCTGGGACCTAATTAATACAGGTCCAGAAGAAACATTTCCCACACTAGAGCAGATCGCCAAGAAAGCAGTTAACAGCAGTGGCTGATCTTAAAGGGTGTAAAGCCTTATATAGCATTTGTCGTTGCTTTTTTATGTTTATAGATCCCCCAATTTCAAGACTCCTCCTTAGTGCAGCCCCTGCCCTAGCCAAAGTCCAACATCATTGGTTCCTGCTAGCCGTGGTGAGGCAAAGGGGGAATTACTGACCTATATTTTCCCACCTTAAGTTAATCCCTCAGCCCCGCACGTATCACCTGGACAAACATGAAGGCAAAATCCTATGCCACGTCTGTAACACAATGGCCAAAAAGGTGAAAGACATGGACTGATGACACTTCTATGCACTTTTAAAATCAATGCATCACATTACAATGTTTATAATGTCTACCCCATGTATTCAATGCTTGCAACAATTTACCCTGGGATCTTTAATGTTTACAATCTAAATGCAGGTGAAGGCCGCTGGACTTCAAGGTGCAGCATCACTTGTTGGCACTTCATCACAACAGTACTTTTAAGTTCTGTCTGACTCAACTGTGGATCAAATTCAGACTTAGCTCATTAGCAAGTATGCTACCATACAAGTTACTCTGACAGGTTGTTTATGCTTCTCTGTGGTAGGGTTGTTTGTCATTGGTTTGTGTGTTTGATGTTTCTTAATGAGAGTTTATGATCATGTTGTGCTGGAGGTTTAAGGGTTGGTGTTTTGTGGTTGTCTCGTGTTTGTATTTGATCGTTTTTTATTGGTAATCATAAAGAAAGTTATTGTGTTACAACACACCACGGAGGTTGTGCTGTCGGTAATTTCTTTTCCTACTGGAGTTATTGCTGTGGGTGGAAAGGAAGAGCTTTGTGATGTATTCTTATCTTTTAATTAATCACTGCGTTTGGTTAACAACATGTGCACGTTCTATGTTGTTGGCTGAATATCAACTCTCACTTGCACTCTGTCCATTTCATTGCTTTCAGTTTGATCTGATTTTATTCAATCACCCTCTTCAATATTCTCAGTGGAAGTACTTCATCTGGCTTTATATTGGTGTGTTCTGCAATGCTGTTAAATTTCATTATGGTTTTTTTTTTTGGATATTGCGTTGTTGTTCAAGATGCATTTTTATCTCTTGCATACTTTCCAGCGAGAAAGCAAGGAGAGGAGCGTGGCATGCCTTGCCCCAAGAATCTTTGATTATTGGACCATAGGAGGGGCAGCGTGATTCTCTAAAGCAGTTTTTCAGAAATCGGGGAATAGCTCGATGCATAGTTGACGGCGGTGTGGACAACATTTTGTTCTTGTACGACTTGGCGTCATGGTTGAAAGGTGTAGATTTAGAACCTTGTAGAAGCAGGAGATAGTATGTAGGGCTAGCCTGCTGATGGAATGAGGATGACATAAACAGCGCAGTCTTTTCCTTAAACTCAGCAAGGTGAATCGATCGCTCACTCGCCGACTTCACACCTCACCCTGCTCGGTGTGTGCATTGAGGAAAAGAAAAAGGGAGGTTGGGAGTAGTGAGGGAGAGTGGGTTGGAGTGGTAGCTCAGAAAGAGCAGGGAGAAGCAAGAACTGCTGCTCCAAATCCCTCAAACTATGCTTGTTGAAGTTACCCTCTTCCTCCTTGGCTCTCATGTCTTTGTCACAATTTTTATTTATTGCTCTCTTTAATGCTGCAACACACAACACACACACACACAACACACACACACACACACACACACTAATATAAATATCTTATTCATGAAAATTATCAATTATTTAATAGCAATGGCTAGTCCTAATGCATTAATTAACACCCCTCTGAAAAAAAATGTTATAAATGGTACTGATTCAACAACACTCTGCACTTAACTTAAACATTATTAACAAGAAGGGCACTCAGTAGATCGCATACCTCCACCCTTAATGTCTGGTCACGAGAACATATCGGGCCAATACATTTTTGAAATATCATGAATATTATATATATATATAGTTTTTGAGCCCTATCTCTCAATGGTCACACACCCAATCTGTCCACCAAGTTCCGTCCAGATCCGTCCACAACTTTTTGAGATATCGTGTTTTATATCGGTTTAGCCCTATCAATGGTGAACAATCACTTAAAAAATTATCAGATCCGAATCCGGATCTTCACCAAGATGCAATCAATTCTTCCTCATCACAAACCCAACGTGTCACCAAATTTCATCCGAATCCGTCCACAACGTTTTGAGATACCGTGCTATTTATCATTTTTGGCCTGATGTCTCAATGGTGAAGAATCACTTTAAAAAATTCTAGTAGTCGGATCCGGATCTGGATCTTCATCAAAATCTAATTAGTTCATCCTCTTCACACACTGAACCTGAACACAACTTTTTGAGATATCTTGTATACAAACAGACAAACAAACAAACAGACAACAAACAAGCAGACAAACAAACAAACAGACAGAAAGGGGCGAAAACATGACCTCCTTCACCTTCGGTGACAGAGGTAATTAATAATCAACCTCAAAGCAGAAGTATGCCTAAAGTTAAGAGCTTCAGTAATTTAGAACCGATTGATTTTCTTTCTGTCTGGATCAGATGGGCTTCGTTCTAGCTTATCAACCTTTCAACCCTTTCATCGCAGCACCCCATGGAACTGTGGTTCCACAACCTCGGCCGTGGGTCCACCTCAGTCGGTCTACAGCCTCAGTTGTGTCTTGTCAGTCAATCTGGCAATGCAATCTCACTTTTCCACTCTCTGTCCATATGTTTATATCTTAACCTCGAGTTGTTTACTTTCTTTGCCATTGGCTTTCATGTACTATATTTTCATACATTCATAATCCTTATCTCATATTCCTTTATAGAACCATACTTTCACCTCCTCATATAACCAGTGAATACATACACAGCTTCCCTCATACAGTACATGTTATCTATCATTTCCATTTGGCATCCTACTGAATCAAGTTGTTTGTCAAGTGAAGTCTGTGTGATGTAGTCTACTTGTTATTGTCCACTCAATGATGTTTACTCCCTATATTCCTCTATTTCCTCAAACACAGATCAACTCGTAACCACCAGTCACATCTCTCTATTCCTCATCTGTGGTGATTTCAATTGCCACCATACCAGCTGGCTGGGTGTTAGTTCTAAAAGAATCAGCCATGGCATGAGAAATGAGTCACTCTGCGACGCCGTAGTTCTGACCCAATCTGTAAACTTCCCAACCTGGATCTCTGCAACTGGTACATGCTCTCCCCTGCATTTGGCAGTGACTATCTGTCCATCCAACCTCTCCTGTTCTTCCTTTGTCATTTTTGGCTCCTTTAGCCATTTTCTCATCAAAACTTGATCATCTTTCTATGGCTAATGTTAGAGAGCGACCTCAACGGCACAGAAGTTGGTTGTTCACACAGGGCAACTGCCAGAGACTGCAATTTGTACTCTTTAACAAAGAACTGATTCCCATCTCCACAAATGTTATTGATTCTGCTTGGAAATACTTTCATAAAAGACTTGTCTTTCTTTCTCATGCACTGGTTTATGCATCCCCTCTGCGGCTATCCTATGCATCCTCTCGGCCTTGGTGCACTGAATCCTTTGGGGAGATGGTTGCGGTCAAGTAATAGCTTGCTTTCACAACATGAAAAATGAAACCGACTAAGGCTAACTTTCGGTCTTGCGCTCGAAACAAGTGTGTTTATCCACCCTGAAGCAAGCCAGAAGACATAATTGTGAAAATATCAAGGCTGAACTCTTCTACCAGTCTCTTTCCTCAGAATCATGCTACTGCCTTATCAAGTTCATCTCTCGTGTATACTCCCCCTCCATCTCATTCCTCAGAAGCTAAAAAATGTCTCAACTCGGTGTTTGCCTCTGAATCTTGTGTTCCCAACCCATCTCGCACAGTCCCAGTCCCTATATGACCCCTTTAGACCTACTGTCCATTGGACTCTGTGTCTTTCTCACCCAAGAAGGTAGAAAAAGGTCTGTTCAGCCTTAATATTGCTTCGGCGATGGGCCCAGGTGTCATTAGCGACCATTTTCTCATGTCCGACTCTGCTCCTCGATATCCTCCTCTGTCTGCACTCTTCAGCCTGTCCTTCAACCCCCCTCCCATCTGCCTGGAAGACAGCAAACATCATTTGCATCCACAAAAAAAGGTGCAAAAACAGACCTTCTTGACTGCAGACCAGAAAGCTTACTTTCTACTTTAAGCAAAGTCATGGAATCCATAATCATTGCTGATATCAACTTTCCTTTTTCAAAGCAGCATGATTTCTAACCATCAGTTTGGATTCCATCCTGACTATTTGACTTTAAAGATGCTGCTGCTCCTCGCTCAGCAATGGTTTGGGGCTATTAATCTCAAACAAGAGGTCAGCACCATCTGCCTGGACATATCTCAAACTTTCAACACAGTTTGGCATCCTGCTTTGCTTGCCAAGCTCACTGACTGTGGCGTACAATTTGGCTGCCTTCAGTCCTGGATTTCTCTCATCCTCCACTATTGTAGTCAACATGTTGCTATGGATGGAACTTTCGTCTTCCATTGGAGGCTGGAGTGACCAAGGCACTGTTTTGTGCTTAGTCTTGTTCCTCACATAGCTTCATAAACTACATCTCTGATGCTCTGGAAGACATTCTTCCTTTTTGAATACTACTCCACATTGTTTTGAATACTACTCCTCGAGGATGCACAGATTTTTTCAGTAATATGTCCTCCTGGTTAAACCTCAAAATCCATGCTGATTCCATACCTCAACTCTTTTGTTCCTCGCTTCTCCCATCTATGAAACCGCTTTCCTGAAGCGACTCTATCCCCATTACCCCATTCAGGGTTTCAAGCAGGTAATGCACCATCATTTCATGTATCCCCCATCCTTTACCCACAATCTTGTTTTACCCCAATGACCCTGCTTAGCCAAAACCTCTTACTTGCAGGTTGCTTTGTCTCCTCCCCCCCTCTCAATCTCTCGTCTGCTCTTGTTTGTTCATTCGCTGGTTTGCATCTGACTGTGGCCCCCTACCCCACTGTCAGTTCTGAGGTTGGCATCCTTCTGAGGTTGG
>CM068952.1:31758823-31771323 GCA_035128595.1 Eptatretus atami | reverse complement strand
ACCTTGAAGCAGCCTACACCCGAGAAAACACATTTGATTTCCTATTTTGAACTATATATATATATATATATATATATATATATATATATATATATATATATATATATATATATATATATATATATATATATATATATATAGTTGCAGTTCTGTAAAACTGCATGCCTCTAAGGCAATGGCACCCAACATACAGTGATCCGCAGGCAGTTATTTCATTAGTATTCATTTATTTAGTCCTTCCCTCATGTCTAGCGGATAAATGGGATGAATTGCATTGCGTGAGACTCGTAGTTAGGTCTAATATATATATATATCTTCAATCCTTACTCTGAACTCCACTTTAACCCTTTCCTTTTAGCCATTATAAACAACAAGCATGCAAGCATGCACGCTACTCAACGAACAATTTAGTAAGCACGCTGCGAGTGCCTCCTACGTGCTCTATTGCCGGCATCTCTGGCGGGTGCACGCTGCGAGTGCTTCCCGTGGCTCGGATCTCCTGCCTCGTTGCTGACAAGACATCCTTCCTCAGGAGCTTGCATGCCATTTTCCCATTCAAATTTGCGTGCCGATTCGCAACCGTCACCTCACTTCAATCCTCACCTCACTCCACGAACCTCACCATCTTTACCGCAGACGCCTCTCAAACAAGGGACAAAATACTCCCGCAACCCTTCACACTTCCACCTCACTACAATTCTCCACACTATTTGGAGTGCCACATGGTGCCAGCCATTACTCTTGGTGCCGCGCGGTGCTCGACCACGCTACAGATACCACAATTACCACCGCATTTCACCGGGAACGTCCCAGTTGAGCGTCCTGGTCGATCATTATTACAACTGCCCTCATCCAGTCATCAAACCACAACAAGACCATAAGGGACAAGGAGGGGTCGCTGGAAGGGCGATCCAAGGACTTGATTTGGGATCCAATGTGCGTTGCGGCTTGTGGAGGAGCCCATGGGTAGTGGAAAAAGTCCGCTACCATCCTACATCCAAACAACAATCAGCGCACGTTCGGGGCCGGGGTGCACGCTCGGGGTACATGCTCTCCATGTTAAGTGAGGAGCTCCGAGCCGTGCCAAGGCTGGCAAGCGTCTGAGCCAGTTTTCGGTCCTGGAGCCTGGCGAGGCGTGGCTATGGCTGCTGTGGCCCAATAGAGGAGCGAGATTTGGGCCACAGCATCACTATCCGGTCCTCGCCCCATCCTTCGCCCGGAGCTTATAAAAAGGAATGGCGTACAGCCATTGAGAGCATCGAGGTTGAGCAGAGAGCGTTGAGCGTGTGTGGCTGCCCTTCTTCACTCCCTTAGTTCGTCTTCACCACAGCCTGTACGTCAGCATGAAAGTGGGTCTCACTGCCTTGCAATGAAAGTGTCGCCACCCCCGCGGAGCCAGACGGGATCGCAAACCGGCCACATAGGGCAGATCAGTGCGGATCACACGGTACCATGAGTCCTGGTGAACGAACGAGGAGGAGATAACGTGCTGTATCACGAGGTGGGAACACTCAGGCGGAGCATCCCACGGAGGTACGCATTTTGCACATGCAGATATTTACGCGGTTAAGTTAGGGAACTTCCTTCTCACGGATCTATTCTTCCATCTCTCTATACACCCCTCTATCCCATCCACTGTGGACGCAATACCCCGGTTGTTTGTGCTGGGCTGGAACAAAGAAGAACAAAATACTGATACGTAATCACATTTTTCTCTCGCCTGACACCGCACTCCTCACATTACATCCATCACACCTCCCACTCCCACATTTTAAACACCAGTATCTTTCCCACCTCCCTCCCCCTCAGCACCATGAGCCATGTTTGTCAACTGACCGTGCCAGGTATTTAGAGGGCGCTTATCCTCGCCTTTTTCTCACTTTCTTGGCTATCTAATTTTCCGTGTGTGTGTGTGTGTGTGTGTGTGTGTGTGTGTGTGTGTGTGTGTGTGTGTGTGTGTTTGATGGTGCCTGTCTTAGAAGAGTAAGACTGTAGAAGGTAATCGGAATAACCCTGCTCTGTGTCGCTTTTGCCGCACCGCCAAATTCCGTGTTAGCCCCCAATCACATACAATAAAACCCCAATCACTGTGCCACATACCTTTCCTTGCTTTTGTATAAAATAAATGTACTGTATAGAAATGTTCCCAGCTCGTTTTCATGTTTTCTTTCATTGGTCCAGCATGCCCCCTAGTTTAGCCAGGACGTTATTTCCCAACGATCTGTTTTATAGCGGGTATGTGCTTGGCAGTTCCGCTTGGCTGCATCTGATCTGGTCAGTGATCTGATTTAAGCAAGTCCGTACCAAGGGCATGTTCCCCGGTAATGAGCTCACATGACCTTTTGGTAAGTGGTTTTATACGGAGGACTCGTCACGTGGTCGAGTTAATGGCGTTCGTGATGGATTAGCGACCCGCCGCATAATGAAGTTATTCGTGTGTGATTCCGGTGAGTCCGGTGAGAACCCGAGGTAGTCCACCCCTCATGATCTTTCCCCGACCCCGGGTCCGCAAATATATAAATATGTATGTTAGCAAATACAACCCGTTGCTTCGCTGATAGTGGTGTGAAGGGGAGGGGGGTGGAGAAAGAGAAAGGGAGAGAGGGGGTAGGGGAGGCAGAGAGGACGGACTGAACGGAGGGGTGGGGAAAGGAGGGAGGGGAAGTGAGGAGTGGTGAAGAAGGGGAAGCTTGGAAGGGAGAAGATGAGAAAGGGGGGAAGTGGGGAAAGAAATGCCTCATGAAACATAGCTAAACACTGCAGGAGGGAGGTTCGAGAGAAGAGGAGAGAGAGAGAGAGAGAGAGAAGAGAGAGAGAGAGAGAGAGACAGACAGAGATGTGGGAGAGAGTGCTGCATTGTATTCGGAGTGGAAAGCAAGAAGGGGACAGACAGAGAGAGTGGGGGGGGGGGGGGGGGAGGAGGGGGGGGGGGGGGGGTGGGGGGGGGGGGGGGGGGGGGGGGGGGGGGGGGGGGGGGGGGGGGGGGGAGGGGGGGGGGGGGGGGGGGGGGGGGGGGAAGTGGGGGGGGGGGGGGGGGGGGGAGAGGGAGAGGATAAATAAAAAGAGATAGGTGAGGGGTGGAGGTAGCATTAGCAAAGTGAGTGATATGTTTTGCTTAATGACCGAACACATATTTTTTTTAAAATCTCATGTCAGAATAGCTGTACACACAATGACACAAGAGAGTTTGTTATGTTAACCACAGGCCCATCTGCAAATACTTTGATATCCCAGTTCCAGAAAATTTGTGGGAACATTAATTAAAAACATGGACTGAAAACATGGAAGTCCCGCTCACGTTCGACCTAATGATCCCATCGAGCGTGAAAATAGAAAACAAAGCATTGCGACCAGACATCATACTTAGGTACAAAAATGAGAGCAGAAGGCATTGATTGCTAAGTGAGTTGTTAATATCAGTGATTTTGGACTAAACGATGCAGAAATCAAGAAAATGACCAAAAACCAAGACCAAAAGAATGAAGTGAAAAGATCGTGGAAACTGAAGAATGCCCAAGTTGTAGCAGTGATAGTTGGAGCTACGGGAATGATGACAAAGAACCTCACAGAGATATTAAAAACCATCCCTGGGAATATTACTACAAACAAACTACAGTTGGAAGCTGTCGGGGGCTCAGTGACGATCCTGAAGAGAGCCCTCGACGCAAAACTTTGAAAACAGAAAACTTCACAGCTTGATCCATGAATCGTGACCCCTTACTGAAATGAAGGTGGATACTTTGAGCCCACTCTGGGAGGGCTCCATTCCACTTTCTGAAACTTGCATATGAAGATACCGATCATCGACACACACACACACACACACACACACACACACACACACACACACACACACAATGAGACCTGGTAGGTCTTGGTTTCACCTCCTGAAACCCACCCACATGTGGAGATAGCTGCAACAGATAGCACCCAATTTTCACTCTTGCATTTTCTTGGAGTTTTATTAGTATGCATGCAAAGTTTTGAGGTTTTATAGTTTTGGAGTTATGGAGGAGACACACACACACACACACACACACACTGCCTTTTATTAGTATAAAGGTGTGTGTGTGTGTGTGCGCGCGCACACCCGGACCCCGACATTTGCGGTTCCAACATTCGTGGGAAATTGCCCTGCGTATTCGCGGTTTTTGCGGCGATTTTAAAATATATATATTTTCACGAACCGCGAGCATAACACAGTTCTAAAACATATCTTCCATGAGCCATGCACAAAACAGCTGGATGGTACATACATACAGTACAATACTGTGCATACTCAAAAAACATGTCTTCCACGAGCCGCGAACATGACCTGCTTCCTGCACTTGTAGTTTCGTGGGTTAAACATAGTTTCGCGGGATGTCTCGCCATGTGCACTTTAAACATACGGTGCTCATAAATGACAAGTAACCCGGATTTCACGGGTTTGACCCGTTTTGTTTGTGAATTCCCGCAGACCTGTTTTAATATAGTCAAAACCCGTATTGGATGGAAAGTTTGATCCATTTTAAATTTGATCCTCGTCTTCATCATCATCATCATCATCTTCATCATTTTGCAAAGTTATGTGTGTTGTGTTTGTTTAATAAAAAATTGAAACGGTGCATGATGTTGTGTTTTTTTCATTTCGCGGTATGGTACAGTATGGTTAAGAGACTTTAAAATGCATTCTGGAATAAATTGGAAACGGTTCCTGGTGTTGTTTTTTTATTGGTAAGTATCTTTTATGAACCTGTAATTGCGCATTCGTGGTCAAACATTTTAAACTTTAAAAACTTTCCCCTTTGAACCAGGAACCGCCGCGAACCAATAACATTATCCCCCTTGTCGCCATTGTACCAATTCCCCGACTTTGGTGGTGTCACCATTTGCGGACTTTTTCATGAACCAGGAACCACTGCGAACCGATAACGTTATTCCCCTTGTCTCCTTTGTCATAATGACAAAACACTCACGGATTTTTTCCCCCCACACTCGCAGATTTTACCCCATTTGTGGATTTTTGTGGATAGAAATCCGTAGAACCTATCCCCCCATTTCCCATTGAAACAATGCCCCCACATTCACGGTTTCAACATTCGCGGGGTTTTCCCAAAATGTATCCCCCACGAATGTCGGGGTTCTGTTTTATATAGCTTCAACACAGGTGTGACCCATGTATTATGTGAGCAACTAAACCAATGTCACCCTCAGGGTGACCCGTATCTTGCCAAAGGTGACCAGGTGTGATTCTTTAAGGTCACACTGAGGTGAACAGAGCTGCTATCCACCAGGAGCGACTCCTTGAGGAATATCTGCCACGAGAGATTCCGATGAGAATCGTTCTACAGAGTACCATGAAATATGCGTTTGCCTCATAACGTCACCAAATGACGTCATAATGTCTCAAGCTTGACATATCTAGAAAGCACTCATCGAGGTGTTCAATTTGAGGTACTACACGATATGGTCCTAAAACTTGAAAATTTGACCTTGGGGTCAAATATGTTTGACCTGAGGCTAACCATGAGGTCAAGGCGATCGCCACCAAAAATTAATCAGCTGAGCGCCAGACCATGAACTATATTCCCATGAAGTTTGAAGACGATCCGATCAAATTACTACAAAAATAAGGGTTTCGTCGACTCCCTGATTTGCGACAAAGTGACCTACCTTTGACCTTGACTTCAAAATTTTTGCGCTGAAAGGGACCTCTAGGCCTCTGATATGCGAAGTTACAAAAATTCCAATGATAACTGTGCTCTGCAGAATTATTTTACGTGATTACAGACAAACAAACAAAACAAAAAAAAAACATACAAGCTGACTAACATATCTTGCAAAACTTCGTTTTGGCAAGATAATAACATCCCGGCATGCTTAAGGTCATGTATAAAAACGCTGCATCGGCCTGGGTTTGCGCCATAATAGATAGATTTAGCATGGGGAGCTGCTAAGGAGAGGTACTCCTGGCCCGCCTCATCCCACGCCGGTGCTCATGCCCCCATCCACAGAGACCAGGTGGTCATCCAATGGTTTGATGAGCATGACACTGGAGTTATCCATATGCCATGGCCTTCTCAGTCACCAGATCTGAACACAATCAAGCATTTATGGGATATTCTAGAATGATGCCCGAGGCAGCGTTTTTCACCTCCATCAAACAGGTTGATTGACTTACTCATGGAAGAATGGTACCACATCCCTCCTGCAGAATTCCAGACACAGATGGACTCTATGCCATGGTGAATACGGACCGTACTGGCCTCATGTAGTGGTCCAATGCCCTATTAAGTGACTTTACATTGGTGTTTCCATTTTTTTGTCCATTACCTGTAACTTCAATGCAAGATGAGCCAATAGACCTATCAAACGAAGTCTGTGCTCGTGTTGCCAACGTATGGTAGTTTGTCCATGATCTGTGCTTTTAAATGCTGAACATCAAGCAATAAAGTAGCTTTAATTCTTTGATATGACTTGGCTGGGGTTCAAACCACCAACCTCTCAGACTCAGAGTGGACACTCAAACCATAACACCGCCGAGCCTAGTTCCTTCCACCCTACTTGCAGATCAACATATTTGCCTTTTCGTTGAAGTCCAGCCAGGTGGATACACTAAACTATACAACCTTGATGACCGTTTTCGAATTGTACTTCAGATTGAACGTCCTTTTATGTCATGGTGATGACGGGCTGTTAAGAAATCGATCCATTGCGGAACTTGTATACTCGGTTCAGATTGCAACTTCTTTCTTGATGTACTGCTTACCAAAACTGGCGGGTCTCATATGTGTCACGATTTAATCACCATGTGTGACCAATAGGAACACACAAATACAGTGGAAATGACTGAGGTTTGCTGAACTTCCATTGATTCCTTTTTATTTTTTTTATACGAGTGCCTTTGGCTGTGACTCAACCGGGAATCAGGAGTTTGGCAACTGTGGGTGTATTTTTTTAATTTTTAACAGGTTAAACTTTCATTCATCCATGGCGATTTGGTGAACAACAAGAGAAAACATAACCTTATGGTTTTAGAGCTGGGACGCCTGTGTCTTTTGTATGCCATGGACGATCTCACCTATAAGGCCAAGGTGGATGTGAATATTGCCATGACAAGTTTTCGAAGTTTTGCCCGACCTTGTATTTTGGTATTTGTGCTAACGTATGTGTGTAGCTTTCTGAAAATGATTATATATTTCCTCTTTTTTGCAAAAAAGTGTTTCATAATGAGAGAAGCAGTGCTGTGCAGGACTGGTATTTTGCATGAACTTGTCAAAATCCATGAACCATTGCACACTGCCCCTCTGGATGGTGGTCCATGGCAATCTTCTGTGGAGCTCTCTTTCTTTCTTCTCTCTCTTCTCTCTCTTTATCTCACTCTCAGTCTATCTAATTGGATGACCTTTGGACACATCTAATATTGTGGACCCACTGTTGGGAGTCCTGAGGTTGAAGGGTTAAACCTCGATGATGAACGACCCTGCTGATGATCTGGATGGTCATTGAATCACACTCATATCTGGAGGAATTACTGAGCTCTCTCTCTCTCTCTCTCTCTCTCTCTCTCTCTCTCTGTCTCTCTCTATCTCTCTCTCTCTCTCTCTGTCTCTCTCTGTCTTCTCTCTCTCTCTCTCTGTCTCTCCTTGTCTCCTCTCTCTCTCTCTTCTCTCTCTCTCTCTCTTCTCTCTCCTCTCTTCTCTCGTGCTCTCTCTGTCTCTCTCTCTCTCTCTCTCTCTGCCTGATGGGATGACCTTAGGGCACAACTAAGGTGGTGCATCCACCTGGGATTGTACGGTAAAACCTCAATGGGATGCTTTCCAGCTGATGATCTGAATGGCTATTGAATAATGCAGAAGGGACTCCATAGATCTCGCCCTTTCTCTCTTCTTTCTTCTCTCTCTCTCTCTCTCTCTCTCTCTCTCTCTCTCTGTCTCTCTCTCTCTCTCTCTCTCTCTCTCTCTCTCTCTCTCTCTCTCTCTCTCTCTCTGTCTCCCCCCCCCCCTTCCCTAAAAAGGGTGAAAGCAGCATATGATGCCAGGGTCCTCTACTGATGACTCCGGCAGTTGGGACATGCTTGGTTTGGTGTTTTGTTAGAATATAGACATTATTTGGAATGTGCTGTGCGAGTGGAATTCTGTTTCTAACTTTGTCTGTCTTCGTGTGTTTTGTGTCGTCTTTGGGTTAAAGCTGAAAGGATATCATAAACTGAAGGAATTTTGAAGATGTCTTTCTTTCTTTCTTTCTTGCTCTTTCTTCTCTCTTCTCTCCTCACTTGTCTCACTTCTCTCTCTCTCTTCCATTGTTCCCCTTTGGAGTCTTTGGAAATATTTCAAGACCCCACTTATTGATTTCTCTCACACTCCATTTATCCATTGTCCCCTGTGCTGTCTGTCGACCCCTTGCCCATCACTCTCCTCTCTGCAGAAAACATATGCGAATGCCAATTGGACAATTTCCATTGCTCTGTTTGCATCCCTTGTTCACTTGTACTTTCTCTTTCTCCCTTTGCCTCAGTGCTTGCTCTCCTTTCCCTCTTTCTGCATCTTTCGTGACATGTCATTCCCCACTGTGTGGGTGAGAGCCAAGAAGCTTTCAATGAAATGGCATTCAAAACACAGAGACCCTGCGTGGTTTCCTTATAAACCCACTCCCTTTATTAGCATTTCGTGCAATTCTCACCTGCCTTATCCTTGTCTCTGTTCATCCCTCTTGTCCCACAGTGAATGGACAACAGCCATCCAGCAGTAATGTGACAGCGGTGCTGGGGGAGCTGGCGGTACTGAGATGTGAAGTGCAAAATGCTGATGAGTCATCAATCCAGTGGTCAAACCCTGCACGGCAAACACTGTTCTTTGATGAGAAAAAAGGTGAGGTTTCATGTCGACAGAGTTGGTGGTAAATGTGGTTTAAGCTGAGGTCCCAGATCCAAGGAGTGGGTCATAAGTAGGCTGGACTATGTAAAAATAAATAAATAAATCAACAAAATAATTGTATGAGAAATTCAATTGCTCAATTTTGATAAACCTAATTTTCTTTCTCTTAAAGCATTATACATGCTATAAAGGTAAGAAAATTGTGTAGTGTGGCTTTTGGCCATGTTGCTTAATAGTGTTATGTTGTAAGATGAAAAGGTATAATCTGAAATTCCAAGTAATTTGCTGCAGTAAGATGCGTAAAGATCCTGAAATCAATCACTCAAATTGCAGAGGTTTTTTTTTTCTTCACGAGACCCATGTTGGCAATTTGAGTCACATACCATTAACAAGTCTTGAGTCAAGTTGAGAGTCATAAAAATTCAAATTGAGATTGTCACTTAGTTGAGTCGTAAAGCTCTCCTGAACAGTACACGGCACAAGTTAACATGCTGTTGTACATACTGTATTGAAATGCAAAAGCGTCTTGTACTTTAAGGTGTTGCTCTCACTTGTGTACTCGGGCCTTCTCTCCCACTTTATCCGGTTTGACCTCTGGCCTTGCCACTTCCATTCCAAAAATTTGACTTCTGCTTAGTGATGATGACAAATCGAATGACCCCACTAACACTCAAAAACTTGGGACCTATCTTCGCAAAACAAGCACAATGGTTTCACAATTGGTTCATCCACCCACTCAACATCAGATTCACAACTCAGTGCCTAAAGCGTGTTTGCAGAATTTGTTATATACATGCTTTCATCGTTGGGTTGACAATGATGAAACTTTTATTACTTACAGAGCTTCTCATCTGTTTATTATTTAATGGCTGCCGATGTTTATATTAAGTTGCCTCCATTTTATAGGCATTGCTATTTTCTGAACATCTTTATTTTGAACAAATTATGTGTTGACTTCCACTTTTGTTCATTTAACTGACAGTCAGCATGAAGGTATGAGAGGTGCACCCCACCCGTCACCCAACAGAACCCCCTCTCCCCAATAGATGTCATCAGCTGCCATGCTTGTGTGGTTTAATCCCTGGTGTGCTTGTAGTAGCAATTATAGGCTGCACATACTGTGCTCTATCCTTTGGGAAGCAGTGCAAATTATGTATGTCATTCAAAATATTCTCGCAACAAGAGATTCAACAGTCCAAGAAACGACAAGTTTTATTTTTTATTTTTCAATGTATAACTTAATTATATGTCACAAACCAACTTTCTGTAATATACCGATGTCCGATCAGGGGTCAGTAGTGTGTCCCAGGCTTTATTTTATCAACAGGAAACACGTACAGGAAAGCAACATTGAATCCACCAACACGGCACTGATACAAAGTTAAAGGTGACTGTCTGGCTTGATCTTCTCCCTCACTCCACTCCCCTAAAAATTTCTCATTATTACTGGAAAATCCCATTTACTTGAACACATGCAATTTTACTATAGCCGATAACATCAAATTTCTCGTTTGAAATTACTCTACATTTAAAACTCACATCCAGCTTCAACAAACATTATAAAATCCTAAATGATAAGCAATTAATTTCATAGCTAATTGGAAGTAAACAGGCATTAAACTGTATACAGAACCTCAAAACATCCCTCATAAATGTGACAGTATTTATAATTAATAATAAAAAGATTTCCTCACTATGTGCTGTCACTGAGCATATCTTAGCGTGAGCTTCAATTCAAAATTTATTTTGGCTTGTGAATTGCTGCTGCAGACTCCTTTGATCTCTTTGTCTTCATTTTGGACTCCTGTTTTGCTTTTAGATGTCATCAGCAATAAAGTTGTTTATGAGTATAATGGAAGCCAAAATAGTCCGAATGCTGAGGATTTTAACTTGTGAACCTTTTGTGGATTGCAATACTGTAAATACCAAAGTGACTGTCGTAATGTAGTATGAATTGTTTTTCAGGTTAGTTGCAGGTATCTTGTTTTTCTCTTGATATGGTTGTTGCTCACTTTTCTTTTATATTATCCTCGATTTGCTGTACTATGTGTTTATCACCTGCAACTAAGGGGTTTATTACCGATATACAGTAATCCCCCGTTTCTCGCGGGGGTTACGTTCCAAACCTCCCCACGCTAAGTGAAAATCCCGATGAATGGACGTCCCCAAAAAATGATTCGTCTGGTCTGGTCGGTTTGGCAGTGATTGGGTTTGAGGTCCGAGATCGACCGGTCTGGTCGGTTTGGCAGTGATTGGGTTTGAGGTGCCGGAGATCGACTGGTCTGGTCTGGTCGGTTTGGCAGTGATTGGGTTTGAGGTGCCGGAGATCGACTGGTCTGGTCGGTTTGGCAGTGAGTGGTTTGAGGTGCCGGATATCGACTGGTCTGGTCTGGTCGGTTTGGCAGTGAGTGGGTTTGAGGTGCCGGAGATCGACTGGTCTGGTCTGGTCGGTTTTTGAGGTGCTGGGTATGAGCAATGCTCGTCCAACGGCGGCAAACCTTTTTCCTTCCCGAAGCATATATTGAGCACCTTTACCTTAACCTCTTCCTGGAGCGTCCCAGGACCTTCCTCTGGCGCTTCGGTTCTTGCCAGAAACCTTCGAAGGTGCAGGGCGTTTGGGCGCCATCGTGGGGCTTGGAGAAAAAACGTAAAAAATATTCGAAGTTCACAAGCGAAACTTTGTCTCGTGCGTTGTGTGACTGGTCGAGCACCACGCGTTATAATTTATTGCTTAATATTTTATATTTTATATATTATTACCGCGATGTACCGGGGAATCCGCAGAAAAAAATTAGTTACGTTCCAAGGGAAAACCCGCGATGAACCGGGGGCGCGATAGGTGAACCGCGATGAAGCGGGGGTTGACTGTAGTATTGTTATGGCCCGGGGTGCAAGATTCGCCACGAGGGGAAGTACTCAAGTTCCTCCCGAATGCCCGGTCCTGAGGCTACCAGCTGCAGATAACTCCATGGCTCGGTCGGTTGCCAATCAACCATGAATGCCGATTGGTAACACCAATCCTGGCAGGGTTATCACTACTTCGCGTGTTACCTTTCCATTGGATGACAGCACCAAGGGGGGCTCGTGCCCTCGATACATACTTGCTTTATCTTACCTTGATCATGTGCAGCTGAGCGAAGCTGCCAAGTACGTAGGCTAACGTGCGGTGGGGTAAAACTTCCTGGCTAACACTATGTGTGGACTATGCTGGACCAATGGAGGAAAAGATGCGATGAGCTGAGTACATTTACAATCACAAGCAATTTATTACAAGAAGGGTAAGGAAAAGTATGTGGTGCAGTAAGCAATGGTTTTATGACAGGGGAGATACATACAGCAGGGACAAGCAAGGATTGGTGAGGTGCGGCAAAATAAATACAGTCATAAACAAAAGAACACACAGGGCAGAGCTATACCGATCTAAGTTCTTCCACAGTATAAAGTCAGTGGTCCCAACCTTTTGATCCCACGGGCCGCATTCACTACTCCAAGGATGTTGGGAGCCAGAAAAAAAATTGATTCATTTTATTGAGTTTTATTGATGCAAATTGATTTGATTCCTCCCGGCGGTAAGTGGCAGTGGCCGGCAGTGGCATTGTGTAAGGCTTTTCAGGTCACGGCGCCGGCCGGCAGTGGCCAGCA
>CM068952.1:31724031-31752629 GCA_035128595.1 Eptatretus atami | reverse complement strand
AGTGATTCTTGATTTTGGTAGTTTTACCAGAAGGGGATTGTTGGCCTACCTTGAGCACCCTGCAGAAATATGGTGGGGACATATCGCAGACAGAGCAGGGGGCGAGACCGGAGAGGAGACGGTAGAAGACACAAAGACCACCGATCTGCCTGCGGTGAGAGAGTGAGAGGCCCAAAGACTCAGCCTCATCACGGGAGATACGAATGATCCGAAATGCCTTGGTTTCCACAGCGTGAAGCTGAGAAAAGTGAGAGGCAGGAGCACCAGCCCAGAAGGGAGAGCAGTACTCCATCAGGCTGCGGACGAAAGCTTTGTATGTGGTCAGGAGCTCAGGTGGGCCGAGGAAGGACTTTGCACGATGGAGGATTTCCAGTCGGCGACTGGCTTTGGAGGCCAGGTTTGAAATGTGGCTTTCCCAGGAAAGATCATGGCAGATCGTGAGACCCAGAAGCTTGAAAGAAAGGACTTCTTCCAGAGGATTGTTGAGAAAGTAGATGGGGGGGTTTTCTAAATGGTCCTTTCGGAGAGACATGGTGAGAGTGTGAGATTTGTCAGGAATTTGGCAATTCTTTGTGAGGTGGCCTTTCTGTTGACAGTTATGACACTTTTCATACTGGAATAGCAACTCAGGGTCTGGTTTCATCCTGCATCAGAAACAAGATTCACGATCGTTTTTTTTTCCTTAGCATCAGAGGACTTGGAAGATGCAACCAGAGGACTTGGTCAACTTTCTGTTTAGCCTTACATTGTAACTCCACTGAGTATTTTGCAGCAGTCTCCTTTGCAATAGTTAGTTCAACAGCTTTCTGAAAATTGAGGTCACTTTCAGATAATAGGTGTTTCTGTATCATCTCACTATTCTGTTATAAAGATGAACTAGTCTCGTTATACATTGTTTACATTGTCACCAAAGTTAAAGTCCTTAGATGACCTCTATAATTTGGTGACAAAATTGCATTGTTTCTCCATCATGTTGATCACACTTGAGAATCTAAATCTAGGTGCAGTTATGCTGGGCGTTGGGCTCGAAGGGAAACCCAAACGCTCAGACCACTTCGAGGCTAATGTATCCCTTGATACCCTCCAAAATAGATATGATGTGTCTTTTTCCGATTTGCGATTTATAAAGTCGGTAATTTTGCGGTTAAAAGTCGAAAGCTTCGTATTCTTCACACTTAGCCGTGACGTCGCAACAGGAAGTTGACCGCCATATCCATGCGATTTAACTCAAACAGCGAATAATTGTCACTTTTTCCACAAATATGCCCAGTCAATGCGTCATCCTTGGTGCTTGTAGTAATACAAACTGAGATGTTTTCATGCTGCACCAACAGCCGAAAGACCCTAAGTTTGCCAGAAATTGGAAGAGGTTTGTCCGAAATACCCGAGTGTGGATCAGGCCTGCAAAATGTTCGCTTTTGTGCTTGGAACATTTTACAGAGCACATTATGAAACAACAGAGATGGCTAGATCTTGTGGTTAGATTTTGAGAGGATGCCATCCCCATGATTAATCAGAAGAAACAGTTGTTGCTCAAAACTGCAACACCATCTCTACCCAGCAAACAGCATATGTACCCAGATGATTTGAACAGTGAATCAAACACCTGTTGCCATTGCCAAGCAGCTACCACTAGAGCACCTGTAAAGAATTGTCTTTTATCAACACAAATTTATACAATTAATGAAAGTTGATCATGATATTATCATGGATAATAGTATGTATGTATCATCATCTATAGTCGGGTCAATTTATGACAAAACAACCACCAAACCACAACAAATTGCACAAAGGTTTCTCAGTGGTTTTCATTCCTACTGGATATACTGATCAATAGAATAAAAGTCTACCAAAATCTGACATCCGGGAATGGGTTAAAACAGTCATTTTCAAGATGGCCGCCACCGGCTTTGAAATAACTAAAACAGCTATAACTTCTTCAATAATTGTGATAAAACATAATTGTTGGTTCTGGTCCATGGTTAATGGATCAGCAATCCACTGGTGTCAATAAAATTTAGATTGATCAGTATTTAACATGAAATCCAAGATGGCGGCAAAAAATGAAGGGTGTAAATATGTCCATCCACACATCGGCATCACGCACAACATGTCCCTCCTGTGATCACGTTTTTCAACCGCTGTACTGGAAAGCTGCCGAGATAATCAGTGCTGCACAAGAGAATAGCCATTTGAAGGGGATCGTGCTTAGGCTGGGTACATTTCACACGTTCATGAATCTGCTTTGGAGGCAATAGGCACGTTGATGGCGGGAACAGGACTCAAAACATCCTGGAACTGGTGTACGGTGAAATGCGTAGTTCATATGATGTCCGAAAATCTGTTCAGAGGGCATTCCGAGGCCATTCTACTGGTGAGCAAGTGTCGACATCGAATTATTGTGCATCTGTAGTGAGGAAAATCCTGAGTTCATGCTCCAAGTAAGAAGAGATTGAGAAAATGTATTCGTGCTTGCTACCGGGTGACATCTCTCTTGAAAGTCTTGAAGAAACAGTGCAATTGTGAAGATCACTGCTGAACTTGAAAAAAGAAATCTGAACTTTCTGCACAATCCAAAACGAGTAAGCTGTGGCTGGTTATCAGAAAATGCTCCATACTGCTCGGGCAATGATCAAGGCAGATCGCACTGTCTTGGAAGATCACTTGCAAGCTGTTGCTGATGCCTTGCCAATATTGCAGCAGCTGGACACTACAACTACCAGAAGTCCACTTATCTCTACGTACAAGAAATGAGTGAACTGGAGAGCAAACACCAGATGTGTATGAGAAGTTTCAAAATGTCTTCCATGTGATCCGGCGAACAAACAGTTTGGGCAGGCCTCAGCTGTGATCTAGTCATCGAACAAACACTCATGGATCACTAAAGAGCACCGTGGCTTGACTCATGGCAGTAAGATGACAGAGGAACACCTAGCATTGTGGACAATGTCAGCCCCATAACATCTGAGGTCAACGTCGCATGCAGGACTTCAATGATCTCACATACGCAACAAGCGAACAGCATAAAGACAACTGGTGCCAGAATTGAAAGACATGCATTCGACCTCTCGAAGATAAGCACAAAGCTGAATGAATTTTCACCTTTCTCCTCTGATCCTACATTGAGAAATATCATAAATGGTATCGTGGCAAGCGAAGACATCAACGTGCATGAATACGAAGCTGTTGGGAACAAAATCATCGAGAGAATGATTGGACAACCTGTGTTTTCTTCTCATCAAGAGGACAGAGAAAGCAAAGACCTGGGAAATTCTAATGCTCTCCAGGTTGCTCCTCACAGAACCATCGACTCCAGTGTGCTATTCCAGCGATTCCTGGTGTATCCCAGATAGGTGATTTGTCACTTGAGGACGTGATGAGTTTTGAGCTCAGTCCATACCCTCCATCCCTCTTTGAGGACAACAAGATCTTGAGGAAGGCCGACAAACCTCAACTCGCTCAAGCCGTCAATGACCACTGTACCAAGGCACTGGCATGTGAAGGAGTACCTGACACCACACCTTCAGCACACCTTAGACTGAAAGGTATATTTATTGATGGTGGATCCTTGCTGCACAAGCTCAAGTGGCAAAATAGCCAGAGCATATGCGGACTTCACAACAAACACTATGGGACAACAACTGTTGTCTTTGATGGCTATGGTGCAGGCCCTTCGATAAAGGATAACACTCAGCAGAGACAGGGACAAGCCAACAGCTATCTGACTGTGAACTTCACCGGAGAAACTGAATTTGACGGAAAGATAGATGAATTCCTATCTGTCGGCAGTAACAAGCAACAGCTGATCACCTTAATAGGTGATCAGCTGAAGAAAGTGGGCTGCACAGTTATTCAGGCAGAAGGGACGCTGATGTGGACATTGCCAAGACAGCCGTAAACAGCACAATTCTGCATTCCACCACACTAATCGGAGAGGACACAGATTTGTTGATGCTTTTGCTCCATTACTGTATACCAGATGGAAAACCACTATATTTCAGATCAGACAACCAGTCAAGAAGCAATCTGAAAGTATATGACATCAATCGGATGAAGCATCTTCTTGGGATAAGTTGTGCACTCAACTATTATTCCTGCACGCCTTACAGGATGTGATTCAACATCTCGTGTGTATGGCATTGGGAAAAAAATCAGTCTTTCAGAAACTCGTGGAAGATGATCAAGGCCTCCAGTAGTGTGAAGATACATTCTCTTCGAGAGGCGTCAGCCACGCTGAAATAAAGAAACTTGGCAGCCAAGCGATGGCCGTTATATTTGGTGGGGAGCACAAGTTCTCTGGCAGCCATGCATTACAAGATATTCACAAAGAAGGTCGCTGCTGCTAAGTCTTTCGTTACACCTGAACGTCTTCCCCCAACGGAATCTGCCACCAAGTTTCATTGTCTCCGAGTGTACTACCAGGTCATGGTTTGGATGGGGATGGAGGGTGACCTCGATCCTCTGGACTGGGGCTGGGGACTTGAAGACAATCGATTTGTACCTATCATGACTGCTATGAATGCTGCACCAGACACTTCTCTGAAGATGATACACTGCAACTGCACCACAGCTTGTGACACACCCCGTTGCAGCTGCAGAAAGAATGGGCTTCCGTGTACGTCTGCATGTGGATAATGCCAAGTGACGTTTTGTGACAATCCACTAAATCAAGCCTCTGAGGAACTAGAGGACAGTGTTGAGGACTGAAATTGTAACCTAAACTGCCATTATGTAATGTTCACAAATAAATGTTTCAGTGGCACAGGTGTTCAGTGATTTTGGTTTCAGATGGAAATTTATTGATTTTTGCATCTTGAATTTTGCCGCCATCTTGGATTTCATGTTAAATACTGATCAGATCTAAATTTTATTGACACCAGTGGATTGCTGATCCATTAAACCATGGACCAGAACCAACAATTATGTTTTTATCACAATTATTGAAGAAGTTATAGCTGTTTTAGTTATTTCAAAGCCCGGTGGTGGCCATCTTGAAAATGACTGTTTTAACCCATTTCCGGATGTCAGATTTTGGTAGACTTTTTCTGTTGATCAGTATATCAGTCGGAATGAAAACCACTGAAAAACCTTTTGTTGCAATTTGTTGTGGGTCAGGTGGTATTTTGACCCGACCACTACTCCTCTGAGAGGATTTGACCTAGGATGCTAAAACTCTCACAGTCCCCCCTCCACACCCTTCCCTCCCCATCAACCATCACCCCAACAATATCCACCACATCCACCCCCCCACCCCACACTCTTCCACCATAATCCCATAATCCTCCATCAACCATCACCCCACACCCCTCTCTCCCCTAGCACCACCCTCCTTCCACTAGGACAGGAGATTGACACGGCACGACACAGCACGAACACGACATTGTACAGCACCACAGTATGAACACGGCACGACACAGCACCACAGCACCACAGCATGGACATGACACCACAGCAGGAATACGGCACGGCACAGCACGAACATGGTATGACAAACCACCACAGCATGAATACGGTATGGCACAGCACCACAGCATGGACATGACACTACAGCAGGAATACGGCACGGCACAGCATGAACATGGTATGACAAACCACCACAACACAGATACAGCACCACAGCATGAATACAGCATGGCACAGCACCACACCACCATGGACACAGCAACACAGCATGAGCATGGCAGGGCATAGCACAACAGCACAAACACGGCACAGCACAGCACCACAACACGAACACGGCACAGCACAGCGCAAATACGGCATGGTATAGCACAACAGCACAAACATGGCATGGCACAGCACAACAGCACAAACACGGCACCGCACAGCACTACAACATGAACATGAACACGGCACAGGACAAATATGACACGGCACAGCACCACAGCATGGACACAGCACCACAATATGAATACGACACGACACACGGCCACAGCATGAATATGACACGACACAGCACCGCAGCACGGACACAGCATGACCACAGACACAAATGGCGTCCCAGGAAAGTATGAAATGGGATGATCCCATAACGTACAAGACATCTGGTCAGCCTGCGACAGTGGGCCAAAGCATTCGTCACCCAGTTTGTCCACAGTGTCCGAGTGTATCTGGGCGTTGTCGGCTGTCGTGCAATGACGGGAACTTCTCCTCGAGTAATATAACTGATTTATACATGTAAGTGTGTACACACATAAATTAGTTGTTGGATTTATACGTGTAAGTGTGTTCACATATAAATCAGTTATATAAGTCAGGCGAGTGTACGTACTTCTAGGCCATCCTGATGGCCTACCAATGCAAATGTCAACTAGAACGATACTTGGTAGAGCACATACCTCCACCAGGCTGACCAATTTGTGTTTTGTATCCCACTGATAGGCCAGATCTGGATTTTGACCTGAACCAAAATATAATCAGCTTGTTATTGTCACCTAACCAACTCGTCTCCCTAATTTTGTCATAACTCATCCACAACTTTTTGAAATATTATGCTATTTATCGTTTTTGGCTCCATTTCTCAATGGTGAAGAATCACTTGGAAAAGTAAAAAAATTCTCAGATTCGGATCTTCACCAAAATCGAACCAATTCTTCCTTGTCACACACCCAACCTGTCCACCAAGTTTCGTCCAAACCTATGTGTAACTTTTTGAGAAATCCTGCTCACAGACAAACAGACAGGGGTGAAAACACAACTTCTGTCCATCTTCGTTGGGGGAGGTAATCGCTTACAGTTTCGTATTGGGACTGGTCCTTTGTACAATTCTGAAGTATTGCATGCTACTTCAAGATTATTTTTCGTCAACTGTCCAAAGTGCAGGGTACAGCCCAGCCTGCGATCGCTACTGAAGCACCTCTTCTTTCACCGTGTGTTGTCTCACTTCACGAAGGGTGTTGCAATACTAGGTTGCTGGATCAAGTGTGTATGCCTTGCACAGACAACAACCACATTGTGGCCTTATCACGATTTTCAATGGGTCCGACCCAGTTCTTTCTGTTCTTGCGTATGGCAGCTTGGCTGCCAGGTAGCTATCATTTCTTGGAGCGTGGCAGTGCCGCTGATGCTCTGCCCCTCTATCAGTAAACTGGAACTCATTTCATCGACCTCGGAAGGATGACAGGCTGAGCCAACCCCACCTGGTGTTAATTCAGCAGCCAACAGGGCTTGAACTCAGGAACCTTGGATCCTAAGCCAGCCACCCTTGCCACTAAGCCAACACCAGGCTTGTCCGACCCAGTCACACTGCTTCAGTGGAGTTCAGATAGTTTTACTACAACAAGGCCACCCCATCCTCATCATCAAATTTGTTGCGTATACCATGAGTATTCACAAGCACCGCAATAATCACACCAGACACTGTAATGGCCACAGTCCAAACTGCTTTCTTGTTAATCACCCGTATCATTATGTGGGCTGCATTACTACTCAACTGGATTTTACACGATACAACAGAGATCCATAATTTGCAATGTAATTGCAAATTCACCACAGTACACACGTCAATTATTTTGCACATTGTTGGAAGAGAAACACATAAAATCTAACAGGATAGGATGAGGAACCAACATTCGAAAGGGCAATGTTTAGAAATCATGTATGTTTTGAATTGACAGGTTGACATTAACATCGGTCTCGGATGGTCATTTGAGACTGCATGTCATCATAAACAATAAGTCAGGAACAAGACTGATGCATTCTCGCATGAGAATAGAGGAAGCCTAAACATACAGTATTCAACACAAGCACACATTGACCAACCTCGTGTGATTGAACATCATCCAGCCATGCCAAGGCACCTTGCAAACGAATGCATCGACGTATCTGCATCTCATCATGCTTCTTGCCACTGCGATAATTTGTATGTGCATTGGATGTGTAGTTAGGTGAAAGTGCTGCAGTGCACGTTCGATCCATTGATCACATCCGTGAGGCTGTAAAGATGCATACCATACTCACGACATCTTGGAAACAAACATTATAAGCATGTAATTTGCATGTCAGTTGTAACTGATATGCTGTTTTTACCATCAAGCATTATAGGTTCAGAAATTAATGAGCATTATGAGAGGAGATGATGTACATTTTGGTTGTAATACCTTATTTTTTTATTAAAATGGAGTTTAGTACGCTATAAAGACGAGCATTGAAAACGTGTATGGGTTTTAAATTTGGAAATATTTGAATATACATAAATATTTATATATATATATATCTGCTGTGAACATGAAAGAGAAATAAGGACAGATATATGATCAGCTATTCACCAAACAGATTGAGTTAACCGTTTGTCATTGTTTGCATGTTTCCCTATTGCTGTCCGTAGCACTCAAAGACAGTCGTATAGAGTTGGTGAATGCAGGGCGGAATGAACTCACCATTTCCATCTCCAACGTGAGCCTGAGTGATGAGGGGGCATATCGATGCTCTGTTTTTGCTCATGTAGTAAACATAGTCACCGCTTACCTCTCTGTCATCGGTAAGTATCAGCAACTATAGTTCTCTTCTTCCATATAGGCTATATCTATGAAACTCTCTATTTTATATCGTTTTCAAGCCCTTCAACCCTGACCTCTTCATTCCATTTTTCATCATCTTCTCTCTCATTACATAACCAGTGCTGACCCAATGACATCTCATTGTTCCTGCTGTTCAGACAAAGGTGTGTGAAGTTCTTGTTTTTTTATCTGCAAGGTGACAGATGCAACCAAACTTAGTTTACACAGCCCGTTCAATCTCCGGCTGTAATGAGCTTTTGGAAATGGCCTACAGCAAGGAGGCTTTTTAACCTTATTCGGACGGACTTATCGAAGATTTTTTTTGTTGATCGCAAGAAGTTAGGGCTTGGCTGCCAAGATCTTTTTAACACATCTCTTGGGCCTCACTATATTTTGGCTCTGTTGCAAGCTAGCAAAGGATTCAATAGTCGATGCATGAACTACACTCAAACTACAAAGTGATGCAGCTGGAATTGGTGAATGAGAGGTTGGGATGCATGAGGGATCTTCATCGAGTTTGAGGAATGAGATATTCACAATAGCCCAGAAGCTGTCTAGATTAGGTTTAAATGTTGGCCCAGCTATAAACTGTCATCCTACTGTCTCGCATGCAGGGCAGTGTACCAATGTGTGTGTGCCATCCATCAGATAGATGCTAAAATTTGCGTTCCTTCTGCCAGCGTTAGTTGGTGGACGTTAAAGATCCCATGGTATCATTGGTGAAGAGTGGGTGAGTAAAAATCAGTACCCTGAACAAATTACAAATTACTGCACACTCAATTGCGTATCCTGTGTCAGAGTGGCCACCCTTCCAGGATTGTAACCCTAGCCAAGAAACTGCTTCAGCAGAACTGGCGCTCTGTTTAGAGAGAGCATGGTACATTATGATTTTAATGCACTTGCTCCATTTGTCCTTCAAACTGTCAATTCCAATAAACTAAATGTTTTCAGATTATTCCTTCATCCATGTCTCGGTTGCGTCAGACAGCTCCTTCAAATATATCAGGAACATGCAGGTTTGACTTCAAATGTTGAAATGAAAAAGAGTCACTGGTGGCTAAGGCCAGGCTGTATGGAGGATGATCTCACAGCTTGAAGCCAGTCACAAATGCCAACCTCAGCAACACAGGCCTTCTGTCCAGGCAGGCAGAAGCACAAGTGTTGGCAACATTTCTCAGTGTTTGTCTTTGACGGCCTGTAGCAATATTTTCACATGTATGGTATATTTCTATATAATTGCCGTTTTCTGTGGCATATTGTCAATCGGCAGGATTCCCTTGCAATCCCATAAAACAGAGGCAATGTTCTTGCTGATTGAGGGTTAGATGCAAAATTTGTCGGGTTCTGGTGATCCCTTGCACTTCCTTTGCATGGATTCCAATTTGTTTTCAGGAACCTAGTGGCGAAGCCATGTTTCATCAGCAGTTAGTAGACCAACGATACAGTTGGCTGGATCTGCGTTGAGCAGTTTAAGAAGCTCACAACATGAAGAAGCTATCGCTAAGGTTCCGGAGAATCCATCTAGCTGAGACTTAGGATGTGCTCAATTCTTTATGGGCAATGGTTAAAACGCTGTCTTGAAAAATTCCATGTTCTGTGGATAGTCCATTGGCCTTAACGCGGCGAAATTCCATGAGAAATGCCTTGACCTGGGCAACAGTTTGTGAGTCAGCCTAATATGCTGGCTATCTTAGCCTGGGATTATCTGCAAGGTACTCACATCCACAGGTAAAATCAGCCACACATTTGGCTAACTGTAGAATATAAAGGCAGACATTATCCTTACATAACCATCTTCCATGTTGACTTGGAGCTGGCACATTCTTTTGCATTAAAATTTGATGACACTTGGATGCTAAATTTTGGAAATAATGTATCATTTGTTTCTGTAGCAAACTGCAGGAATATTCTCCAGAAAAAATAAATCGGACAATATCAGATTAATGAAATTAATGGCATATATTAAGCATACACATACATTTATAATGAGCAACAAACAATACTACAGCTCTCGTGTGCCAGCAAATAACCTAATACTCAAAAAGAAAATTTTTACCACCCTTTGTGTGACCAATGAATGATTTCTTTCATTGATTGGACATGGTGAAACAACATTAGAGTGGCTCTTTTGTTCTCACCATTCTGGCGTTGTTTGTTTCATAATCATCCATCCTGCTCAGTGCCTTCAGGCCCATTGAGATTTGGAAACTGGATGTTGAGAGTGTTTTTTTGTGGTTGGAGATGCACATTTTTTCAAACCCTTTCATGCTAAACATTAGTCATTCTTCTTCCCTCATCATTTCTCTAATCCCTACCACCTACAACAACTATACAACAATCATCAGCAACAAATAAATGAACATGGTGACTCTAACCTGGAAATTAACAAAAAAAAAAAAAACATTTATCCAGCTGAGGCTCAGCAGTTTAAGCCTTTATTCTTTGCTGTAGTGGTTGTTCCCATAAGACCTGGGGTTTATTTCCTTTATTTGGATTCATCAGCTTGGCTGCAAAAAGCCTCAGCTTGGTGAGGTCTAGCCATTGGATGTGGTCACCTATACCACAAGAACCCATTTCTGATGGTGAACGTCGCAAGGCAGAAAACATTTCTTGATGCACACAATTAAGTTTGACGGATCGAAAGCCTTACGGGATTGATAGCCTGACACCTCGAGTTGCAGCAACCCATGACTGAGCCTGACCAGAGCATCTGGACTTATTTGCTAGTGCAGTGTTCCGGCTTTTATTTGCTCTAGTGGGGTGGGGCGGACCCCGTGGCTCGTGCGGACCGAGCAAAGTGGACATCGCGTGACGAGCAGGTTCCGATTGGCAGGGGCTAGTGATTTTCTGATCACACACTGGCCTTGCTCCTAGTGCATGATAGAGTCCCTTATCTGATCGAGCTAAGGGCTTCCACACAATTTTGGTTCTGATTAATGTCGAAACAGAAATGGGACAGAGGTACATATGGAACATGGCAAAGTGTAAGGGAAAGGAATTATAGATGCACACATATTTGGGGCAGGAAGACGAGGGCTTCACAAATACACTTCATTCGACATTGCTTCATTAATTACATTAATTACATGACACTAATGCTAACATGCACTATGAAATAACTATTATAAACTAAACCCATTTTCCCCATTAAACCAAACCCGTAACACAGCCCTCGTCCTCCTGGAAGACTCGTCCAGAGTCTGGGTCGATGGATCTTGGCCGGCTGATTTATTTATCTTACACACAACTCCTATCCGAGTGTAACGCACATACACTATATGGCATCAAAGGAGTTGATTCTCTAGTGTTATTGTCGATAAATCTTCCCGACCCAATACTCATACTTGCACTAAATGCAGCACCAAACTCAATCCCATAACACAAGATTGAACAATAATCTATATATTAATGTAGCGGCAGTTTTTTGTCCGTCTGTCACACGATGTCATTATGTCTGTGACGTCATTACGGTGTACAACGGCTGACTCCAACATCCGCCATTTTTATTTTCATGCAGTTCAGGCCTAACACATTGTCGAACCTGTCATATTCACAATCGCTATGCATGCCCTACCTATACGTTTTCCATTCAGTGTGAAACACAAACAAAGCGATTGTTAAAATGATCGTCAAATATCGAAAGGCTCGGCGTCACAGGCCATCCGACGACACGGTACATATCGGCCAATAATTCTGTACTAACGTTCATTATTAAAGCGGTGTATTATTTCAGAACCTACTTCTGATTACTGATGTTATCTTCCATGGCCAACAAGGACTTTTACCGTTGAAGATCCGCAATTATAGCCGTAACTAAGTCGCCAATGTTTCATAATAATATTGTTTTCATAATAATAATAATCTACTATATAAATGGCAGTCCTTCTGTCTGTCTGTCTGTCTGTTTGTTTGTAACCAATAAGCTCCCTAGACCAGTGAACCGATCTTGATGAAACTTTACACACATATAGACCTAACATTCAGCTCCAGGATGCGCTAAGTAGCTCTCCATAAAAATGAAAACATATATTTTTTAAAAAATTTCTATTAAAAAAAAAATGGCTTTCGAATAGTGCGCCGGCATATTAATCATAACAAAAGGCTTCATGGTTAAAAACGCTAGGGTTTTTTGAAATACAAAATGTTCGTATTCGTTGACTTTTAAACATACACATTCTCCTCCTGTTATTTGAATTCTCCAACTGCACGTGCACGGCAACAGCTAACTGCTGATAGATCTGCTCATGAAGAGCCAGGCAAGCGGAGTCAGCTGCAGAGAGAGAGCGTCGCCTAACTGCAAATAGAGCGTCACACCGACGGGCGAGAGAAGCCAAAACTCACGTTCCAGCTTTCTAGGTCCGGGTTTGGCAGGACATCAAGGACAGTTTCCACTGCTGCTAGAAACATGGAGTGGCTCAAGGCGCCTTCAACTATGACCTCTCTGAGGATTACGGCAGCATAAAGCCTTCCTTCCATAAATCTGAGGATAAAAGAAGCCTTCCTAATTTTCTCCATACAACTAATGCCTCAGTCTAACTAGCGTGAGGAGAATAGGGCAAATTTCCCGGGTTTACCGGGTACTTCAGCTAGTTAATAAATAAAAACGCCAACGTTGATAATACATTGTACTGCAATGACTAATAATAATGACAATGTACTAACATTGTTAATGTCGTGTAAATTTTCAGAAACCACTTCTGATAACTAATTTGTTTCATTATTAAAGTAGTGTATTATTTCAAAAAACACTCCTGGTAACTGATTTGTTTGTTCCTCAATTGTTTCGTGACAATTAGTAACATTGCATAATCCCTTTGTCCTGACTGCATCGAGTTACGAGCACGACTGCAGACTACTGCTGAGTAGCATAGTACTGTCCTTAAAATTCATGTTTTCTGAGAGATTTCTTATTATTCATTTGTTAAACTCATTAAATTCAAAAAGTAACAGAAAGACTTTTGTTGATTGCGATGTTGCTCATGATTTGTCTCATCAATGTCAGCAATGGCACCGTGCCAACTTAAGCACAGTGAGTCAGCCATCTGTGTGTGATGCCAATGCAGCTCAACATCGGCTTCAATAAAATTGGTGTCACTACATTGCACGTGAGGCATTCAGAAATCATTTGCAGTAATAACGCCGCTCTGTTCAATCTTTTTGTGTGGCACGGAGATACAATCAGGATGAAATTGCTCTTTCTAATCTTGCTGTATGTGAGCATACCTGTGGTCTTATTGATAAATCATGTGGTCACTGCAACACGTTGATGTTGAAAGACGAGTGCCTGCCTTTGCAATGACGATCAATAAAAACCAGGGTCAGAGCCTGTGGCGGTGTGGAGTCCTGTGGCGGTGTGGAGTCCTGCTTTACACCAGTGATTTGACACATAAACAGCTGTATGTTGCAGCGAGTAGAGTGGGAGACCCATTTGATCTGCACATCTTTGCTAACCAGAATGAATTCCAGATAAGGAGAGGGACTGAACATGCTCGGGGCTGCCGAACCCGCAACGTTGTTCATAGTGAGACTGAACATGCTGCAGGCTGCCGAACCGGAAATGTTGTTCTTCGTGAGACTGAACATGCTGCTGCCCGACGAACCTGCAATGTTGTTGATAGTGAGACTGAGCATGCTGCTGCCCGACGAACCTGCAATGTTGTTGATAGTGAGACTGAAGCATGCTGCTGGCTGAGGAACCCGCAATATTGTTCATCGTGAGACTGAACATGCTGCTGGCCACCGAACTGGAGACTGAACATGCTGCTGGCCAATGAAATGGCAATGTTGTTCATAGTGAGACTGAACATGCTGCTGGCCGATGAACCCACAACGTTGTTTATAGTAAGACTGAACATGCTGCTGGCCGATGAAACGGCAATGTTGTTCATAGTGAGATTGAACAGCTGCTGGCCGATGAACCCACAACGTGTTTATAGTAAGACTGAACATGCTGCTGGCCGATGAACCCACAACGATGTTTATAGATAAGACTGAACATGCTGCTGCCATGAACACAAAGTTGTTGTTATATGTGAGACTGAACATGCTGCTGGCCGATGAAACGGCAATGTTGTTCATAGTGAGACTGAACATGCTGCTGGCCGATGAACCACAACGTTGTTTATAGTAAGACTGAACATGCTGCTGGCCGATGAACCCACAACGTTGTTTATTAGTAGATGTAAGACTGAACATGTTGCAGGCCGACGAACCTGCAACGTTGTTTTTCAGTGAGACAGAGATGCTGCAGCCGAGAACCCACAACGGTGTTTATAGTGAGACTGAGCATGCTGCAGCCGACGAACCCATAACGTAGTTTTAGTGAGACTGAGCATGCTGCAGGCCGATGAACACACAACGTTGTTTATAGTGAGACGAGCATGCTGCAGGCCGACAACCCAAACGTTGTTCATCGTGAGACAGAGCATCTGTAGGCCGACGAACCACAACGTTGTTTTTCATGAGACAGAGCATGCTGCAGCCGACGAACCACAACGTTATTTATAGTGAGACTGAGCATGCTGAAGCCGAAAACCCACAACGTTGTTTATCGTGAGACTGAGCATGCTGAAGCCGACGAACCCACAACGTGTTTATAGTGAGACTGAGCATGCTGCAGGCCGAAGAACCCACAACGTTGTTTATAGTGAGACTGAGCATGCTAAAGGCCGACGAACCCACAACGTTATTTATCGTGAGACTGAGCATGCTAAAGGCGACGAAACCCACAACGTTGTTTATCGAGACTAGACATGCTGCAGGCCGACAAACCAGAACGTTGTTCATCGTGAGACAGAGCATGCTGTAGGCCGACGAATCCACAACGTTGTTTTATGAGACGAGCATGCTGCAGCCGACGAACCCACAACGTTTATTTATAGTGAGACTGAGCATGCTGAAGCCGAAAACCCACAACGTTGTTTATCGTGAGACTGAGCATGGGAAAGCCGACGAACCCACAACGTTGTTTATAGTGAGACTGAGCATGCTGCAGGCGACGGAACCCACAACGTTGTTTATAGTGAGACTGAGCATGCTAAAGGCCGACGAACCCACAACGTTATTTATCGTGAGACTGAGCATGCTAAAGGCCGACGAACCCACAACGTTGTTTATCGTGAGACTGACATGCTAAAGGCCGACGAACCCACAACATTGTTTTATAGTGAGACTGAGGATGCTGCAGGCCGACGAACACAACGTTGTTTATAGTGAGACTGAGCATGCTAAAGGCCGACGAACCCACACGTTATTATAGTGAGACAGAGCATGCTGCAGGCCGACGAACCCACAACGTTGTTTATAGTGAGACTGAGCATGCTACAGGCCGACGAACCCACAACGTTGTTTATGTGAGACATGAGCATGCTAAGGCCGACGAACCACAACGTTGTTTATAGTGAGACGAGCATGCTGCAGGCTGACAAACCCACAACGTTGTTTATAGAGACTGAGCATGCTAAAGGCCGCACGAACCCACAACGTTGTTTATCGTGAGACTGAGCATGCTAAAGCCGACGAACCCACAAATGTTGTTTATAGTGAGACGAGCATGCTAAGGCCGACGAACCCACAACGTTGTTATCGTGAGACTGAGCATGCTAAAAGCCGACGAACCCACAACGTTTTATCGTGAGACTGAGCATGCTGCAGGCCACGAACCACCAACGTTGTTATAGTGAGACTGAGCATGCTAAGGCCGACGAACCCACAACGTTGTTTATCTAGAGCTGAGCATGCTAAAGGCCGACGAACCCACACTTGTTTATAGTGAGACTGAGCATGCTGCAGGCCGACGAACCCACAACGTTGTTATAGTGAGACTGAGCATGCTAAAGGCCGACGAACCCACAACGTTGTTTATAGTGAGACTGAGCATGCTGCAGGCCGACGAACCTGCAAGTTATTTATCGTGAGACTGAGCATCTAAAGGCCGACGAACCACACAACGTTGTTTTTAGTGAGACTGAGCATGCTGCAGGCCGACGAACCCGCAACGATTATTTATCGTGAGACTGAGCATGCTAAGGCCGACGAACCCACAACGTTGTTTATAGTGAGACTGAGCATGCTAAGGGCCGACGAACCCGCAACGTTATTTATCGTGAGACTGAGCAGCTAAAGGCCGACGAACCCACAACGTTATTTATCGTGAGACTGAGCATGCTAAAGGCCGACGAACCCACAACTGTGTTTATAGTGAGACTGAGCATGCTGCGGCCGACGCACCACAAACGTTATTTATCGTGAGACTGAGCATGCTAAAGCCGACGAACCCGCAACGTATTTATCATGAGACTGAGCATGCTAAAGGCCGACGAACCCGCAATGTTATTTAGTGAGACTGAGCATGCTAAAGCCGACGAACCCGCCAATGTTATTTATCGTGAGACTGAGCATGCTAAAGGCGACGAACCCCAACGTTTTTATAGAGACTGAGCATGCTGCAGGCCGACGAACCCACAACGTTGTTTATAGTGAGACTGAGCATGCTGCAGCCGACGAACCGCAACGTTATTTATCGTGAGACTGAGCATGCTCAAGGCCGACGAACCCACAACGTTGTTTTTAGTGAGACTGAGCATGGTCAGGCCGACAAAACCGCAACGTTATTTATCGTGAGACTGAGCATGCTAAAGGCCGACGAACCCACAACGTTGTTTATAGTGAGACTGAGCATGCTGCAGGCCGACGAACCGAAATGTTATTATCGTGAGACTGAGCATGCTAAAGGCCGACGAACCCGCAATGTTATTTACGTGAGACTGAGCATGCTGCAGGCCGACGAACCCGCAATGTTATTTATCGTGAGACTGAGCATGCTAAAGGCCGACGAACCCACAACGTTGTTTATAGTGAGACTGAGCATGCTGCAGGCCGACGAACCCACAACGTTGTTTATAGTGAGACTGAGCATGCTAAAGGCCGACGAACCCACAACGTTGTTTATAGTGAGACTGAGCATGCTCTGCAGCCGACGAACCTGCAACGTTATTTATCGTGAGACTGAGCATGCTAAAGGCCGACGAACCCGCCAACATTATTTATCGTGAGACGAGCATGCTAAAGGCCGACGAACCCGCAACGTATTTATCGTGAGACTGAGCATGCTAAAGCCAACGAACCCGCAATGTTATTTATCGTGAGACTGAGCATGCTAAAAGCCGACGAACCCGCAACGTTATTTATCGTGAGACTGAGCATGCTAAAGGCCGACGAACCCGCAATGTTATTTATCGTGAGACTGAGCATGCTGCAGGCCGACGAACCCGCAACGTTATTTATCGTGAGACTGAGCATGCTAAAGGCGACGAACCCGCAATGTTATTTATCGTGAGACTGAGCATGCTAAAGGCCGACGAACCGCAATGTATTTATCGTGAGACTGAGCATGCTAAAGGCCGACGAACCCACAACGTTATTTATCGTGAGACTGAGCATGCTAAAGGCCGACGAACCCGCAACGTTATTTATCTGAGACTGAGCATGCTAAACGGCCGACGAACCCACAACGTTATTTATCGTGAGACTGAGCATGCTAAACGCGACGAACCCCAATGTTATTTATCGTGAGACTGAGCATGCTACAATGCCGACGAACCCGCAATGTTATTTATCGTGAGACTGAGCATGCTAAAGGCCGACGAACCCGCAATGTTCTTCATCGTGAGACTGAGCATGCTAAAGGCCGACGAACCCGCAATGTTATTTATCGTGAGACTGAGCATGCTAAGGGCCGACAAACCCGCAATGTTATTTATCGTGAGACTGAGCATGCTAATGGCCGACGAACCCACAACGTTATTTATCGTGAGACTGAGCATGCTAAAGGCCACGCGAACCCGCAAGTTATTTATCGTGAGACTGAGCATGCTAAAGGCCGACGAACCCGCAAGTTATTTATCGTGAGACTGAGCATGCTAAAGGCGACGAACCCGCAATGTTCATTCATCGTGAGACTGAGCATGCTAAAGGCCGACGAACCCGCAATGTTATTTATCGTGAGACTGAGCATGCTAATGGCCGACGAACCACAACGTTATTTATCGTGAGACTGAGCATGCTAAAAGGCCGACGAACCCGCAATGTTATTTATCGTGAGACTGAGCATGCTAAAGGCCGACGAACCCGCAATGTTATTTATCGTGAGACTGAGCATGCTAAAGGCCGACGAACCCGCAATGTTTTCATCGTGAGACTGAGCATGCTAAAGGCCGACGAACCGCAATGTTATTTATCGTGAGACTGAGCATGCTAAAGGCCGACAAACCCGCAATGTTGGTTATAGTGAGATTGTTAAATTCGGGGCAGATCCAGAGTGCCATTTTAAGGGTTAATAGCTTACAATAACATCTTGCTCTTTAAAAAAACCTAAAATGGATTAATTCAGCTCAGTAAACTAAACCTTTATAGTTCAATTACAACAAATGTATTCTGTATATAATATAGAATTACCAAGGGCCCCCATCCCCCATCCTATCCCCATCCAATCTCCCTTCCCTCGTCCTCGTTCTGCCACTGAAATAAAACGTTGTTTTTTTTTGGGGGGGGGGTGTGGGTGGTAACTCTGGTAACCACGTAATTGTTCACCATCACAAAAGCGTAAATTATGCCAATGGAAACAAAGGTGATGCCCCTTCAACGCTAATTCACAACATTTGTTTTCATGAAATGTATAAAACAACACGTTTCCTCCTGCTTGTCACTTTCATTCACCATCATTGACACTTTCATTTTGCAATTTATCATTTCTTTTCACTTCAACGTCTGATCTCTGGGAACATAAAACAAATTCACAACATTATTTTTTGGCAATAAGTGTATGGATGACTAAAATTAACATTGGGTTGTTTTCAGTAAACATTAACTTCCCGGATCATGCGAGGCAGTGCTTTGTTGCCTATACACCACCCAAATAATGGGAGGTTTTTCTGTGGAACTCTGTTCTGTGCATCCCTGCTAATCATTTACAAAAAAGGGTGGCGAGTGGCTCTGAAGTGGGGGCATCTCATGACTTCATTCATCAGTATAAGGAGTCCACAAATTTCAGAGTTCCTTTTGTTCCCCTCCCAGCAGTTCCCCAGTTCATTGTTCATCTGGCCATTTGATCAGAACATAAGTGTTTTTAATAGTTCATAATGCCTGGCTGACAGGCCAGCAGGCAGGCATGTTGAGTCGGTTGGCAGGTGTTGCAGGTTGCAGCTGTTGGTAGGTGGTTGCGCTGACAGCAGATAGGATGGCCATCTTCTCCCTAAGCTAACCACCCGAAGGAATCCTAAAGCTTCTCCACTAATCCCATTAGGTTCTAACACTAATCACTAATCCCACTGGACGCTAACTGTATGGGAGAAAGCACAGGAACATAGAAGGATTAAAAGGCTGAAGTGGCATGGCTTTTCCTGTCTCGCTGGTGGAGTAGCACGATGGGGCATGCCTTACCCTAAACTAATAATTTGGGGCTCAATGGGCCCTCACAAAGTCCTTCCAGTGGCTGCAAACATTTAATGGTGTGAAGGAGAAGCATCAATACTTTAACCGAGCATTTTCAAAAACTTCATTTTACTCTTAACCCCCCCCCTCTCCATTGTAGTTCTAATAACTAATTTACCCATTGCTCCACATGCTAGTGCCATCCTTAAACTCCTCACCCTCAGTTTCACACACATGTGCTCTAGCACAATTTTCTGGCTGGGCACTGTGGCTCCAATTTGGCTTACCAGCCGAGCCTCTCTCCTGTAGCATCAAGCCATGGGGGCCTTCCTGGAGCATCCTCATGAACTCCGAAACTCACTGTGGGACCCGCACTGGCTCGGGTGCTCCCCCACCTTGGGTTGGGTGCTCCCAACACACACTGTGCCCTCTTGGCATTCTAGCCTCGGGCCCTCCCTGGGAAGCCGGGCTTCCTAACTAATCACCCAACTGGGGTTTCCCGGCGACTTTCAGCCACCCAGGAGGCCCTAGGTTCAGTGACTCTTCCTCACCACTCTAACCACTGTGCCACACTCTCTGCTGTTCACCACACATTTGCACCCATTTCTTTTTGTTTCCTTTTCTTTCTACCAGCACCAATACCATCACGACCTCCATTTTCCAAAACAGCTGAATCCCCTCTATCTACCTTTCTCTAATATGGGGATTCATCCCAGTAGAGGATGGTTGGGAGGGGGTGGTTGGAGGGGGTGAGGATGCTTCTTCACTCACACCCACTTCACGCCATTCCAAAACTCTAAAGTAGGTCCATGCACTCCACCAAATTACATCCACTCCCATCTCATCACAACATGAAATCCTCCATTCATCCTGATTCTCATTGGGACGAGAGAAGGGATGAAGGAGGAAGAAGGAGGAAGGGACCTATGCTATAAGTCATCCAATTAGAATCCTAATCAACCATACCCAATTTGAGCTTTATAATTCCAATTTTCTTTTGTTTACAATTTAAAAGGTGAATTTTGTATGTCTATATTTCCTCTATCTCTATGGTCTGTCAGTCTGCCGACTCTACTTCTCAGTCTCTAAGCCTTACCTCCTAGGGCCTGCATGGAATCCCCACAGAGCTCTGCAGCCTTGGTCGCCACATCCACCGCTGGCATGGACCCTCCACGGGGCCCACACGGATTCCTCTCTAACCATCCCAGTGCCCCTCCCCATTTTCGCCAATATTTCCGTGTGGTACTGTAAAATTTGCCTTACGTTGTCCTTTCCCTTTCTCTAGGGTTTGCGGAGGACACGTCTTCCACCCCACTTTGCATGTTGGTTCCCTCCTTTTCTCCAAGGCTTATCGGAGTCATGTCGCACACACCTGGCACCTTCTTCGTTTAGCACTCCGGGTCTTCCACAAGACCTGGAGGGAGGGAGCACGACCTTTTATCCTATTTATATGCCAGGGCTACACGCATTTATGCTCCATCGTGCAGCACCTCCGGCCTATCCCTCGGTTCAACCCGAGCCAGTCCCACAAACTTAAACTCAGTGGAGAGTCGCCCTGTTCCCATCCTGAACCAGTCCGTCGCTAATGACGACTCCCCTGGTGGCATTCCTCCTTCCACCTTCTTGTTCATTCTAACAACTTTTTCATGTGCCATACTCATGCTCATACATACGCCCTCATTCTCACTCATGTCCTCACGCTCGCCCTCATCTGTGTCCTCACATGCAAGGTGGCGAGACCTTGACCTTTCCTGCCAGTGGTTCAGCGGGCACCGAAATACATGCTTCTCACACTGGCGGTTCAGTCTCGGTCACGTATAACCACAATGCACCGTCGGGCTCAGGAACAGGCAACTCAGGTGTGGGCTTCACCTCATACCGCATGTACTCGGGGACACACACCCCTCTGGGAAGCTCTGATAGCGACTCGTCTTTCTAATGGCGTCCTAAATGCGCTGATTCCCAATCAACCAATCTTTTTGTTTATTCTGCCAAATTGATCATGCACTAGGAGTTACCCGTTTGCCAATGTCCACGACACAGGTTCTCAAACAAAGGATTTATTTCAAAACAGGGGAGGGGACGAAGAAGAACATGGCCGTGAACAGCAATCGACTTTGATGGATGAATAGGAAAATGAGTACCTACGGTACATCTCTCAGGAACATCAGTGGACTTAAACGATTATGGCGTTATTGCATTCACTCAGGGAGGACAAGACTGATAGGAGGAAGTGACGAGACTAAACAAAACATGACCTGCATGCAATGTCCATGTACACAACATGAATTCCATGTGGCATGCTGCCATTTTGCACGACTTGTCCTCACCCTCGTTCCTCATGTTCTGTGCACTTGGCCAGAGAGGGAGAACCACCAGGGGGGCAACAAACACCATGGCAGTGTGGAATGCCAGTGAGAACATCCAGAGAGCCTGACATCTTGTGGTGCAGCAATCCACGAGGGCAACATGGAATGCTAGCAAGAGCATCCAGAGAGCAAACTCAGAGAGCCTAATAGCTCAAGGTGCATGAAAGAAACCCAAGAAAGAGCCTGACCAAAGCATCCAAACTTTTTCATGAATGCAGTGTTCTGTTTTTTTATTAGTTCTGGTTGGGTGGGGTGATGTGAACATCGTGTGAAGATCATGGTCCTGTGCTGATTATCGGGAGGGTGGGGTGGATTGGCTGGTGATTTTCTGATCACACACCAGCTTTGCACCCAGCATGTAATGGAGTCCCTTATTTAATCATGCTGGGGGCTTCTGCACAGTTCTGGTTCTTAGAAAAATGGAAAAGCACAAATTGTACAGAGCTCACGAGGAAAGTGGCAAAGTGTAAGTGAAAGGAAATATAAGGGCTTAGACACACGTTTTGGGCGGGAAGAGTGGCTCGCTAAAATACTTCTTCCATCACTGCCTCGTTAACTACATTTATTACATGACACCTATGCGAACATGCACTATGAAATAACTATTATAAACTAAACCCATATACCCCTCAAGTTTTGCACAGTACTGTGTATAACTACATCAAATCCTTCCTTTTCTCCAACAGCCTGATCTCAGATCATCAGTTCAGTTTCAGACCCTGCCAATCTACCTGATATATGCTGCTTCTACTCTACCAACAATGGATGGAAGCCCTCAATTTCAGGCATGAGATCAGTGCAGTCTCTCTCGACATATCTCAAGCATTTGATATAGTCTGGCACCGTACCTTGGTCTCCAAACTCTCGGCTTTTGGCATCCAATGCTACCTCCTCTCATGGATCACCGACTTGCTCCACTCCCGTATTCATCAGTTAGCTCTTGATGGGATCGTCTCAGCTCCTATCCCTGCCAAGGCTGGAATGCTCTAAGGCAGTGTCTTGGGCCCAGTCTTGTTCCTCATCTTCATCAATGATCTTTCTGATTCCCTGGAAAATCCTGCCCATCTCTTTGCTGATGATTCTCCCCTCTGCCACATCATTTCTCATCCTTCAGACAGACAGACAGTAGCCTCTCCCCTCTCTGCATACCTTGATAGAATTAGGAGCTGATCCAACACTTGGAATGTCTTTCAACCATGACACATCTCACACACTCACCCTGTCTCTCCAAAAGGATGGTCTGACAAATATTCCCATCTACTTCCTAAACAAATCACTTTAGGTGGTGAAGTCACTCAAACTTTTGGACCTCATTATGCTCTTTCTTGGGCAGACCCTATTTCCAAGATGGCCTCCAAAACCAGCAGCTGACTGGGCAACCTTCGTCGGTCAAGGTCTTTCCTTGGCTTTTTGACAACCTTCAAGGCCTTCATTCACAGCTTGAGTACTGCCCTCTCCTTTGAGCTGGTACCCCTGCCTCACACTCTGCCCTTCTTGATGCCATGCAAAGTAAGGCTCTAAAATCATTGGGATCTCCCACGACGAAGCTGAGTCTCTTGGCCTGTTACTTTCGCATGGCAGAAAGGTTGGTGGCTTCTCTGTATTCTATTGCCTCCTTTTTGGTCATGCACCCGCTGCACTCTCCTGGTTCTGTCCATCACAGGGTTCTGCAGGGCATCATTTGTTAAACTCCAAAAATCCAGGCTCACTGCTCACCTCTACTCATTTGTTTCTCTTTTCTACTCCATGTGGATCCAACTTCCCTCATCTGTTCAATCCCATTCCTCCTTCCAGGGCTTCAAGACAGCTGTTCACCACTATCTTCAGTCATCCCCATACATACTCATGATCCTTTCTACCCAAAATGACCCTAGTCCCAAGCAACTCTATTTTTTATGGCAGGTTATTGTGATTCTCTCTCTCTCTCTCTCGTCTCTCTCCTCTCATCTCTCTCTCTCTCTCTCTCTCTCTCTCTCCTTTCCCCCTTCCACTCCTTACTGTGTTTCATTCAGCTTGTGTGCAGTTTGTTCACCCGCATGTGTCCTTCTCCCCCTCCCCTTGATCTCACTCTCACTCTCCTTTCTAATCTGCTCTCTGTGTTTCCCCCTTTCCATTTTGTTCCATTCCATTCTGCTCTAGCTCTTCCATGAGCCTCAGTAATGTATCCGAGACTCACGGATTACTCATGAAACTGGCGGTCTTTCAGATCTGGATACTATAATTTTTTAAGTGATTATTCACAATCGAGAGATATGGCGAAAAACGATATATAGCACGATATCTCAAAAATTTGAGGATGAGTTATGACAAAACTTGCTGGTTGAGTTGGGTCGGTGACAATAACTAGCCGATTAGATTTTTGGTAAGGTCCGGATGCAGATCCAGCCTATCAGTGGGATGCAAAATGTAAACCGTTCACCCTGGCTCTAACAAGTGCCATTATAGTTACCCCATGCACGTGAAGCGAAATGTAAGGGTAAGCAATTGGTTAATCTCTGTCTGTCCGTATGCCTTATCAGTTTATGATCGAGGAACAACCTATTTAAATAGAATATTATATTTTGAACACAAATTGGAACATGACTAGGAAGACAAGTCTCTCATTTTAGCGGACCTTTGCTCAGAATTCGTCCAGACCGCACATACACAGAGAGGAGTGAGATAATGTTTTTACTCTGTCTGTCTGCCTGGCAGGCAAACATTTGAAAATCATTCCAAACTGGAAACTTACTGTTTTTAAGGATGTTATAAATGACACAAACAACAGGCACGAGGAACTAATGTAACGTGTTAGAGAGTGTGGTGTAATAGACACTGGAGAAAATGGTGATAAAACCCAGAATTTTTTTTATTTATACGCCTTTAAACCTCTTTAAACCTTTATTGAAATCGAATTATGCACTTTAAGACTGTAGAACACAAATCGCCTTCATAATGCTTCCAAGAACCATGCAATAAATATATTGATTATGTAGCATAAGGGGGTGTAGCATGTGTATCAGGGTAAAGAAGAGGCTGCCACAATGTCTATTTTACCGATTAAATAAAGCCTGTATCTCCCAAATTTTGATTCAACGTCATCTTATTATTAGTGCATAAGGGTGGTTGGTGTATAAGACTGCTTCATTAGCACTAAACATCCGAAGTTTTTTAAAACGATCTTTTAAATCATTATTTTATTAAAATTGATGTACAGAAGGACCTTTCCGTTTTGGGGTTTCCCCTTCGCGGATTCGCTCTATCATGATGAATTTATTGAGGCAAGGTTTGCGGATAGTGGTAAATGTGCTCGAATAATCGCTGGTTGGCGAACTATTTTCCACATTAATTTATCTAATTAGCATTGGCCGTCAACACAATAACTCCTCAAACACTCCATCATCATCGTCATCGTCATCATCATTTCAATCAACTCGTCTTTATCATCGCCATCAATATCACCATCGCATTACTGGATCAAGTTGATCATCATTATTATTAAAAGTAAGTTTCATGATATTAATAACCTAAGAAAATAAACTTTATTTTATGTTCTTAATAACTCCTTTATTCATGAAAATAAATAAAACAAAAACAATGCACATACATGTTAATTCAGTGTACAGTTTGGACAAATTTTAAAGTTGAAGTCCCGAACTCTATTTTCCCCATTACACCCTAACTTTGTGGATTTTCAAGAATGTAACCCGCATGAATGGCAAGGTCCTCCTGCATATACTTAAACACTGTCCAGGGTATTATGTTCCCTGTAGTCTCTAGTTTAATTCTCTGTTTTAATCAGCACTTTCACATGTTCATGTAAACTTAATATTACTGGGTCTACACATTGACAGCTTGTGCAAAAACAGCTCTTGTTCTGAAGTCATTTTGATCCTTTTGTTTTCATAACGAAATTGTTTTCATGTTGTTGGTATTCAAGTGTTATGTTTTTATGTAATCTAGACTGAATTATCAATGCAAGTTTTTTTTCTTATGTTGATCGTGCCATTTCATATGAAAATTGCATGTAGTCTTTGCAAACAACAACAGTAATGTGATGATAGACTCTGCTCTTTCCTGAAATTTTTGGGTACATTTCGTTTAAATGCATTGCAATTTGATTATTGTTTGAGTTTTTAGTGAATATTTTGATGGATTTATTCAATCTCAAGGTTGTTCGTCAAGACCCATTGGTTTTTGATCGGGTGGCTCACAGTTGTGTATTCATGAGATTTGACAGGTACGAGCTTGTAAGTCATGGAGTAATATTCACTCATTATTTGTTTTCAAGTTTCATACAATCTTTGGTTGTGGGAAAGTTGCAGTCATGGCAGCAATAAACAGTTTCTTGGAACTTTTTCACCCGACAGCAGGGACTGTAAACCATGTCTCTCATGTCATGTCATTTGCAGCATAAAGTTATCACTTGAAGAGGAGACTTGTGCTAGAAATTGATACAGGTTGTTTTTCCTCTAAAACCAAGCATGAATTAATTGCCATCATGTCGAAAGATTTACTCTAATTGGGTAATTAGTCACAACACAGGGGTTGGGCAAACATATAGCAGGGGTTTCAGTTCTCTTCTGCAAATGTCTGACATAATTTAATGTAAGATTTAGTAGCTCATAGTTGATCGTACAATTTACTGTCAGCACTCAAACAGCTCATGAAAGTATGGGACCAAAGGTTTGGCAAATTGACTCCTGGGGTCATGACCTCAAAATATTTGATACCTATGGAACCCAGGCACATACAACATGCTTGCTTGAAATTTCTAACAAAAGCAGGACACTGCTACATTGTCATGTGGTGTAGTATTTTTTTTCACAATTCTCTTTATTCATTCAAATTCTTGCTTTTTATTCGCTTTCATCTCTTTTACTCTCTATTTCTCTCTTTCATTAACTATCAAGGAGAAGTGAATTCTTGCAGTAATTTTTCTATAAGGCTCACTTGGCTGTGCCTGGATGGGTTTGAGGGTTATGGAGTAGCGGCTGAAACCCAAATCCTATCCAGATTCCTCCTGATGACTACCATCTTTCTGCTGTTTTAGCCCCGCCGCGTGGGCGGGAAGGGGGATAATTGTTGTCATCCGGTTCGTCCCGCGTCCGTCCGTCCGTCCTGTCCGTCGTCCGTCTGTCGTCCGTCCGTCTGTCCGTCCGTTCCGTCTGTCCGCGCTGGTGCCGTCCGCGTCCAGTCCGGTCGTCCGTCCGTCCGCTGTCCGTCTGTCCGTCTGTCCGTCCGTCTGTCCGGCTGCTGGCTGGGCATCAACATTTATAGCTGTGAGTGCGATAACTCATAAACTGTTCGCCATATCGATTTGAAATTTGGTCACACATGTACCACCTGAAAAGGAAGAACCCTATTGATTTGGCGTGGCCGGATCCAAGATGGCCGACTGGGGCGGCCATCTTGAAAAAAATGTTTTTTGTAATAAATGGAAACCGCTTATCTGATTTCAATTATTTTTGGTTACTACGTTCCTCACCCCTGGGGAACTTTTTCGAGATGATGACCAAATGGTGTCTTTTTCCAATTCACCTCCCTCATTATCTGGAATATGTATGACTTTTTCATTCAATGGCGGGGGATTCCCCATCTCTGATGGGTATATTTTACTTCTTAGGGTTCCTCTTGGTCTTCCGTTTGATTATTCCTACACACACACACACACACACACACACACACACACACACACACACACACACACACACCACACACTACATATGAAAAACGAAGACCCACTCACATCTCTCACCTGTGCATGGACGGAATAACCCAGGTGGCTGGAATTATATAAATAAATTGATTCCTGCCATGCTCTTCTCGCTGAAGAAGCTGCATAAAGCAACCATGAAATGCAAGAAAGATAAGCCCTTTGCTGTTTCAAACCTTCCAGGTTCCTCCACAGCTGTAAAGACATTCACAAATAGTACACACATGAGAATCCCAATGCTACATACCCCCTCAGCTGCCGCACCGGTTTCATCGCTTGTTGGTGAATCATCAGTGACAGCGCAGACAGAAACACGCACCACTAAGGCTCTCAAGCATATACCATGTCTAAACGTCAAAAGCAGTCAACATATAAATAAAATAAAAACTTTCTTCAGCCCCAACCTACCCCCTCACTATATATTCCTCTTGGCTTTGCTTTCAGCAATTTCCATTCAGTATTTCTAACAGCATTTCATTCTGGTTTCCCATTCAACGATCTGTTGATCAGTAGTTTCAGTTTCACTTTTCACAATCAGTTTTACTTTGGGATATCAGTTTTGATTCATCATTGCAACTTGTCATGCGATGTGAATGGTGCACAAAA
>CM068952.1:31688576-31713220 GCA_035128595.1 Eptatretus atami | reverse complement strand
TATTACGGCTGTGGAAATTCGCAATACACCATAAAGGGTCCTCAGGTGAGTGATATCGGAAGTCCATGTGTAGTTGGCCCAAACCCGTTGCATAGAGGGAATATATGTGATCCATTCGGGCTGCGATTCTTCAGTTAGCCGTTTTTCTTTTGCTGTCGTTATTTTGGTGCAAGAACAACAACGAACATCGCCACAACCAACATCTCAACGATCACGCCATTCACTACACGACGCCAACAATCACCCATTCACACCACGACGCCACCTCCACAACTACGCTACCACCATCTTCGCCACTCGCCATTCAACGAGCACCGTGCGGTCACGATCTCCACGGGACGGATGAAAGGAGCGGAGTAGCAGCAGCAACAAGGGTGTGAAGGGCATCTCCCGCCCAAATATCTCCTGCCCGAATCTTCCTTCCCTCGTCGTACGGCGCGTGGAGAAGAAAACCAACAACGCCTGTGGGGTTTTCCCGCCATTTTTCCCCGCGCTTGGTGAGAAAGGGGGAGGGGTGCCGTCTCTTCCCGATTGGCGGTATGCGCGTGTGACACGGCCGGGGGAGAGGAACGCCCCCCTTCGAGGCATTTTCTGGAAGCGTCTCGAAGGAAGGAGAGCCAAGAACGGGGCGGGGCGCGGGGCGGAGCCCGACCCTACAAAAGGTGTGGGCGTGGAGAGTCCCTGGTCGGTTCGGTTGTCCCTGAATGAGAATTGTCGAGAGTTGTTGGAGAGTCGCTGGTCGGTTGTCCCTGTTCCCTTGTCCTGAATGAGAATTGTCGAGAGTTGTTGGAGAGTCCCTGTTCCCTTGTCCCTGAAGGAGAATTGTCGAGAGTTGTCGAGAGTCGCTGGTCACTTGTCCCTGAATGAGAATGTCGAGAGTTGTTGGAGAGTCCTGCTTATGGTTCGTTCGTTCGGAGGAAAGAGGTTGAGGTTCTGTTCGTTCGTTCGGGTCTGGTCGTGGTCGGGCGAAGGTCGTCGAAATGGCGCAAGTCGTCGAATTGCACGGGTCGTCGAACCTGGTCCCTGGTGATGTTTCCTGGTCGGGAGGGTCGGTCGGAGCCGGTGCAGTCCCGAGACCCTGCTAGTGGGACGGAGCGCCTGCCATCCCCCCCCCCCCCGTCCGCACCGAGATAGCGGCAAAACCTGGCCCATTCCCCCCAAACCCGTCCGAGCTGTCGGGGCGGACGACACGTGCAGGCGCGAGCACGAGCCCAGTGGACCACGCCGGAGGGACTCGGAGTTGCGGTCGCCAAGGGCTGGACCAACGCGCTCAGGGAAGTCGCGACTTCCTTTTCTTTGGGGTTTTGTGTAAATGTCTGTGGGTGGCGCCAGTCTGAGAAGTAGAACTGTTTAAGTGTTGCCGTGTGAATTGCCTTATTCGGTTGTAGATCTGCGTTGGTTCTTTGCTTGTGTTTTTTACGGTGATTGTAAATACTTGTATTGCTTTTATTGTATCCCTGTGACTGTGATATACGTGCCTTCCGTGCTTCCGTGAATAAATGTGCTTGTCGTTGTTCCCCGTTTGCTTCGTCTTTTCCTTTTATTGAATCTCCATCTGCATCACGTAAGGGATTAATAGTGGTTTTAACACCCGGTAAATAAATCTGAACCGTCAAGGTCGACGATAACTCCGCTCGGTTATCCCTGTAGCACGGAACGAGCCGCTTAAGCGGTTCTGTCGGGGTCGACCTGTGGCGTGGTTCAACTCCTGGTACGCAACGCGCGGGTACTTAGGTAAATCGACCATTCGGCGATCGGACCCTATTTCGCGCGGGTACAATGCGGACTGAGTTGTGGTGAGTTAAACCCCCACCCTGACTAGCTCCCGGCGTTGTTCCGAGAGGGTCACGACTGAATTGCACGTTCGGTGGGCGAAGCGGCCGCTATTGGTTAAAAGCGGTCGTTCGCACGCCGGCGGGGCGTGAATTCGCAACAATACAATGTTTTGGGTTGATTTGGGTCACTGAGTCCATAAATAATAAGAATCCGCTTGATGACACCCTGTCACCTTGGGCATTTTTCTAATTTGCATAAAAGCAAGATTGCCACCATTGTTCTATTGAATATACTAAAATTAAGATATCTCGGCTTCTAGAAAGGATTTAAAAAAAATCTAAAATGTTTTAACGAGGCTTTAAGACATTAGGAACCAATGGAATAACTTTTATTATGATTTGACAACTCTTCATTTGCATAAATCCAAGATGGCCCCGTCAAAGCTCTCGGGAGACCGGTTTCATGTCACCACGTGTATCTAATATTATTTTGGGCTCAGTGACCTAAATCAACCAAAAAAATTGTATATACTCCACTTAAAGGTTAAGCTAGTTTGGCTGCTGGACTATCCAGGCATATTTATACTAGTACGTTATGATATACAACATGTACAACCTTGTAGTGGCAAACCACTACTAGTATACAGTTCAATGTCTCGTTGTTTTTTTCTAATGTAATATATTCTATTTTCAGTGAAAGAAATATGGAGGAAGAAGAGTGCTATTTCAAGTGGAAGTTTGGATGTGATCCTGGTGCCAAAGACTTGAGCTCTGCTGGGAGTGCAAGAATGAAGACAATCATCAAGTGTAGCAAACAATATGGTGATGGCCTACATGTGGTGCTACAAGAAAAACTTGACCCTAACAGTTACCTTACGATTCGGTGCCACAGAAACTGTGTGTCGACATATGTTTCACAACAACAGGTAAATAGACACCTCAAAAGACAAGGAATCCCACCACAGAAGTCGGCAAGTATATTAAAGAAACAACGACGTTCTGGTGCATCTAACTTTGAGTTCCTGCACCATGTATATTCTGTGGCTTTCCGTGTAATATTGAGAAGGATCCAAAGCACCCCGATCGCTGGAGACGTGCTGTTTTATGCAGGACCGCTGATCGAGTAGTGGTGCAAAAATCACTCAAAGACTTAATTCTTGAAACATGTGACACACGAAATGATGGCTGGGCTAGCGAAGTGAGAGTACGTGTCCTGGAGCGCTCAGTGACTTGCATGCTGCCGATGCTCGTTACCATGTTGGTTGCATGTTGAAATTCCTGGGCGAAAGATCGGTCAAGTATGCATCTGCAAGCGTATCACATGCTGGACAAGATGATGATGCTTTCAATGCGCTTGTTACCGATCTTACTCAAGACCTTCTCAAATCTGGAACTCTGTAGAGTTGTTCCAGTTGTATGAAGACAATGGGGGTACCAGACTGACGGCACGAAAACAATGGTGAAACAACTTTCACATCACTTTGGTGAAGATCTCCTTGTGCTATCGTCTCCTGGCGTAGCTAACCTCATTGTATTTAGAAGCAAAACCTTGGGGTCTCCTAAAGCTGGTTCCATCTGATGACTATTGTGAACTAGATAGTGCAATCAACAGTGTGGAAAGAAGATCATTCAAGAACTCCAAGATGTAGAGCACAGTAAACGCATTATGACATACGAATTGACAAAGACAGTGCCGCAGACTGTGTAAGTGACACACTATTTCATCTGCTAGCGAAAAATATCGCCGAAACTAGACAAAACTCTACCAGCAATACTAATTGACAATATCGTTACCAGTTTGCTCAGGAACATCCCAACAACGCTTCAGATTGCACTAGGTATGATTATGAAAGACTCAAAGGACATAGTAAAACAACTGCATCATTTTGGAGTCTCGTGCTCATATGATGAAGTTCTTCGCTTCAAGAAATCGGCCGCAGTAGCAGCCGCCACAGAAACCAGTTCGACTGGTTTATCTGATTGTCATGTGGGGTTAGTGCAGGCAGTCGCTGACAACTTTGATGCGGACATATCTTCTCAAAATGGAAAGTTGTCCACACATTCCTTAGCTCTACTCCTGACAACAGCCACAACAGATATCTGTATCACAGGATGCTGTACAGCAAACGATCCCCCGTGTGAAGAAAGCTGATATGCCAACTCCAATTCAATATGAACTGGAGATTCAACGATACAATGGACCAAAAGAAACAAACATGCCCATGAAAAAGCTACCAAGAGAGTAGTATTGCCTCTAAAGCTCTTGGCCTACAAGGTCATTGCAAAAAGAGAGCTAAGGTAAATGACTTTGCCTTTATCAAAGACATTACGTCTGGTGATGCATGTCCTGAGTTAAACGATACAACACAAAACTGTGTCGAGAGCATGGGTAGTCCCTGTCACCCAAGAATAAAGCAGTGTACATGCCTCTGGTTGGAGAAGGCACCACAGCCATGCCAAAGCTGAAGTCTCTACCTCCCACAACAGAAGCATTTCTGGAAAATGTTCAAACGGCACACCTGCAGGCCAGCTGTGTGGAAACACGCTTTGATCTAGACCCTCCCTCGCTAGATCCAACAGAACATGGATACGTTCGTGACGACAGTTCCAAGACTATGTTGCCTAAATCGATACATGAAGATGTGGTCCTTGCTCCCATCAAGAGATTCTAACTGATTCGCTGCTCTTGTGAAAGTGAAAGACCTGCAAAAATCAGAAGATGTGGATGTGTGAGCGATAAACTACCGTGCACTGTATTTTGCGGATGTCATGCTGAGGACTGTCATAACGAACTGGACTAAATGTGATGTAGCCTCTTATGCAAGATGACGACGATGACAATTAGACATAAAGGTATTAATGTCAACACAGACAAATGAGAGGAACATCAATGTTGATAACTGCTGTACAATGTCATGTACTATAAACTCTAATATCGCAGTAGTTAAAGGAGAAGAAATTGTGAACGATTTCTTTTATGCGCCATGGCTTTGCTCAGCATAGACCTACTAGAACATTTGACTTTTCAGTACTTTTATTCTATATAATGGATATCTGAAATTAGTTTACTTTATGACCTGGTGTCTGTCAGCTTAAACATATTCTAACGTATACGTCAATGACAAACTACTATATTATATTGAATGTGTGTTCAATGATATTGTCACCATTTAGATCAATCAAGCATGTCATTCAAAAGTACAGCAAAATGTAACAGATTGACAACGGCCATATTGGAATGTGCAAATGAAGCTAATATATTTAAATTGTAATATAAGATGTATTATATGGGACCTCTATTTTTTCAAAACACTAAACAAATCATTTAAAATGTATCCAAAATTGTATCCAGAATGTGGTGACATAAACTGGTCTCCGAGAGGTTTGACGGCGGTCATCTTGGATTATGCAATGAAGGAGTTGTCAAATCATAATAAAAGTTATTCCATTGGGTTCCTAAATGTCTTAAAAGCCCCGTTAAAACATTTTTTAGATTGTTTTAAAATCCCTTCTAGAAGCCGAGATATCTTAATTATAGTATATTCAATGGAACAATGGCGCAATCTTGGTTTATGCAATTAGAAAAAATGCCCAATGGTGACAGGGTGTCATCAAGCGGATTGTTAATATTATCGTCTCAGTGACCCAAATCAATCAAAAAAATTGTATATACTCTACTTCCAGGTATACCCCTAAAATCCATTTGGCTGCCAGAATAACAACTTCCAAGTGAAAAACAAATTCTACAAATTTCAGAAAATTATTTTAAAATACAAACTAGAATATCTTGGTTGGGATAAGTGTCAACCCTCCTTATAATAGCAATTGTAAATTAGCACAGGTGTAACCAATCACCTTCAAAATCACACACCAAGTGAATTGGCCTCCACTGGTGTTAAGTTGTCACGATTCCTCATATTTCAGAATAAAATCAGCTGTTCCTGCCGGATTCCTCTGCTGGGTAGTGCATTCCACAGCAAAGACTCAACCGTGAGCATCAAGGAGCTTTCAAAAGACCTCCAGGAAAAATATTTGGAAAGGCACAGAATCAAGGATCAGGTATAAAATATTTAAAAGGCCTTGAATATCCCTGGAGCACAATCAAGACAATCATTAAGAAGTGGAGACATATGCACCACAAAACCCTGCGAGATCAGGCCGTTCCTCCAACTGGATGACAAAGCAAGGAGGAATCTGATCAAGAGACCACCAAGAGACCAAGGGCAACTTTGAAGGAGCTTACAGGTCTCTATGGCAAAGAATGGTCACTGTGCGCATGTGACAACAATATCCCAAGCACTCCACAAAGTCTAGCCTGTACTGGTAGCGGTTGTCAATAGGAAGCCATTACTCAAAAAAGCCAACCTTGAGTCCTGTTGAGAGGGATGAAAAAAACACTCCAGAGATCCTGAAAGCCATTGTGGCAAAAAGTTTGTGGTCCTGACGAAACCAAGACGGAACTTTTTGGCCTTAATACCGAACGTTACGTTTGGCGCAAAACCGCAACACAGCACATCACCCAAAGACACCATCCCTACTGTGAAGTATGGTGGTGGCAGCATCATGTTATGGGGATGTTTCTCATCAGCAGGGACTGGGGCACTTATCAGGATAGAAGGGAAAATTCATGGAGCAAATACAGAAAAATCCGAGTGGAAAACCTGCTGCCCTCTGCAAGAAAGCTGAAATTGAGATGGAACAGAAGTTCACCTTTCAGCATGACAACGATCCAAGGCACACAGCCAAAGCTACATTGGAGTGGCTAAGGAACACATAGATAAATGTCCTTGAGTGGCCCCAGTCAGAGCCCCGACCTAAATCGAATCAAAATCTGTGGCATCACTTGAAATTTGCTGTCCATCAACTATCTCCACATAACTTATGTCCCACAGTATATACCCCACATAACTTGGCTGAGCTGAACAGTTTTGTGCAGAAAGAAATGGGCAAATATTTCCCAATCAAGGGTGTGCAACGTTGGTAGAGACCTATCCCAACAGTCTCACATCTGCAATTGCTGTCAAAGGTGCTTCACCAAATAGTAAAATATAGCTCAGGGCGGTGGACACTTATCCGAACTAAGATATTTCTAGTTTTCTATTTTAATAATATTATCTGAAATTTGTAATTTGTTTTTCACTTGGATATCAACTTTTAATCACAAAATTACCTACTTTATAAATCGTAAAAGGCACATTCATATCTATTTTGTAGGGTATCAAGGGATATATATATATATATATATAATATATATATATATATATATATTATCCAGGTGTAGTGGGCATGCGCCTGTAATCCGGCTACTCGGAGGCTTGGGTTGGAGATCGCTTGATGACGCTTGATGACGGGAGCTCTGTGCTGGGCCATGCCTATGAGAGGGTGTCGGGCAGCCCGGAATCATGGCGAAAACCCAATCCTTATCGCCTGTGTCGTAGAGACGACCAGGGTTGCATCGGAAGGGCATCCGGGCGTAAACGTATGTGGATCATAACGGATGATCCGCTGTGGCGACCCCTAAAGGGAGCAGCCGAAAGACCAACAACACATATATATTATATATAGATATATACAGTATATATAGTTATTTTGACGACCTTTTGTGCACCATTCACATCGCATGACAATTGCAATGATGAATCAAAACTGATATCCAAAGTAAAACTGATTGTGAAATGAAACTGAAAACTACTGATCAACAGATCGTTGAATGGGAAACCAGAATGAAATGCTGTTAGAAATACTGAATGGAAATTGCTGAAAGCAAAGCCAAGAGGAATATATTAGTGAGGGGGTAGGTGGGGCTGAAAAAAAGTTTTTTATGTTTATTTATATGTTGACTGCTTTTGACGTTTAGACATGGTATATGCTGAGAGCCTTAGTGGTGGCGTGTTTCCTGTCTGCGCAATGTCACATGATGATTCACCAACAAGCGATATTTGAAACCGGTGCGGCAGCCTGAGGGGGTTAGTGTAGCATTGCGGATTCTCATGTGTGTGTACTATTTTGAAATGTCTTTACAGCTGTGGAGGAACTCTGGAAGGGTTGAAACAGCAAGGGCTTATTCTTTCATTGCATTTCATGGTTGCTTTATGCAGCTTCTTCAGCGAGAAGAGCATGCGCAGGAATCAATTTATTTATATATTCAGCCACCTGGGTTATTCCGTCCATGCACAGGTGAGAGATGTGAAGTGGTCTTCGTTATTCATATGTAGTGGGTGTGTGTTGTGTGTGTGTGTCGTGTGTGTGGTGTGTGTTTGTGTGTGTGTGTGTGTAGGAATAAATCAAACGGGAGACCAAGAAGGAATCCCCTAAGAGTAAAAAATATACCCATTCAGAGATGGGGAATCCCCCGCCATTGAATGAAAAATGCATACATTTCCAGATAATGAGGGAGGTGATATTGGAAACAAACACCATTTGCGTCATCATCTGAAAAAGTTCCCCAGGGGTGAGAACGTTAGCTAACCAAAAATTAATTGAAATCAGATAAGCGGTTTTCCATTTATCAAAAACATTTTTTTCAAGATGGCCGCCCAGTCGGCATCTTGACCGGCACGCCCAAATCAATTAGGGTTCTTCCTTTTCAGGTGGTACATGTGTGACCGTCAAGTTTCAAATCGATATGGCGAACAGTTTATGAGTTTATCGCCTCACAGCTTATAAATGTTGATGCCAGCCAGCCAGCCGGACAGCGGACGCATGGACAGACGGACGGCGGACAGCCGGACGGACGGAACGGCACGGATGGACAGAACGGACGGACCAGCCAGCCGGACAGCGGAGACGGGACGGACAGACGGACGGACGGACAGACGGACGGACGACAGACGGACGGACGGCCAGCCGGACGGACGACCCGGGGATGACAACAATATCCCCCTTCCGCACGCGGCGGGGATAAAAAGCAAAGATGTAGTCATCAGAGAGAATCTGGCATAGGATTTTGGGTTTCAGCCGTACTCCATAACCCTCAAACCATCGACGCACAGCCAAGTGAGCCTTATAGAAAAATGAACTGCACAGAATTCAACTTTCTCTTGATACGTTAATGAAAGAGGAAATAGAGAGTAAAGAGATGAAAGCGAATAAAAGCAAGAATTTGAATGAATAAAGGGAATTTCGGAAAAAAAATACTACCACCACATGACAAGTAGCAGTGTCCGCTTTTGTTAGAAATTTCAACAAGCATGTTGTTGTGCCTGGGTTCCAATAGGTATCAAATATTTGAGGTCATGACCCAGGACGTCAAATTTGCGCAAACCTTTCGGTCCCATACTTTTCATGAGCTGTTTGAGTGCTGACAGTAAATTGTTACGATCAATATGAGCTACAAATCTTACATTAAATTATGTCAGACATTTGGGAAGAGAACTGAAACCCCTGCTATATGTGCCAACCCCTGTGTTGTGACTAATTACCCCCAATTAGAGTTAAATCTTCTACATGAGGCAATTAATTAATGCTTGCGTTTTAGAGGAAAAACAACCTGTATCAATTTCTAGCACACAGAGTAGGGTGGATATACGATTTCTGGCTCACTTTTCCCCATGTAAATGAATTGGGGATTTTCAGCGATTCACATTTTTTTCCCCTAAAATTAACACCCCTCTTTTTATACCCAAGGTATATTATTTGTCTCCCCTTTTTAACCAGGGACACTATGTTCAAATAACCAATGTTATTATTGTTAGCTCACTCATTGAACCTATTAAACATTTGTTCATTCTCCAAATTTCCTTCAATAGTTTAATTTTTCTTATGCACAATAATCCCCATAAAATATTTAAAAACAAAACATTTGAATCTTTATATTTTTCCAAGAAGATCCCCTTTGTGCCATTACGAAATGATATACTTACAATATACATGATCTCATCTGACCACCTCCTGAGTTGCATATCATTTTGAGATTTATTAGTAAATTGTTCCATTGTTCAATTGATTACCATCGAAGTTTTCAGTCCATTTCAAGGAATATTTATTATTTTCTTATACATCTCCAACTCATTGGTTTTTATTTTTTTAAATTGATTCGCTTATTTTGTTTTATTTACCTTTGTTTTAGTTATTTTTCAATAAGACTGATTTTGCATATTTTCCACATTCATATATGTTTTCCATTTATATACAAGACTTGATTGTTCTCCACTCTTTAGTTTTGCATTAATACTTGTCGACCATTTATATACTGTGAAAAACGTGCGGGCTGGTAGCCCTTAAAACCCTTTAACCCATCTTCCGCATCGTTAAACTTGAGTCATATGGAACACAATCTATTCTATTCACTCTATCAAACAATATCCATATGGAACCTACAATCTATTCCATTTTCTAAAATAAATCTCTTATCATCAAAGCCTCCGTAATTGCCTTTTATTTACTTACTCACTATTATCTTATGTTTGTATAACTTGCCTTATTGTATTCATTTCCTATATTCTTCCTTTCTATTCATCAAACAATTAATAATTTTCTAAAAGTTATTGATTTCTTTAGTTAACATATTTCTTTATTCCCTTTAACCTTTTATCAATCTTGATCACCATACTTATAAGCATATGCCTTTGCCTTCTCAATCAATAACTCACTCATTACTTTTTCCACCCAACTCATCCTTAAACTTACCAATATACCTTTTCATTCTTATCTCTAATCGGTATATACTACACTTCCAGGTTAAGCTAGTTGGCTGCTGGACTATTGTGGGTTACGATGTGTAAGTAAAGGTGGAAAAAGTCTGATTTAATGCAATTTAATTGCAGGCCATAAGGCAATAAAAGGGGGTGTAGACTTTCTTTGGACACTATATCATCATCATCGTCATCGTCATCGTCATCGTCATCGTCATCATCACATCCTCCGATTAAGGACACACAAATCAGTTTGTACCAAAACCAAAGAGCACCATCCTGCAGGAAGTTTTAAGATCCTATGGAACATTGAACACTTGTATTATGATCGGAGGAAGACAGCACAGGCCATATATACTGTAAGTTGAATTGTACTGTTACAATGTCATGCAGTTTAAGTCGGTGTCGTTATTTCTCCATTTTTTATGTATTGTTTCACGATTCTGGCCAAGACACATCCATCGTAAGAAACGTTTACTTTAAACTTCTAGAGAAATCAACTTCAAGGAAAATTGCTTAGTGAACTGCAAGAGCCACTTCTTCTGCTCCAACTGCGAATGACACATTGATTACGTCTTATAATGTTACAAATGCATCGTTTGCACTTTGGTGTCCTTGGAGCTTCATTACTGTTAATAGCAAGCTGTATGTATGCATGAGCTTCTGGCAGGAAGGTATTCTTTCTGTCTTGAATGTCATTCAGCACCTCTGTCAGTGAAGGTAAAGGAGGTTATGTTTTCAGCCCCTCTGTCTGTTTGTTTGTTTGTTTGTTTGTTTGTTTGTCTGTCTGTTTGTGTGCAGGATATCTCAAAAAGTTGTGGACGGATTCTGACGAAACTTGGTGGACACGTTGGGTGTGTGGCAAAGACGAATTGATTCGATTCTGGTGAACATCCGAATCCGGATCTAAATACGAGAATTATTTAATTTTTTAAGTGATTCTTCACCATTGAGACAGAACCAAAAACGATATAGTACTGCATAGCATGATATTTCAAAAAAGTATTGGGCCCGATATGTTCTCGTGGATCAGGCATTGCATGGCGAGGTATGCGCTCCACCAAGTGCCCTTCTAGTTTTGTTCCTTTTTTGTTTTTCTTTATTCCCCTCCTCTACCTCTGCTATATTGCCTTCTTGCTTCCATGGTTCTTTATGTTGGCTTTTGTTTCATTTCCACAATGAGTTACCCATTATTTTGTGTACAGGTAAAGACTTTAGAGAATTTTTTTAAACCGTTGAAGATGTGTTTTTGATCGAAATATTTTCAACGCCACATGACCATTGCACAATGCCCAGTTGGTCAGGGATTGCCCATTGCATTAGCTATGAAGATCTCCCTTCTCCCCCCCCCAACCCCCCCCCACCCCCACCCACCTCCCCAACCCTACAGTTGTCTTAAGATCATGGAAGAACTTGTACAAATAGGCGCAAGGAATAATGAGTACATTATGTATCCTTTCACATTAATTACAAGGACATTAATAGACAATCAGATATTTGGTGGAAGCACCTTTGACAGCAATTACAGATGTGAGTGTTGGGATAGGTCTCTACCATGCTCTGTTTAGGGTGTCGGTGTTGCCGACAGTTTCTATGGGAAGGGTTACAATCCTGGCGATGGATTGCTATCTGACACAGGAAGTCAAGGCAGGAATTTGGAATTTGTTCAGCATGCCGGCGATAGCTCACCTACTCTTCGCGAGGGACACCTTGGGATCTTTAACGTCCACCAACTCATGCCGGCAGATGAAACGCCCAGTTTAACTTCTATCTGAGGGACGGCACACACATTGATGAATCTATTAGACAATGGTCAAATCAAAATATGTGGTATTTGAACCTGGCATCCCAACATCATGATGTTTGTGTTGTTTGGAAATGCAAAACCGGCCAACGAAATGTCTTTTTTTTTCTTTTCTTTTTTTCGCACATTTGCCTTGAGGGTCGTTTGCTTGTGAATTACCGGTACTGTGAAGGCTCATACATTTTTGTGTCTTTGACTTCAACACTTTACACAAATAATATGATCCTGTGAACAATTGAAATGGCTCCCCAACTCCCCCTTCCCAGATATTTCCATATATATGAGGGGTACTTTAAGTATTTCAAGCCTTACATTATGAGAAGCTACAGGCACCTATGATTCAGCGTTCTGCAACGACTTCAGCTTTGTGACCTGGCAACAGCTCGCGCCTGACAAGGCTGGTACAGAATAGTCGAATGCTGGCCAGAACATGCTCCATTGAATCTTGATAACTGTTTAAGACGAGCTGCTCTGCTGGCCGGTGCTGAGTGTACTATGTCAAAAACAGGAGTGCCGTGAACTAAAGACACCATATTCTGAAAATGAAAGCATCGTGAGTATTTGAAGGCAAAGTAGCTAAATGCAATTTCCAAACATGTAGGCCATTTCATTTGGTGTTTTGTAAATACCTGTGTAAATAATATTGAGGAAGCATTTATGCTGATAAGTTTGGAAAACAAAGCCGCTGTCTTTGTTTTTATTTTATTTAAATTTCACAGAGGTGTGTTGAGTTCTTCGAGAGATGATGCAGTTCTGCAAGGTGTTGTCTCAGGATGGTAGAGACCCAGAGCTGATAATCATCTTTTAACTATTCGGTTTCACTCTACCAATATTGTGTCCTGGGCTGACAGGTTCACCTACAGGTACGTATCCCCTCCTCGAAGCTGTCTAGTCTGGGTTTGAATCTTGACACAACTATAAACTGTCATCCCGGTGTTTCACAGGCATGATGAGTCATTATTATGTGTGCCATCCCATGGATGGACATTAAACTCGGTGTCCCACCTGCCAGCATTTGTTGGTTGATGATAAAGAACCCACGGAGCCCTTTGCGAAGAGTAGGCGACCTATTGCCGGCACCATGGCCAAATTCCAAATTCCTGCCTTAAGGGGCTGTCACACCTTGACGTTTTAGCCAGCGTATGGCAAGGTCTCAAAATGTATTATGTAAATAAACGCTGGCGTAGCGCTGAACTATTGATGTTTTTTTAAAGACTTGACGTATAATAACGTTTGGACGTATGCATACGTATTAGTAATGAACAGAAGTTTTAATCACATATAGATAATTTATACCAACGAATGCTGAGCGTGTTGTCGGCGTTCACAACCTATGCCCATTGCCCAACGATAGTCTAACTTATGCATGGTATTATGAACACTTGTATTATGATCGGAGGAAGACAGACAGCCATATATACTGTAAGTTGAATTGTACTGTTGCAATGTCATGCAGTTTAAGTCAGTGTCGTTATTCCTCCATTTTTATGTATTGTTTCACGATTCTGGCCAATCGTGGCACGATTCTGGCAGCGTATCGCCGGACGATCACGTGGCGTAGGCATCATCAAGGCTGCGTCGCACGATTCAAATCATAACCGCACTAGACATCGAAGTGTGAAGCCGCTGTCACACGTTGACGTTTTAGCCAGCGTATGCCGACGTATGAAAAATTTTGCCGACCAAGCTGGCACACTGAATACGTATTGGGTAAGTTTTATACGTAAGAGCATGCTGGCATACGTCGTAGTACGCTGGCTACGTGTAGTTTCTGGCATATAGCTCATCATACGCCGAGTACGTCGAGAAATTTTCAGCATGTTGAAATTTCTCGACGTACTCGACGTATGACACAGTTCCGCATACGCTGGCATAAGTTGTAGGCACGCTACACGATCATTGACAACAGTGCGACATACGTTACTTGTAAGTTACTCATAAGTCGAAACACGTCGACATAATGTTAGCGTACCCGAAACTTAATTTTTAACCTATGAGTAACGTGCTTTGATCTCTATGAGTAACGTGCTTTGAACCTATGTGTAACGTATCTCCAACGCACATTGACGTATGTAACGTATTATGATTGACGTTTTCCGGACGACCACAGAACTTACTGAACGTGTTTCTAACTTACAGCTACCGTATAATGGCGTATTGGCAGCGTTTAGGGGAATTGGTAATATAAATGGGTTCACAGGAGGAACCCGTCAGTGTTTCAGACTCCATGTTTTTTTGTTTTTTTTGGGGGGGGGGGGGTCGCGGCTACAAAAGGTTGGAACCACTAAGCTAGACATTACTCGACGTGTTTCGACTTATGAGTAACTTACAAGTAACGTGTGGTCAACGTGTGTCAACGATCACGTAACGTGCCTACAACACGTTACTCATAGGTTTAGAAATAAGTTTCGGGTACGCTAACCATTACCTCGACGTGTTTCGACTTATGAGTAACTTACAAGTAACATGGTTCGACGTGTGTCAACGATCGCGTAACGTGCCTCAACTTATGCAGCGTATGCGGAATGTGTGAGTCATACGCTGGCATACGTCGGAAAATTTCAAGCATGGAAAATTTGTCTAAACACTCGGCGTACTACGACATATGCCAGCGTACAAAGACGTATGCCAGCGTACTACGAAAAAAAGCGTACTACGTATACGGCTAAATGTCAAGGTGTGACAGGCGCTTTAACTACTGCTGGCAAGGCAATGCAAAGCCACCCAGTACGTATAATCACTGCTCAGGAAGCTGCTTCGACAGCACCGACAGTCTGTGAGAGTATGTATGAGAGAGAGAGAGAGAGAGAGAGAGAGAGAAGAGAGAGAGAGAGAGAAGAGAGAGAGAGTCAGTAAGAGAGAGGGAGTGGGAGAGGAGAGAGAGAGAGAGTTGGAGAGAGAGCTGAGAGGAGAGAGAGAGAGCTGAGAGAGAGAGAGAGCTGAGAGAAGAGAGAGAGTCGAGAGAGAGAGAGAGTCAGAGAGAGAATGAGAAGTAGTGAAGAGAGAGCTGAGAGAGAGAGAGCGAGTCAGAGAGAGAGAGAGAGAGGAGAGAGAGTCAGAGGAGGAGCAGAGAGTCAGAGAGAGAGGCGAAGGAGAGAGCGAGTGCAGAGAGAGAGAGTCAGAGAGAGCGAGAGTCGAGAGAGCGAAAGAGAGAGCGAGTCAGAGAGAGAGAGAGAGTCAGAGAGAGAGTCAAGAGGGAGAGAAGAAAGAGAGAGAGTCAGAGGAGAGAAGATGAGGAGAAGAGAGAGAGAGAGACGAGAGAGAAGTAAGAGAGAGGGAGAGAGAGAGAGAAGGATAGTATTTTGTCCGTGAAGTAAAATGTCTCATGAAGACCAGGTGCTTTGTGGAATTGCTGTCCTGGGTTAAAACTTCTTGTTTCCTTCAAACTGAAACACGATCCCTGAAATATTTTGCATTCGATTCACGATTATATGTTCAAATTGTTTTCCATAATTCTTCTGCAGGTAAGTTGAAAGGTAACCAGAATAAATTATTCCAAGCCCTTACCTATCTGAGTAACTTAAGTCTGAATTTGAACAATTTGGGAATTTAATGTCAGAGTTTTGTAGGTGATTGTAGAGCCGATCAAAATCAATTCAGTTATGAATATAGTGTGATCCTTTTGGGGTTTTCTAATATTCATGATTCATTTTCCCTTGGAAGGGGTTTGTCTCTTACTTTGTTTTTCCTCTACAACATCGAAAGAAAAAATAAATATACTGATTTAAAAAGAGTGAGAAAAACTGCCATTTTGTTACTTAATTTTTATGTTATTCCTCCTTTCCTTTGTGTCAGTCCACGTCCATCCCCCTTTTTTCCCCCCCAAACGCATAACGTATAGCACAAAGCAGTCTGTCTATCAGTCTATATCTGTGATCAAGGAGCGACTTGATTTCAATTGAATTTTATATTTTGAACAATGTAGAACATCGATTGGAACATGAACCTGCAGTTCAGAGGTATTGACTGAATTTGGCAAATTGTATGGAGTCTCGTCCCGAGCGCACATGCACACTCATGATAAAGCAAGCACTTCAGTCTGTCTGTCAGTCTGGTGGTCAAACAAAATTGAAAATCATTCCAAAAAGGAAGCTTACTGTTTTTTTTTTTTCATAAAGGGCACAAACAACAGGTCCAAATAACAAATTTATCGTGCTAAATAAGGTGGTGTAAAAGGCAAACTGTTGTGGTACCGGTTCGGGGCGAGGAACGACCGCTCGATGGAGCAGTTGGGCCATCTCCACCCGAACACCCGGAATTGAAGGTCGTCACTCCGGATAACTCGAAGTCGACGGGTCGCTTAATGGACCGTGGACGCCAATATTTCGACCGCGTGTTAGGTCTTTTGTTGATTCCAATTTACCTAATTAGCCGCGGCGTCTAGCTACTGGGGAAGCCACACCCTCGGCCGCTTTGTCCGAACCGAGTCGCTGTTACCGACTCGGATCCGGCGTAACCGAGCGGGAATTACCAAAGCTGCACCGGTCCAAATAACAATTTACGGCACAATCGGCCTCCCTAATTCTCAAGCCCGAACCATTACTGGGTCAATGAAAGAAAGTACAGACAACGAACTGGAACATTTAACACTTATTTATATACAAGGTAATAGGAGGAAGCATAGAGCGGACTTAATCACGAATATAGATGTAGGCAAATGTACAATGGCAATCACTTAACAGTTCTACTTACAAGACTGGCCACAGACGGACACACACACCCAAAAGAAATGGAGCCCGCTGGCCTTTTTTGGACCCTCCAGCCGCGGAGGATAGGCAAGCTGGGGGTCAGAGTTTGGTCAGCTACCTGGCCGCCTCGTGCAGTTTTACCGACTCGCACTTGTGGAGCTCGGAGTCCGTGGAAGGGAACGGATCCCAGCTGAGCGCTCCACACAACCCACACACGGTGGGACTCGAACCCAAGAACCAGAATCCAATGAGCGCAGCCAGCATCCCACGAACGACACCCGGCCAGCCACGGACGATGACCGACGACCAGGAGAGCCCAGCAGACCAGAAGCAAGGAACGACCTCCTAGGAACCAAGGAACAACACACCCCTACCCTGGATACAGCTCGTGATCCTTCTTATCCCTCCCCCGTGCGGGGTGGAGGGATCCGCTCTCCTGTAACTCGCCTCCGGATTGGATGGGGCGTTTTCGGGTGTCGTGGACGGTGGCTAGCCGCGATTGGAGGAGTGGGGCGTGTCGGCGTCTCGGTGCTTCTCCCCCGAGAGAGGCTCTTTTGTTGTCTTCCCCAGTGTCGAGAGGGGAGACATTCTTCTATGATGGGACGGAGTCAGAGCTGAGGCGATCTCACCCCTGATTGCACGGGAGGAACATTCCATCTTGCTGGGGCAGAGTCGGCTCTGAGGCGAGGGGGGAGCTCCGCCCACGTCCGTAGTCAGAAACATGTGCATTATGGCGCTGTGGTGTGAAGTGAAAGCTGGGCGGATGAAGCACTTGTTCACCCGCAGAGTGGTAGGAGGAGTGAAGCGAGGGTTCCGCTGGCATCGGTAGATTTAAAGATGTAAAAAAACCTGACTATAAAAGAAACCCGCAGCACACACATGAAATTAACCCATTAGACATAGGGGAGAGATTCTAACTATCCACGTATACTTAACGAGATAACTGAACTATGGGGCTGCTGACTGTCTGTGTGCAAAAGGCTTCCAAATTCGTAACAATACTACCATCAGTGGTAGTCACGCCACCAGAAAGTGATGCAGCCAAGCAGCCACCGGCTGCACACGAATAAATAAATCAGAAATAAACTCAGTTTCTTACCGCATCCTTTGAAGGGCAGGAGATTTTGTTCAGTCCTGTGGTTCAAGATCTCTCAGAAAATATCAATTGGAAACAAAATTAATTATTGTTTTCATTTTCAAAAATTGCTGTTGTGTTTAATGTTTGAAGAACTGTTTTTGCTTTAATATTTTCTTTCCTTTTCTGATGGACAGAGTTTACACAACGATGGATAAAAGTGAATCGGCATGTGAACCTGTTCCAAATACTGTTCAACCAATCCATTTTCCCCGATGAAGTTATTTCGTGGAGGTCGAACCTACCGTCTTCAGTTGGAAATTGTAGTTACAAGATACGATGGAATCAATTCTCATGATATTAAAGGCATTCTGAAAAAGATTTGTGAACCTGCTGAACTTTGTTATTCAGCTCCTCCATGAGGCTCGGCCCTTCCATATAAAATAATAACAATTAAAAACTTGCAAGTAAGAGGGTTGGGTTGGGTTTGGAAGGACTTCCCTTTCTGCTCTGTAGTTGATTAATGGGGGTAATAAAATAGTAGGTAAGAATGGGGGATGACATGAGATGGCAGTGTTTGAAGCCCTGGAGAGAAGAAAAGCCCTGGAGGGAAGAGAGGGATACAAAATCCTCTGGGAGGCAGTAAAACATACTGGAGAAGAGAGGAATAAAAGAGTTGAGGTGTGCAGCCAGCCTGGATTTTGGGGATTTAACCGGAATGGGGTTCCTGGAAGAACGTTTGCACCCTGGAGTTTTTTTTGGAGAGTCAGATGGCTGAGAGAGCAAAGGCAGCCAAACCAAATGAACTGCCTGCGATGTGAAAGTAACAGGCCCTGTGCTTCAACCTCATTGTCGGAGATTCCAATAATCTTGAGAGCCTCAGATTCCACAGAATCCAGGAGAGACGGATGTGACTCTGGGGCACTAGGCCATAGGGGGAGGGCAGTAATCTTTTTAGCTAAAGGCCTTATAGACTGTGAGTCGTTATCATTTTTCAGGAGAAGACCTAGAATGGCAGAGGATGCTCAGTGTTGACTCAAACCCCTCCACAAGCTCATTTTCCAAAGTTACCTTAACATCTCAGACAGACAGACAGAGCTTCTTAAGCTGATATCAACAAATTCTTCTCATGGTTGATTCATCTCCAAGCTTTGTCCAAAGGTTTTACAACAGTATTTTTGTATTTAAAAATAGTGATGTTATTGTCCCTAAATAAATACACAAGTCACAAACATGTTTACCAATGATCAGCAGTATTTTCTAAGTGCTTTTCCTATTAGCCATAATGCTGAGACATTGAAAGCCAATAAATTTCAACACTCCTGCAAAGTGTTGTGTCCAACTGTTCTAAAATATCTCCAGCTGTTATGTTGGGAAAACCCCATTAGAAATTATAGAAAAAACAACATGTTAAAGATCTTAACTACAGCAATTAAACCTATCCTTTTCTACCGGCCTTTTGGACTGTGAATCTTATGTCTGCTTACATTTGATACTTTTTACTTATATTTTCTCAAGATGGCTATTACTTCTTTAATGGCCCCAATTTAATCCCACCTTCTTGTGGAATCAACCACAGAAGGAAGATTGGCACAAGTCTTTCATAAACTGGTTGGGCAGGTCTGATGTTCAACTCAAGCTGTTTGGGGCAAGAATTTGTAATTTGTTCAAGGTGCCAGTGAAAAATCACCTACTCTTCATGAAAGATACTGTGGGATCTTTAATACCATCTCATGCTAGCAGGTGCGTCCCAAGCTTAGCATCCATCCAAGGGAAGGCACACTTTGTGATCCAACGCCCTGCTGTGAAGCACCAATCCGACGGTTTATAGTCGGGCCAATAATCGAACCCAGACCAGACAGCTCAAGGGTAAATGTGCCCATGTTTCTCAAGATCATTTGTCCATATGTCTTACACTCTCTCTGAAGATGGCAATTTCAATGAATAATGGTCACTTATTTTCTATGACCATCACAAATGTAATCACCATAAATGTGGTCCCCGTGCGGCCATGTACACAGGTTGTTTACTCTTCCCGAACAACGTACTCCCTATTTATCTGCACTTATTTAAATCCAAAATTTTTAACTTCAGCAGGCTAAAAAGAGAATATTATAACTTTAGTGTTATGAAATTGCATTCAAATAATCCCTGAAAAGTGCTGATTATTATTAGTGAACAAAATGTAATGTTCTTTTTTTCCCCTTTTAATTATTTATTTTTACTCTTTGGTGTATAAGGCTCATCACATGCTGGACAATGACAATAAGAGACATTGTAATGAATCACAAGGACATTAGCATGCAATGAACAGATCAACACAGCGTCTGGGGCTTGAGCCTGGGATCTGAGCAGTATGACTTCTGTGCACAAATATGAACACCAAACCAGCCATCCCAAGTGATGTAAACCAATATATATTTTAACAATTCACCTATTGTGAATTGCAAATGCACATGTATCAAGATATTATAACAAAAGCATTCAAAAAAGCAAAAATGAACACAAAACATTGTTCACAGCCATTGTGATAATACTGTACACAGATGTCTGACCTCATCCCTTTGGCAGTGATATGTCTCTCAGCCCTTCCATGAACCTTAGGAAACTAAGGTGTTGGCTCCATGAACCAAACCTGTTGTTGGCTTAGTGGTTAGGGTGATGGCTTGGGATCCTAGCTTAGTGGTTAGGGTGGTGGCTTGGGATCCTAGCTTAGCAGTTAGGGTGGTGGCTTGGGATCCGAGCTTCGCAGTTAGGGTGGTGGCTTGGGATCCTAGGGTCCTGAATTCAAGCCCCGTTGGCTGCTGAATTAACACCAGGGGTTTGACTCAGCCTGTCATCCTTCCGAGGTCAGTGAAATGAATACCAGTGTAGCAGCCAAAAGGCTGCACACGAAAGGAAGGGATATTGACGGTATTGGTGTATTGCAGGCATGATGGGCCGAATGGTCTCCTCCTGTGCATAAAAATTCCTTGTAATTCCTTGTAAAAAGACTGTTTAAACCTCTAGAAATTTGTTAAACATTTATTGACTTCAACGGACATTTCAACTTTTTAACAGATGACCCCTAAATTAAATTAACACTTTAAGCCATTTTATTTGTGACTGAGTAATATAATTTATGACTGGGCATGACGGACATTTTTTTTTCAATTCTCTACTGTTTGCATGATTTGATCTCGGCCATCCACAATGGTTTGGAGATTGCTTTTATTCACCAGAAACAAGGTTCTTTCCTGGCATTTCTCCAATGGCAACGTCAAAAGCTGTAAAAACTCAAAACCAGGTTGCACTGCCTCATTACATTCCAAGTATTGAATCCATTTAGACAATTATCTGTAGTTATCACAACCAGGGTTGCACTGCCTCATTTAGGAATCCATGTTGATAGTAGTCTGCAGTCTGCAATTATTCATCAACTTATTGAACCAAATTAATAACCCTTGAACTGGGGCAATTAGTGGCTTAGCTGTGTTCCAAATTACTGGCGTGTTCATAGACTTTCGAGGTGAGGGAGATAGCAAAGATGTGGATGACCAGATCAGGAAAGTCAAGATACTTTATAGGATTGGGCTAAGGATTAGCAGATGCATTTTACCATAAGGAAATGTAAGATCCTGGAGGCGGGAAAGAATAATGAAAATAAGGATGACATGATGCAAGGGGTAGTCTCGGAGCGTATCACAAAGGAGAAGAATCTGGAGGTAGTAATAGATACCAAGGGTAAGCAGACAGGGCAGTGTCAAGCAGCTACAGGTAAACCTAACAGGGCTTAGGGTTGTATCCGCAGGGGGATAAATTAAATGAATCAAAAGAAGTAGTGTTAACAATGTATAGGAATTTAGTGAAGCCTCATCTATAATATTATGCTCAGTTTTAGTCTGCACATCTGAGGAAGGACAGAGGGTAGAGCATCGGGCTACTAGGTTGATTCTTGGGCTAGCTAAGCTAAGCTATAAACAGCACTTGAAGGAGACAGGACTTTATACCTTAGAAAGTGGATCAGATAGAGATGTTTAAACTAATTAAGTGTGTGGACAAGATAGATGCAGTGGAGTTTTTCAGCAGAATTGACAGTGTAAGGACCAGGGGCCACAGCTTGAGGGTAAAGGAGCTGAGAGTTGGGACCGTTTTCAGGCAGGGATCTTTCAGTCAGAGAGTGGTCAATGCATGAAATGGTCTACTTTGAAAGGTTGTGGCGGTAGAGGGGGTAGAGAGGTTTAAATTGGTATTAGACAGGCACCTAGATGCATTGAAGATATATGGGTATCGGGATATTGGCAAGACTTGTAGGTAGCTTGTTTGTGGATGGATGATGGTTTCTAGGGTTGATGCAGTGCAGGCATGATGGGCCAAATGGCCTCCTCCTTTGAATCAAGTATATTGTGTGTATATCCTGTTTGTAAACAGTATATCAAAAATCAGTAAATTTGTAGATAGAGTTCCTCCCACAACTTCAACTTTATACCATTGCTGGTTTCATTCTTACCTTGCTATGCATCCATTCTTATGCCCCCCCCCCCCCACATTTTCCTAGCCACACCTTCAGAGCCCATACTGTCTGGCTATGAAGGGCCTTTGGTCGAAGGTTCCGAGATGCTCTTGAGTTGTCAGAGTGAGGGTGGTCGTCCACTGCCTCGCCTCCTCTGGAACCACAATGGACATCCGGTCACGGGTGAGCATGCTTGCCTCAGCTAAATGCACAATGCCACTTTTATCAGTGGAATGGCTGGTTTTTTTCACTTTAAACAATCAAAGTTCTGAAAAAGCCATGCCGGTGTTTTGCTAAATACCCAAATCAACCATTGCCTTTTGTGATTTCTACCATTTTACAAGGACAGGAATTGCTGTGAACTAACTGTTCTCCCAAATGGATGGGCTTAAACATTTTTGTTCTTAAAAGCAATTTCTCTACATTCCATAAACATTTGAGAAGTGGAGAGAATTTGGGAGAAGATACAGTAAGAGGAGAGGAGGGAAGAAGTATGTTTGTGACATTTGAGGATGTTGGGAGGGAGACAGTCAAAAACTATGTCACATAAATTTGTGGCCATAATACATGTACAGTTAAATGAACACAGAAAAAAGGCAATTCAGCCCAAATAGATCACTCCTGATGTCTTATCTATAAGGCCCAATCTTTTGTTGGGGTTGCATTGTAAATTGAAGTTGGTTTTATCAATTGAATGTTGGCAAAGGTGTACTAACTGTCATGGGAAGAAAGAAAGAACAGGCCACTCTCACTCAACTAGCAACCCAAACCTTGTTACCTGACCTGACCTGAAGAAAGGTAATGCTGATGCTTTGGTCATTAGCCATTCATCAGAAAAACCAAGCTAATGCCTGGAACTTTAGCATTACTTTTTTGCTTCCCATTCCAGATACCATTTATTTGTCAACCTACAGTTGATAAACATGATCATTCGATTGTCCACCGAGGCAGACAAACACCGAGCATTGAGAATGTTTAGTATTCCTTAATGCTTAACCGAAGTTGGAATTGCATAGAGTGCCTCAACTGGGAGCTTCAGGATAACGATCACTTTGAAGATAAATACTAGTGAAATGCTGTCCACTTTTACAAGGCAATAAAAGTGCAGTCGCATAGCTCAAAAAACAAACGCAAGAACAAGATGTGAGTGGAGAAAGCCGAGATGGATGAAGCAGCATAGAGTTTATTGGACACGGAGTATGAACAACAAATAAAAATTGAAAATTTAAAATAAACTCTGCGCTGCTTTTTTTTGTTTGTTTTTTGTTTTTGTTTTGTATACCTTGTCGAGACTCGTATGAGAGCTAACACACAACGCACAGCAAGGGGGGCATGAGACAAGAGGGGCGGGAGTGGGAAGGACAAAACACTGGGGAACAGAGACATTAGGAGATCTGTGGAAGGGAGAGGGATGGGGCAGGGAACATGGGGAATACAAGATGGACATTACAGGGACTTTCAGGAAGGAAAGCAGGGAATTTGAAGGAGGTGGGCTTGGTGGATTATCGGGGTAGAAAAATCGAGGATTGGATGGGGGATGATAAGAGGTGGTGGTGAACAGCTGTTTTGAAGGCCTGGAGGGAAGAATGGGATTGAATAGAGTGAGGAAGTTTATTCCAAAGGCGGGAAAAAAAGAGGAATGAAGAGTGAAGGTGAGCAGTGATTCGTGATTTTGGTAGTTTTACCAGAAGGGGGTTGTTGGCGGACCTTGAGCGCCCTGCGGAAATGTGGTGGGACAATCGCAGAGAGAGCAGGGGGGTGAGGCTGGAGAGGAGACGGTAGAAGACAGAAAGACCACCGACCAGCCTGCGGTGATTGAGTGAGAGCCCAAAGACTCAGCCTCATTGCGGAGAATGCGAATGATCCGAAATGCCTTGGTTTCTACAGCGTGAAGCCGAGAAAGGTGGGAGGCAGGAGCACCAGCCCAGAGGGAGAAGCAGTACTCCATCAGGCTGCGGACAAAAGCTTTGTAAGTGGTCAGGAGCTCAGGTGGGCCAAGGAAGGACCTACTATACTATCTACTGTATACTGTATACCATATACTATATAGTATATAGAATATAGTATGTGCACGACGGAGGATTCCCAGTCGGTGACTGGCTTTGGAGGTGAGGTTTGAAATGTGGCTTTCCCAGGAACGGTCATGGCAGATCGTGAGACCCAGAAGCTTGAAAGAA
>CM068952.1:31615194-31637012 GCA_035128595.1 Eptatretus atami | reverse complement strand
ATATATATATATATATCATGATATCTCAAAGATTAATGACGGATTTGGACGAAACTTGGTGAAAAGGTTGGCAGTGTGACAAGGAAGAATTGATTTGATTTTCGGTGAAGATCCGGATGCAATAATTTTTTTAATTTTTCGCGTGATTCTTCACCATTGAGAGATGGGGCCAAAAATGATATATAGCATGATATATCAAAACGTTGAGGGTGGATCGGGTAGATGACAAGAACAAGTCGATTAGATTTTGGTTCGGGTCTAGATGCAGATCCGGTCTATCAGTGGGATACAAAAGGTAAACTGTTCAGACTGGTGGAGGCATGCACTCTACCGAGTGCCGTTCTAGTTCATTGTTGTGCATTGGCTTAAGGTTAATGTAGGAGCTTATGCATACAGGGGTCTCAGAGGTCTGGACTCATAAGAAAAAAATACACATTTTACTTTAATTTATTCAATGTTCAAATTGATTTCCATTTCCTTGCATACACATACCACTTCTTGCGCGTATGTTTCTCTGAATGTTTCTTAAAAAGGAGAAGGTGATGTCAGCACATTCCTTCTGAATGTTTTTCTTTAGCTCCACTATGTCTTATGGTCTCATTCTAGAGGGTTGGATGAGGTCGGATTCATGGGTGTGGGAGAGATGATAAGTGGGGAGAGGGGGATGACAGGAGTTGATGGTGCACTGGTTGCTTGAAACTGTGGATTGAAGAGGGTGGTTGAAGCAGCCCCCCCCCCCCCCCCCCCAAAAGGCAGTTGCACAAATGGGAGAAAATAGAAACAAAAGAGCAGGTTTGCAGTAGCCTGGATATTTGGAGAATTTTTTTTTTGCATACAAAGTCGAGGCTCATGGAAGAGATAGAACACAGAATGGATCAGGATGCAACAGAACAAAAAGAACAATACAAAGAAGGGGAAACACCTAGAGCAGGGGTGAAGGACCAAATAGAGGGAGACTTGCTGGAAAGAGGATGCTTGAGGATGCTTGCATATGCTGAGATGAAAAAAAAAAAAGAGGATGCTCGTAAGAAAGAGGGGTAGGGAAGGATGTACGGGTGGACAAGATGGATACAGAAGCAAACTCTCAGGAAGGAAAAATTGGAAATTTGGAAGGAGGCCGGCTTGGGGAGGGGGTTATTATATGGGGGTAGAAATGATCATGATTTTGGATGGGGGATGATCTGAGATGGTGGTGACCAGCTATCTTGGAGACCTAGAAGGAAGAATGAGATTGAAGAGAATGTAGAAGTTGGTTCCACAGGCAGGAAAAAGGAGGAATGAATGAGTGGAGGTGACCAGTGATTCTGGATTTTGGCAGTTTCACCAGTGGGGGCTGTTGGTGGACCACATGCACTTTGCAGAAACCTACGGGTTGGAGGGGATAAAGCAGAGCAGGGGGCACAAGACCAGAAATGAAGCAGTATAAAACAGAGACCACCAATATGTCTGTGATAGGAAAGTGATAGGCCCATAGACTCAGCTTAATCACAGGAGATTCCAATGATCTTGAAGGCCTTGGGTTCCACAACGTCAAACTGAGCAAGTTGGGAGGTGGGGGCGCTAGCAGAGAGGAGAGACCAGTACTCCATCAAGCTGCAGATGTCGGCCTTAATGTAGGTGCATAGGAGTTCAGCTGTGCTAAGGAAGGGCTTTGTATGATGGAGGATACCCAATCAGTAACTGGCTTTGGAGGCCAACTTAGAAATGTATGGTTTGCTCAAGAAAGATCATGGCTGAGAGTGAGGCCTAAGAGTATGAATGACTGAACTCATTCAAGAGGATGGTTAAGAAAGCATATCGGAGGGATTTCCAGATGGTCCTTTTGGATGGAGACAGAGAGACAGAGAAGCGTGAGATTTGTCAGGATTGAAATGAAAGATACATTCCAAAGTGTTTGACCAGCTTGTGATTTTGTCGAGGTCTGAAGAGAAGGGAGAGGCTGCTGCCTTCATATATGAAGGATGAGGGATGTTACTGCAAAGGGTGGACTCATCAGTGAATACATATAAGGAGGATTTTCCAGAGAGTCAGAGATCATTGATGAAGATTAGGAATGTGACTGGGCCCAGAACCCTGCCTTGGGGCACTCCAGCCTTAACATGGAGAGGACATGAAAGGAGAGGGCGTGCCATACATTGGCTACGAGAGTAGAAGAAGTCAGTGAGTCAAGTATGGAGTTTGCCTTGGATGCCATAGGCAGAGTTTGGAGATCATGGTAGGGTCTTTGCCAGACTGTATTGAAAACTCGAGATGTGTCTCGAGAGATGGTCCGGGTCTCATGTCTGACATTGAGGGCCTCCATCCATTGTTGGGAGATTAGAAGCAGCATGTCAAATGTCGAGAGCCTTGTCGGGATTTCAAGTGGTGATCTGAGATGAGGTTGTTGTAGAAAAGGAAGGATTTCATATCAACTGCGATGATTGATTCCATAACCTTGCCGATGATTGGAAGTAAGCTAAAAGGTCTATCGTTAAGAGGATCAGTTTTCCACCTCTTTAAGTAATGCAATGATGTTAGCTGATATCCAAGCAGATGGAAGATGACCGAAGGCAAATGATAGGGTGAAAAAAAGGCAGAGAGAGGATGTGCAAGAGCAGGGAAAGGATGTGCAAGAGCTGAGGCCTCGGTTGTTTGAGATCCATACAGTAACGGACAGGGGAGGAAATGTTTGGAGGGTGTAGGATGGGGGGCAGGCCGAAAGGGTGTGGAATTGGGGGAGCACTGGGAGGATACCGAAATGGGTGGGGGGGACTCGGAGGATGTGGGATGGGGGGAGATGCTAGAAAGCGGGGTTGGTGGGAAGTTAAGAGAAGGTGAGATGAGGAAAGCTGACATAGGGTGGGATGAAGAGAAGCTGAGAGGAAGCTGAGAGGGGGCATGACAAGAGGGAAACTTTGAGGGCATAGGATGAGAGGGAAGCTTTGAGGGGGTGGGAGTTTAACCAGTTGGAGAATATTGAGGATTGGAGGGCTGAGTGGCCTGAAGCAGCTATAACAGAGGAGAGGTGGTTAAGAAAAGAGGACACCAATTTCTGTGATATGAGAGATACCTGGGCTTTGCTTTGATGGAGGTGGGAAATGCCAATAACAATAATAATAATAATAATATTGAGAGGTTTGGATTTCACAAATACCAGGAGAGACGGATGTGATTTTGGGGTACCAACAAAGAGGGGATGGCAGTATTCCATTGAGCGATGAAGTGAAGGCTTTCCAGGCTATGGGTAGTTCTGATTTTTTTCAAGGAATGACTTGGAACAACAGAGGATTCCCAGTCTGCGACTGGCTTGGAGGTCAGCTTTTCTATATGTTCAGCCCAGGAGAGGGTATGGCTTATGGAAAGGCCTATAAGTTCAAATGACTGAACCTCTTCCAGAGCCTGACCATGTGAGTAGATAGATGGGTTTGTTTAATGACCCTGCTGGAGAAAAAAATGTGAGATCGAGACTGAGATTGGGAAGTATTGAATGAAATATTCCATTTATCAAACCAGCATATTATAATCACTTCCAAATCAGAGATTGACACAGCTCCTGTCTGCCTGTCAGTGGTATTGGGTGCTACGTGACACCATGGGTAGTCATGTGCTCAAAGGAAGGGTTTCTCAGAGCATCGGAGAGGTCGTTTATGTAGAACTCTTTGTGACTAATTTCAAGATTTCATACAATCCAGGAGGTTCTTTTAGACATTCAGAATCGGTACATAAGCTGAGCAGTTTTTTTTTCTTCTGAAGGTTGCATGTGAAGTTGCTTTTACAGACAGCCTTGCACAATGCCATCACTCCAGTCTCAGCCAGTTCTTGAACCTTTTTTTTTCTTCTTCTTTACCAAGAGGATTGTCAGTGTTTAATTAACACTTACATAAACACTTTTCAACATCTTCTTTCACCCTGACATCATAAAACTTTTCATAATTTTTCCCTCAGGTAACCTCTGCCCAAGGTGAAAGGAAGGTTCAAATATCCATCCTGTTACCCAGATATCAAATGTACATTTACATACTTTTTGCTTTTTCACTAAAAAAAAATCTTTTTCATGAATCTCATCATTCTTTGGCTGACAAGAGTGATGAAGAGTAACTTGAGGAAAACAAATTGAGACTAGAATGGCACTCGGTGGAGCGCATACCTCTGCCACGTAATGCCTGATCCAGGTGAACATATTGGGCCCAATATATGTTTGAAATATTATTGTATATGTCCTTTTTGGCCCGATCGCTCAATGGTGAAGAATCACTTTAAATAATTTCTCGGATCTGGATCCGGATCTTCACCAAAATTGAAGCACTCCTTCCTTGTCACACACTCAACATGTCCACCAAATTTAATCCGAATCTGTCGACAATTTTTTGAGATATCATGTTAAATATCATTTTTGGCCCTATCTCTCAATGGTGAAGAATTACTTTGAAAATTCTAGTAGTCGGATCTGGATCCGGATCCGGATCTTCACCAAAATCTATTTCAGGACGAAATGTCCTGAAACTCGAACTTGTTCTGTAACTTATCATAGCATAATAAAGCCATTTACCAAGTTTCAGTTAAATATGTTAAAGGGTATGGGAAAAAGTCTGAAAAACCAGAGGTGGGATAAACGGACTGGCAGATGGAAAGAAAACCTTTATAGTCCCCTGCGATGAAACTGTATGAGACTAATAATAAGAATGAATTCCCTTGCAAGGAACTTCTTCGCAGGAGTAGACCATTAGGCCCACCAAAGCCTGCATTATGATTGCCAACATATGGTTGTTTGTCCTTGCTCTATCCATTCAAATACTGAGCATCAAGCAAGGAAGCAGCACGTACCGTTTCTAAAGTCTTTGGTATGACTCGGTCGGCGTTTGAACCACCGGCCTCCCAGAATTAGAGCGGATGTAAAAAGGAAAACATCTGATGTGGTTTGACCTGCGGTTTTTAATTCGCCACAATAGCAATGAATGACTACATTAAGGTTAAAAGTATTATCACCACATTCAGGCTCGAGTTTTACTTCATTCATTGGCTCAGTGGCTCAACAAATTTTGATTCATAAAAATTCAAGCACTCGACAGTCGACATTTAACTGCTCATTATATTGAGTTGAAATTTTTTCATCAAGCCCGATAATGTTTACTTCGAGTATGGTGTGTTGTATTATAATTGGTTATAAGGATTGTTACTTGTAACAGGAGTTATCCAGAAACGTTGGTTCATGGAGGAGCTAAAAGGACGGACGACACTTTCTTACAGATTCACAAGGGACAAAAATGTAACGGGCAGACCAAAATGCACAGACACGATGCAAACGAGTAGTTGAGTGGCAAGAGTGGAAGATACAGGAAAAAAAAAAGTTGAGATGTCAATGAGAGTCGAATATATTGGGGGAGAAAGCATGAGGTGACGATGGATGGCACTCTTCAAAGACTGGGGAGAAGAGTATGAGACAACAGACGCAAGTAGTCAGTTCCACAGATGAGAGAATTTCGAGGGATGAATGAATCGACATGAGGACGCACCCTTAACTTGGGGATGGGAAGTATTGGGTTCTGGAATAATGCTTGTGACTTAAATGCTTGTAGTTTGACAGAGGGGAGAGATGGCAGGTGGAGCTCGGCCAAAAGTGAGATGATAGAAAACTGACAGTTCACCATTATCCAATCCAGAGCCTTCCTTTCCACTTGTAGTCCCACACCTTCCATGGCAGGTGGAGCTCGGCCAGAAGTGAGACGACAGAAAACTGACAGTTCACCATTATCCAATCCAGAGCCTTCCTTTCCACTTGTAGTCCCACACCTTCCGTTCCTCCTCACCCCCATCATCGCCTCCACCCCAACCCCCCCACAACTCCCTCCACCTTCCTTTTATGAAATTTTGCAAATGTAGCAGATGGCTTTCTTCACGTGGATGGCACACTTTAAGCGGAATTCTGTTTTCACACACATCATAAGTTTCAAATGAAATCACTTAATTTCAGGTTTGCCTAGGAGAGTGAAAGTAGCCTGGGACCGTGTGTTTGTTTGAGTGAGTTAATTTTATACACAGCAGCCCATATCGTTTCCAACAATCACTGCATTTCTGATATCATTCCATTGATGGAATTTGGGTTTGATTACCATTTGAAATGAGGAAGAATATAACCACAACTTAAAAGTTTTAGCTCACACTACAAGTACACTCTAATTGAACAACTGTCGATCTAGGAGACTTTGACTCGAGTCCAAAAACTTAAGTCTCCACAATTAAATGTCATGTCTCATGTATCGCATGTACTTAAAATATCCAAAAGGTATTATTATACGGTATTTTAAATTACTAGTACACTCGCTCCCTATGAGAGCAGTAGGAAGGTCAGGTCAGATCGGGTATCAGAGCATGTGCCAGAGCAGCGCGTCGCTGCGTCCCCTTTCCACCGGAACTCCAGCGGCCTCCGTATCGCCATCCTCCAGGCAGATGCCTGGCCCATCCCCATCTCTTTGAGTTGCCGATCAAAATGCTGCAATGACGACGCACATGGTCGGCCCGTTGGCCTCCTTCACTCACGAGGCTCCCTCGCTGAGAGAATCTGGTGAGTAGGATCAGTGTCAGGAAAAGTAGCCACGTGTCCATAAAGCCAAAGCTGACTTTCATGGACTATACACAAAACAAATTCATGGACTCTGATACACATCTCATAACCATCCTTGTCAATGCCAGTCAATGCATTGAAATCCCCCAAGATGAGAAGAGCGTCTCACCTGGGGCACTGATCAACCACAGATTTGAGCATGGCATCCAATGCCTCCTTCACAGTGAGATCACTCGCCTCAGTTGGAGCATGTACAGTGACCAGGGAAGTGACACCCAGAGAGTCTTCTTCTTTTTTGCGTATGGCAGCTTGGCTGCCAGGTAGCTCTCATTTTGGTGGGGTGCGACTATGCCGCTGATGCTATGCCCCTATACCAGTGTACTGGTACTCATTTCACTGACCTCAGAAGGACCACAGGCTGAATCAACCCCACCTGGTGTATATTCAGCACCAACGGGGCTCGAAATCAGGACCCTGAGATCCCAGGCCAGCCACCCTAACCACGAAGCCAACACTAGGCACCCAGAGAGTGAAGAATCCTCAGTGTCATAATACGCTCGTTGACCGGTGTTAACTCAATTATCATGGGAGCAGCTTATTGGTCACAGCTACAGCAACTCCTTCGGCATGGTAACCATCACAGCGACCAGACCAGGAAAAGGTGTAACCACCCGTCATGATCTCACCACTATCCGGTCTCTGAACCTCAGAGATTGGTGCATGTTTGCCGAAGTTCGATCGCTGGAGCTCAGATGATAGCAGAGACAGGTGATCATCCTCTCTTAGGGACGGGACATTACAGGCACCCACCAGAAGGGACCGCCTTGGGTTAACCCAAGGTGACTGCCGTCTGGTGGATAACACCTCAGCACTTCCGCGACACACATCACCACCAGGAAGGTTACCGCATGATTTTCCTCCTATCGTCAAAGAATGGGGGTCCTGAAGGTTTTGCCGCAATCCTGTCATCCGATGAGCTGCCCTGTGAAGGACACCTGCACAGGAAGGGTACTCCCACAGAGTGGGTTTTCAGTTTCTTTGCGTTTTTTTTTTAATGTGTTTTACGCAATGAGGGTTCTACGGTGGCCGGACTGCAAATCATGCCACCACCATCCTAAAAAAGGTAACCCAACTGCAGGAGGATGTCCGCAGATGCAGTTTGGCACCAGATATGGATGTCCGTTGGTTCACGAGGAGCTCCTCCGCCTTTGACAGGTTTGACAGCTCCTCCGCCCTCCGCCCCTTTAGTCCATCATGCCTGTGCTCCATCAGGATGACATGACTTAAGTCTAGGTTTTGGAGAACACCGCAAGTATATATATATATATATATATATATATATATATATATATATATATATATATATATACACTCGGTATATATACACTCGGGTATACTACACATTGTGTAAGCATATGAACCGTGCTTCCCCATTCGCTCGGGTCGTCACCTGCATTATTTTTTATTTATTTATTTTCATTTCTTTTTCATTTATTTATATTTCATTTACAGATGCTGTTTAATGGTTCTGTGATTTTCCCTGGTGTATCAGCTTCGATGTCCATTGGCACGCAAAATTACCGTGCTTCCCCATTGCCTCCGGTCGCTCATCTACATTTATTTATTTATATTTTCATTTACGGATATTATCCAACCATTCTGTGATTTTTTCCTGGTGGATTGGCTTTGATGTTCATCGGCACGCAAAATTTCAGCTTTCTACGTCACCCAGAAGGAGGAGGAGGAGGAGGAGATTGGGACTATACTCTGTGCAGAGCGTTGGTGCTGCTTAAGCAGTCTCCTTGGCTATTAGGCACAATTCTGGACGGGTCGCTACTCCGACACAGTATACCAGCATGCTGGCACTCATTTTGCCAACCTCAGAAGGATGACAGGCTGAGTTAACCCCACCTGGTATTAATTCAACAGCTGAGCAGGATTTGTACTCAGGACGCTATGATCCAAAGCCCACCACCCTAACCATTAAGCCAACACCAGGCATACCCAGAAGGTACCGATCTTTAATATCACTCAATAAGTCAGCCAGTCAATGGCTGGAAAGATAGATAAATATGAAATAGATACATTCATAGGGAGAAGTTATTTCTAAGTTAATTGCCCCCACTGAGTGTGTGGGAGAAAAACAATTACGTAAAGATGGTACCCAGACTGCCCTGGGAAGTTCCATCACTTCCCCCAAGCTCAGCAGCTAGCTATATTTGTTTGAAGTCAAGTTTGGTGCTGTCTCATGTTTTTGGCTGCATGCGTTTATGTGATCTTTTTTTCTTCTTCTTTTTTGCTGCATCTCCCACACACCTTCGACCATGTCAAAAAGAAACCAACTAAAATCATTTCTATTTCATGCACATAGTTAGAGAACAGACAATTTCATATTCATTTGAAAACAAATTGAGATGCAATTCAGCCCTCTTGAAATCACAATTTTGAGTGTATAAACAAAATCGTTTACACAGCACATTGAAGCTTTGTGCTGTTTAAAGATTTTTTATTTTTTTTTAATCAAGTAGGAATACAAAAGTCTGTACGAAGTGCACTCCTGTTATTTCAAAAGAATCCACATTTTTCAGGCGAGTTGTTAGTTATTATTTAAAGATAATTTCAGTCTTCAAAGTGATTCACGTGTCCTTTTTGAGTGGGGTGTCTCAATAATCAAATCCTGGGTCACCTCGAGAACTTGGTCAGATTGTAAAGGCTAAGTCTCTGTTTGTGATTCAAGTCATAAAAGTCATGACTCAAGTCCCACAGTCCTGTTGTCTCGTGGCCATATTTGCAGCAATTGAGTTGTAAACTCCTCGATGCTGGAATATCCCTTTTTGGGGTTTTTTTGTTGAATGCCATCTACAGTAAAGCTAATGGAGGAACTTGTACATAAATCACAGGACAGATTCGTGTACTTTTTCCTGAACTATAAGGATGTTAGCAGATAATGGAGAAATCAACGCATATCAATTCCAAATGTAAAAAGTTTTAAAAACCAGAAACATATAAGATCATAAATCTAAGATGAAATTTTAAATTTTGTTTGAGAACATCATGAACTAAGTGTTCAGATGGCAACAAAAAAAACAAGTAAATAAAACCAAAATACATGATCATGGTCTGACTTTTAAGGCTTACTGATGAGGAAATAAAAAGTTCTATCGTCTTACTTTTCTGTCTCCCACTGTGGTTATAACCACTTATTGCTTTTACTGGTTTGTGAATTTTACAGTGATCCCTTTTAGTGTAGCCATCGTGTTCTTTCATGGCAGAGTGAAACTAGAAACCACTCAAAGCAGGGATTTGTACGGATTTGCAAAAAGCAAATCCTATTTCCATTGCCCCACGACGGTGTCCCGGCCCATCTGCTGCCTTGGAGCGTCTCCAAATTCGACCCTGGCACAGATACAGTTTATCCTTTTGCCCAATGAAGACTTATGGCGGGTAACCACATTAAGACCACAATGTTCCACAACCCATATTGTGAACCATGGCAAACCTCAGGAATTGATACATATTACTGAGTGCAAGTTTCTGATAAAGTACGTATTTATATATATATATTTTTTTATCAGTCTGGTTACGTAGACAGTTATACAGACAGAAGAAAGGCGATTTTGCCGGTCATGTTCGGGTTGAATATCCATCACATTTGATTCCAGCTTCACAACCAAAGAGACGTGACTCCAAGAGAATGAAAGAGGACAGATGAAAAGAAAATACATTCTAAAAAGCACACACACACACACATGTGTCGCATGCCGATAGGGAAACTTTCTCAAATATTTGCCGGTGGTAGGTGAAAGGAAGAGGGAAATCACCTGGTCTTATTTTGAAGCAAAAAGACAAATTATTACTCGCATTTTGGTGTTAAATTGAAATTTCTTATCTGATAAAGACGTCGCTAAAGCAAAGGGGGGGAAAGTGAAGTCAAATTTTAAAAGGTTAAGAACTGCTACATCTGATTGTGAAGAATTGTTTTTCTCATTTCAATTCTTCGATGAAAAAAAATGTAACTTTTAATCAGCAAATTAAATTTGGGGTTAATTTCTTCGGAGGAGTTTTGCCTTACCCATCGGGGTCCCCGGTTAGTTTTGAAAAGCATGTGACATCCAGTCTGATCGATTCATGACATTTTGGGTTGCGCAAATGAGAAATTTGGCTCAAAGTACCTTTCATATTCTGCTTGATAGGATAACTCAGACGTAGCTTACTCACCTTTCAGCCGCTTTGTACCGGTTTGATTACTGTCCCGATTAAAACTGCTCTATTGGTGATATATTTTAACAATGGCTTGTTGACAAAGGTATGCTAACTGCCATGAGAAGTAACGTAAAGCTGATGTTTTTGGTGTTAGCCCTTCGTCAGAGCAAAAACTCATGCTCGCCTTGCAAGGGATCTTGTGCTTGAGAAGGGCAAACACCGGAAACATCCGTTTTACTTTACTTCACACGGCAGTTAGCATACTTCTGTCAACCTTCATTTAATAAAACCAATCCTTTGAATTGTCTGCGGACTCAGTCCGACACTAGCCTTGATATAGTCTTGTACTCCTCTGTCATGCTCGTGGTTTACAGGCAGTGCATTGCATCAGCAGGCAGGCCGCTGTCCTTTGGGAGGGCTAGGAGGGAGGGAGTGGGTGGTGAAGCTAGCTGTCCCATCTGCTAGAATTTTCTTCTAGATATTAAAGATCACACAAAATCTTTTGGAAAGAATAGACCAATATGTGCTGGTACTCAACCCAAATCCTAAATACCTTTTGTGGTTGAGGGCTGGCTGCTGCTGTACCACCTTGCAATGAGTATAACTATTTGTACAGGGTAAATATCAACTACACGAATGTTCACGACCTGTTGTTGTTTCACTTGTGCCACCTGAGTGGTAGGGCAATAACAACAACAATCATTCAAGTTGACATTACACAATGCAGACCGAGCTATGAACCCAGTGCTTTCTGGTGAATTTCGTCTTGCTGTTGAGGCCTCAAGGCAGAAGCCTGGCTGAAAAAAATTGTCTAAGACTGAAACTGAAAATGCTGGCTTGCATACTTCCCCTGGAGGGCTGTGGATATGATGATATACACAGTGGGGTGCAAAAGTATGAGTCCACTTTAATCAATGCCAAGCTTTCTCAAATTACAATTTCAAACACAACCTTGTCAACATGTTGAAGATACTGTATGTATCCATATTCTTTAATTAGCTCTGCCACCGAAGGTGAAGGAGGTTATGTTTTCACCCCTTTCTGTCTGTTTGTGTGCAGGATATCTCAGAAAGTTGTTAGATTTTTATCTGTTAGATTTCATCTTAGATGAAATTTTGTTGACAGGTTGCGTGTGTGACGAGTACGAACTGATTAGATTTTGGTGAAGATCCGGATCTGACTACCAGAATTTTTAAAAGTGATCCTTCACCATTGAGAGATGGGTCCAAAAACGATATTTAGCACGATATCTCAAAAAGTTGTGGATGGATTCAAATGAAACTTGGTTTTGCGACAAGAAGGAATTGCTTCAGTTTTTGGTGCATATCCGAATCCGGATCCGGATCTGATAATTTTTTAGGTGATTCTTCACCATTGGGAGATTAGGCTAAACCGAAAACCGGTGAAAACCGAAAACCGATATAGCACGATATCTCAAAAAGTTATAGATGGATTCGGATGAAACTTGGTGGACAAGTTGGGTGTGTGGCCACGACGAAATGATTTGATTTTGGTGAGTATCCGGATCCAGATATGATGATTATTTAATTTATAAAGTGATTCTTCGCCGTTGAGAAATTGGGCCAAAAACGAGAGAGTACTGTATAACATGATATTTCAAAAATGTATTGGGCCCAATATGTTCTCGTGGATCAGGCATTATGTTGCGGATGTATGCGCTCTACCGAGTGCCCTTCTTGTTTATTATAGTTATTTATTATTTCCTGAAACTTTATCTCAACAGAATAAATGCATTGTCAGATCAGGTCAAATCAGATCTGTGACTTGCTACAGGTACCACGTAAACCTGTAATAACCTGTTTCATGGTGGGGTTATCGGCGACTAAAGTGTCACTCCACCAGTTTTCCAGGTGAGGAGGGTGGATGGATATGGATATCCAGCAGGATTAAAAAAGAAAAAACCTGTCAAAGGGCGGGGGAGCTCCTTGTGAGTCAACACCCATCCATATCTGGTGACTAACTGTGTCTGCAGATTCTCTCCTGCAGATTGGTTACCTTTATCTAGGAGGTTAGTGACAGGATTTTCACTCTGAACACCACAAAATGCTTCATTATGCAAAACGCAAAGAAAACTGAAGACCCACTCCGTAGGAGTACCTCCAGTGCAGCTGCCCTTCGCAGGGCAGCTTCCCAGGATGATGGGATTAGAGCAAAGCCTTCGGGCCATCTATTCTTTGATGATAGGAGGAAAAGCATGGGGTAACCTTCCTGGGTCGGGTTGCAGTGGTATGTGTCAGGTTGGTGCTGACGTGTCATCCACCAGACGGCAGTCTCCTCGGGTTAACCTGAAGTGGTTCTTTTGGGTGGGTGCCTGGAATGCCCTACCCCTAAGAGAGGATGATCACCTGTTTCTGCTACCATCTGAGCTCCAGAGTTTGAACATCAGTATTGCAGCACTCTCTGACATTCGGTGACTGGATAGTGGTGAGATCATCCCAGGTGGATACACCCACTCCTGGTCTAGTCGCTCTGATTGTTACCATGCCCAACGAGTTGCTGTAGCTGTGTCCAATAAGTTGACTCCATTGATAATTGAGAACTCCAGTCAACGAGCGTATTATGAAACTAAGGATTCGTCACTCCTTTGGTGTAATTTCCCTGATCTCTGCATATGCTCCGACTGAGGCAAGTTATCTCACCGTGAAGGACGCATTCTATGCCGCGCTCGAGTCTGTGGTTGATCAGTGCCCCAGACAAGATACTCTTCTAGTCTTGGGGGATTTCAATGCATCGACTGGAACTGATAGGGATGGTTATGAGACACGTTGGTCCCCATGGGTCTGAAACTGTGAATCCAAATAGCACTAAGTTCCTTGACTTTGCAAGAAGTCCTGAACTTAGGGTGGCTGGTTCATGGTTTCAGCACCTACAAGCTCATCGCTGGACTTGGTATTCCAACGTTGGTGGTGTGGCAAAGGAGATTGATCATGTGCTCGTTGATGGTCGCTGGAGGATGATCCAGAACTGCAGGGTCTACCGGAGTGCTCAGTTCTTCAATACCGACCACAGGCTTCTTGTAGCAACTCTGAAGTTCAAGCTTAAATCCGGGAGAATGGCACCATCCCAGCTTAGGCTGGATGTTGGCAAGCTCAAGGATGAGAGGGTAGCTGAGGAGTTTGCGACCAGGCTGAGTGGGGGATTTGGGGGTCTGGTTGTTTTGGGGGAATTCTGATGAGTTGTGGAGTGCCTTCAAGGCCATGTTAATTGCTCGCTTTACGGAAGGGTTACTTTCTGTAAATTCTTTCTGTAAGGTGAATTTCCACAAATCAAAACCAATTTTCCCACCTACTCCCATTATATAAGTGGAGGTATGTTTCTACGGAACAAAATCTTAACTCCAGAACAAATACACTTAAGGCAACAAACTTTGTTACAATACTCTGTACATTACTTTAAACTCTTCACTATTACTGTAATACTGTGTATGAGTACTTTAAGGGAGATGAACTAATAATACAAGTGATGTGTAATTTCAGTAAGTATACACAGAGGTGATGGCCAGAGGAAGCTGTGAGAACCAGCGCCGAGAGGCAGTGCATCTGACGTTACAGTACACTAATCTGTTTTGCTTGTCGACTTTAATATAAAATGTAAAAATAAACTGTTACAGTGAGCAAAAAGAAAATGATTGTTTGACTGACAATGACAACATGTGTGGTGTCTGGAGGGAGGAAGGGGGGAGGTGGGTGCTGAGTGGTGGTGAACCGTGGGGTCTCTCGCATCAGCACTGGTCACTTCGCCTGTTGTGTTGACGTTGTGCAGTCTATAGCATTTCTTGAAATGTTCAAACCATCCTTTACTAGCAAGAAACTGTTCTATCTCTGAGCTAGCACCCTTTTCTTTCACTAAATCACAGTGGGGGCTCTTTGCTTTTTTCTTCAGTTACCATACTGCTTAATGGCACATTAACCTGAGTTTGGTCTTCAATCCAAACATTCAGCATGCGCTCATTGTTTCCCATCTTGTCACTTCTTGGCCGTGATAACTTTTTAGCACTTATAGGGCTTAGGGTTAGCGTTAGGTAGTGAAATCCCAACAGCGGAAGTCCCCTCCGGGAGCGAGCGAAAGGCGATGCGAGGGGGGTGAGGGTGCTCGACATAAACCATCCATGCATCATTTTAGAGCAAACACACCCATGCATCCAATGATAACATTTAAGAGTGTGAAAAAGTGACACTTTCAAATGATTCGCTTTGCAGACCGTACATGTATTTATTTAATTATTCACAATATAGAGAATCATTAATACAAAAAAAAACAAATTCTCCAATTTAAACCCAGATGGTAACATCATTTGTTTTCGTATGAGTTCCAATAGTTGTGAAATATATGACGAGAGAGAGAGAGAGAGAGAGAGAGAGAGAGAGAGAGAGAGAGAGAGAGAGAGAGAGAGAGAGAGAGAGAGAGAGAGAGAGAGAGAAAACTGTTTTTACACTCAAATTTCCGTTGTAGTGAATTTCCATAATAAGGGGGATTACCGAACCATCCTTGATGTTGCCGGTGGATGTCTTGGAACCCAACATCAGGCGAAGAAGAGCTTTATCCCCCAAAGGACACTGGATACCAGTGATCAGAGTCGCTGGGCCAGGCTTAATAGCAGATCTGAGCTCTTCAGAGAGTTCAAGCATGAAACTGTATGTGCGCTGAGGACGGACAAGGAAGCCTATGTGTGAGGAATCTCTGAAGGGGTAGAGCATCGCTTGTGGTCAAGTGATTCTCGTCCTGCTTGCAGAAGAATTTTCGCATTGCGTTCCGCCAAGCCTGTCCCTCAGTTTACCACAGTTAGAGCGGAGGGTGGTGGGCTCTTGACAAAGGAGACTGATCCACCAGATGCTGAATTGGATGTCAGGGGTGTAACTATCTCCATTGCTAACCATCGAATCAACTGTGAATGCTTTAGTTTGTGCAAACATTGGCTGCGGTGAACCAGTTTAAAGGGGGTAAAGCTCCGGGAATCTGTGGCATCCATGCTGAACTTCTCAAGGCTGGTGGAAAGGCTGTACTCGTGTCGTTGCCTGCAGTTCTGTGTTCTGCTTCGAGCACAGGCATCATGCCAACTGACAGGAAGATGAATGTTGTTGTCCCTCTCTGGAAAAGGAAGAGTGATCACAAGGACTGCAACAATATTGAGGGATGAGCTGCTTTCAGTGCCGGGCAAAGTTTTGCTCAGATAATTCTTGATCGAGTTCTCCACTTTCTGGTTGAGCACCAGCGTCCAGAGCAATTGGCTTTACATCAAAGAGGTCAATGATTGACCGTATCCTTGCTCTTCGGGTCCTCACTGAATGCAGATGAGAGTTTCGGCAGGAGCTGCTTGCTCCCTATGTTGATCTCTGCAAAGCATTTGATTTAGTGAATCGGGATGCCCTCTGGAGGATTCTTGGTCTTCGTGGGGTACCACCAAAACTGATCGATCTGATTTCTGAATTATACTCTGGTACTGAGAGTGCTGTGAGATGTGGTGGTACCATCTCTGACTTATTTCCAGTTGTGACTGGAGTTCATCAGGGGTGTGTACTGGCCCCCACACATTTCAGCGCTTGTATGGACTGGATTCTGGGGAGGATGTCATGAGAGATCAAGCTGCGGTGCATCATTTGGGAATGTCAGGATCTCTGACCTTTATTTCACAGATGATGCAGTCATCTTTGTGGAGATGCTGGATATCCTTTTGGGGGCCCTCGAGGTGCTGAAGGAGGAGTTGGAGCCACTGGGATTACGGGTTTCCCCGAGTCAAAACTAAGATCCACGCTTTCAATGACATCTTGGATGCTGCTATCTTGTCTGTACCTGTTTGTGGTGAGGATGCTGAGGTCATGGAGAGATCCACTTGCGTTGGCAGTGATATTCTTGTCTCCGCATGTTGTGTGCCAGAGGTCGATATACGTCTGGGTCTGGCCTGGGGAGTCATGGATTCAATGGGTTATGCATGGGGTGTGGCACTGTCAGTACCTATGCAGGAGGACGAAAGTCCGAGTCTTTAAGTCCTTGATCCTTCACGTCTTGCTCTACCAATGTGGGACTTGAACTCTGACCAAGGATCTGAGACAGAGATATTTCACTCCTTAAGTACCAGGTCTCTTCAGAGAATCCTTGGCTATCGCTGGTTGGACTTTGTGTCCAATGAGCGGTTGCTGAGAGAGACTCATATGAGATTTGTTACCTGTGTGCATCAGCTGCAGCTGTATTAATATGTGGTTCGTTTTCCTCACACTGATCCTGCTCACTAGACTCTCTCAGCGAGGTAGCCTTGTGAGTGGAGGAGGCCTGACTGAACACTTGCCTCATGGTTGCAACAGATTGATCAACATCTCAAGGAGATGGGGATGGGCCAGGCATTTGCCTGGGGAATGGCCAGCCGGAGGCCCTTGGTGTACCGGTGAAAACTGAAAGTGGATGCAGCAACATGCTGCTCTAGTGAATGCTCCCATACCTGACCAGAATAAATGAAGAGTGACTACATTTGAGAAAAAGAAAAAATTTATGTGAGCAGTCTGACTGTTCAGGAGTGCATTATAACACTGTTGGGAAAAGATTGACTCAAACATAATCCATAAACTAATTAAATCAATACGAAATGGACTTGAGGCTGTTGTCAAAGCAAAATGGGGTCACACTGATGATTTATTGATTTTTTTTTTCTTCTTATTACAATAAGTGTTGTTACATCCTTAAGGTGGCATGGAAATACCTTGAAAGTGCTTTTGTTTACACATTACAATGATTAATTTTGTTATCATGTCTCGATTAATACATTTCCGACTGGAATCGTACTTTATTGCACTGAAGGTTGGGAAAATCCACATGGCAATCGCGCACCTCAGTGGGTACATGGAAAAACAAGATCGGATCGACTTAAGGAGATGATTCTGCAGATGAGAGAAAAGAAATAAAGATGAGCAGTGAGGAGCTTGTATTGAAGAATGGTAACAAGGTTTGGATTGCTGGATGAGTGTGTGGACCTCATGACAGTGAGGATCAGGGCCAAATGATCAGTAGAAGGACTAAAGGTGGAAAAAAGTCTGATTTAATGCAATTTCATTCCAGGCTATAAGGAAACAAAAGGTGAAAATTTTTGAAAAGTGGTTGTAGGCTTTGTATTGGCACCGCCGTCTGCTACCGTTGGAGTTCCTGAAATCACGTGGATTATTGGTTATCTCAGCCAAAGATGGGCAAAGGCCTTGGGTCTGACGTTTGGACCACAAAGTGACCTTCAGTTGTGGTCTCGAGTCTGTCTTAGTCCTGAGTCTAGAAACCTGTCTTACATGAAACGGCGGACCTGAGCTTTTATCCGCATGGCAAGTTAGTTGGATGGATCTTCATTCTGTTTCCTTAATCAATAGAAGAGGTCACAAAGAGACCTTTGCCATTTGGGAACCTTTGCTATTCGTTGAATCCATCCATGCTCTTGTTCTTCTACTTCTCCAGTCTAATTTGTGTAGAATGCTTTCCGATTTATTTTACGACCTAGAATGTGATGTTTATTCGACCTTTAAGTGTTTGTTGTTCTTTTCTGTTCACCAAGCAGTTTGCACAATGTAAATAGACACATACCAGTGTAAACCTAACAGGAACTACAGGAATCCATTAGGATTGCAGAGTGGAAGGGTAATTTGTGGGCTGAAGTATGTGTTAATGATCTAATTTACATCTCAATTAACCTTACCTTTACTCTGCCCTGAGTGTTCCTGCTGTAATTGAGAGATGGTAGCCTGGAGGAAGATGAGGTCAAAATATTGCAAGAAATTAAAACAGTGTCAACTTGAAAAATAAATTCGTTAATCACATAATTTTTGAGAAGGATGAAGTGAAATTGCTGTCGTATAAGAGCTCAAGTGTGTTGAGAATTAGGAAGCCCTCTGGAAGAATGAGGTCTTGATCCAAATGAAACAAATTACTATTTCTTTGTGGAATCATGGGATTCCAATTGTTAAAAAAATGTGTGTTGCATTCAATGATTTGTATCCACCACAACATTTTTTTTCCACTATTATTCAATGTGCACACTCTTGCAGTTTTCATTAAATGAAAATAAAATTCCATCAGCCTCTTTAACACAAGGGCGAATGTTCATGGAAGGATGAGAGGCAAATACAGAGACAGTGCAACAGAGGAACGAGCACATAAGGAGTGCAGATAAACAGGAAAGGGACAAACAAGGACAACAAGAAGAGGTTCAGAAAGACACAGTAAAAAATAAGTAGAAGAAGAGTACAAGTGGATGAGGAGTATGCAGATAGATGTGACAGCAACCAACAAGGTAATTGCAAATGAAGTTTCAAGTAGACACAGAGAAAGGTCAGTGAGTATATAGAATATGATTGGTAGACAAGGGAGACAAAAAAAATGGCAATGGCTCGCTACCTTTGAGGGTACATGGAAAAACAAGATCGGATCGACTTAAGAAGATGATTCTGCAGATGAAAGAAAAGAAATAAAGATGAGCAGTGAGGAGCTTGTATTTAAGAATGTTAACAAGGTTTGGATTGCTGGATGAGTGTGTGGACCTCATGGCAATGAGGATCAGGGCCAAATGATCAGTCGCAACATCTGAGACAGTACAGAACTGCAAGACCACCAAAGTGTGTGTGTGTGTGTGTGTGTGAAGAAGAGAGGTGAGTGAGAGTGGGTCAAAATCTGTGGAGTTTTTTTTGTTTCACTAATAATTCCAGACAGTCTTTAAGTGAAAACATGTTTTTTTTTTCTCAAGGTCTTGTACCAAACATAAAATTTCTGGAAGTGAAATATTATTTGTCACTTTTTGATTGTTCTTTCAGATTCAGATGCGTTATCATTGTCTTGCTTGCTTTTCTAAATATTGTCCACACTTTCAAGCAAAGGCTTGGGGTTCCAAGAACTATCAATGCTTATAAGAAGTAACACCTAGAGTTGAAAGAAGGAATTATGAGACACATTCAAATTTAGAATTTTTGAAACCGGCAGAATGCCAAACCTAAAAAAAAGTTGTTTTTCTTCTTGAAATTGGTGCTTGCTGCTATATCCACCATGGTGTTTTCCTGAAAAGGATCATAGATTAGAGAAACAAGTGTTCAAATCATACTTGATATGTCGTGTAACTTGTATTTACCAGTTTTATTCATCAAAATCCATCAACTTTCTGATGTTAAAAAAAACAGTCAATTTTGATTGGCCATTGCCTACCATTTTATTTTAGAGATACAGAAATTTTATGGGAGATCTTCACGAACTTGAAGCATCGCAGGCCTTCAATTATTATGTATCTGAAGTTTTGTTTCGATCAGTTCAGCAGTTGTGCAGAATATATTTAAAACTTAAAAAAATAAATGAAATCATTAGTCAAAGATGGCCGCTAAGCCTTTCAAGGATATTCAATATTCATATATTGAAGGATATTCAGTTGATCTGATAACTTGGAACTGGAGTTTTGGAAATAATCTGGAGTTTCAAGTTTATTGATTTATCGTGTTCTCCAAGAAATAGTAGTGACTAAATTTGGTGGAAAGAATAGATAACAATCCCAGCAAGAACAACAGACTTCCAGCTTATGGATTGGAAGCCTAATTATCGTTTTCATTTGAAATAAAGATTTCTGTATGATATGTTATTCATAAATTATTTTGACATTACTTTTTATGTTGCATTGAATTTGTCTTTCTCTTTATTTTGTTCATGGATCTGGTGGAACAGTTTAATTTTACTGGTCGCAATTGCCCTTTGCAAAAATTTTACCGGTCACACAGATGTGTTTAGCGACCTATTACATGATCTTTCCAATGAAAAAAAGAAAAGAAGATTTTGTGGCTGTTTTTGGTGTTGACACACTAATGTATGGATAAACGATTGTAAATCTGCAAGTGGAATTGCACACTGCACCTTTAGTTTGTGGTCCATGGTAATGTCTTGTGGAGATCTCTCTCATCCACTTTCATTATGGACTTCTGCAGCTACCATCACCGAAGTTGTTGTGGTATGCACATTGTGCTTGAGTGGAGGGACCAGATGATAGTTTTCTGTCTGAGTTTCTTTGTATGAGTATATTATGTCCATGCACAAATGCTATGTAGATGTAAGCCTCTGTGAAAAGTGATTAAGTTCACACACAGACGAAGCTTTGGGGATGGACAACGTTGTTGATAAGAGGGGAGTATCAGACAGTTGTAAAAGCGTTAGGGGAGGGAGGAGGAGTGTAGATAATGAACATGATAAAAACGCGAAGAACATGTTCAATTTGTCTGGAATGGAAGGACCCGAGAGTTGATCAGCTAGATAGGAGGTGTGTGGGAGAGAGTTAGGTGATGTGCAGCTTGGTGATGGGGAGCTGTGGAGCCAGGCATGGAATGTTAATGAAAGGCAGTCAGAGGATCGGGAGATTAGTGATGGAGAGTCGAGCAGTGGGAGCGGGAATCGTAGTTGCAGGAGCCAGCGTTGGGAAGAAAGGTCGTGGGTAATCTTTGGGGTGGCAAGCCAAGTGATGGCGATCCAAAAGGTTGGGGAGTCTGGCAGTGTGGTTGGGGGGTGGGGTACATAATCTGGTTATGAAAGCCTGCAGTTAGAATGTAGATGATGTGAAGTTGAGAGATGGGTATAACCAGGTGGTATGGATCCGAGTAGTAGATATGTTAGACGTGGAATCCAGATGGTATAACGCCAGGTGAGAGAAATCCAGGTTATGAGTAGCTTTTATGAAATGAAGATGTGTAACTTGGGTAGCTGGCTGGTAAATATCTTGAGGTTGAAAGCTGAGAGCTCGATTGAAAAAAAAACATCGAGCTTAAGTTGTCCTCTCCTCCAATGACCTCCTCTTTCTCACTACTGTCTTTTTCCTCTACTCTTCGTGCATTTCCTTATAATTCATCATATCAGTCACCTTCCTCCATTTTTCATTTCAAATTCATAATTAGCACACTGCATGCATAATATTTCACGTATAACCATGCCACGCATTTGCATCTTGATTTTTTTTGCACAGGGTGATGTTAATTTTTCAAGAGCTTGCTGAGTTAATTATTCATTGTTCTGAACTGGTCACCTTGTCTCAAAAATTCAGTATTTTCAAATGACATGCATTTGT
>CM068952.1:31564671-31615180 GCA_035128595.1 Eptatretus atami | reverse complement strand
TTACGTCATTTATTTATTTATTTTATTTTTGTCCCATTCGAAATTAGATCAAACGATTATCTCTCAAGACCCTTTGGTATATTCATGCGCTGGAAAGCATGACATTCTCATCGGCTTGATCAATATCCTGGTTGAGGCAAAATTAGACTTTGAATAAAAGTGATCCAGTGATCCTGTGCAGATAGAGAGGAAATGAAAATCTGATTGCATTTGTGAATCATATTTTAATTTGAGTTATTGAATGAATGGATGTATGCTTGAGTTTCCCATTACCGATGTATTTGGATTTGTGATTAGTTCGCTCTTTAGTTTATAATTACCTCTGCCACCAAAGGTAGATGGAGGTTATGTTTTCACCCCTGTGTTGTCGGTCTGTCTGTTTGTTGGTCTGTCTTGTGTGCAGGATATCTCAAAAAGTGGTGGATGAATTCGGACGAAACTTGGTGGGCAGGTTGGTTGTGTAATTGATTTGTAATTGACGAATTGATTTGATTTCGGTGAATATCCAGACACTAGAAAGTTTTACTTATTTTTTTCAGTGATTCTTCACCATTGAGTGATAGAGCCAAAAACGATAGATGTATGGCATAATATCTCAAAATGTTATGGACGGATTCGGATGAAATTTGGTGGACATGTTAGGTGTGTGACCAGGATGAATTCTTTCGATTTTCGATTTCGATATGGATCCGGATACTTCAATCATTTAAGGGATTCTCCACAATTGAGAGATAGGGCTAAAACGATATATAGCATGAGATCTCAAAAAGTTGTGGACGGATTATGACAAAACTAGGTGGATGGGTTTGGTAGGTGACAAGAACAAGCCAGTTAGATTTTGGTTCAGGTCAGGATGCAGATCCAGCCTATCAGTGGGATACAAGACATAAACTGTTCAGCCTGGCAGAGGTATGTGTGATACCGAGTATCGTTCCAGTTGTATACGTTTGGTGGTGGTGGGGTGGGGGGATACTTGGGATGGGTACACTGCCATTTCAGGACACCTGCTTTGATGTCATCGTTCGTCAACTTGACGGCACACAGTGCTGGCAGGATGACTTGCGGTATGAACACTCACCATTAAGAGCTGCCGAGCCTAGGTTTGTATCTCGGTGCAGCTATAAACTGTCATTCTGGTGTTTTGTGAGGGTGCCGTCCCTCGGTTGGACGTTAAACTGGGCATACTGTCTGCTGGTATTAGTTGGTACAATTTAAAGATCCCACGGTGCCCTTCATGAAAATTAGTTGAGTTATTGCCAGCACTGTTCAATTTCCGAGGTTCTGCTCCAATCTACAGAGGGTGTTGCATCAGCGGCACAGCCTCACTCTCAGCCGATGCTGTTACTGTGCAGCCTTTTGCTGCATGCAAAAGAAAAAGAAGAAGAATGCCATACATGTTATTTGAGTAATCCAAAGAGATGAGAATCACAAAGTGACATGTTTGGATTGAATGTGAGATGATTTATAACTTCACAACGCATATACGCTTGAATTAGTAGTAATCACAAGCTATGCTTTAAGAGCATTCCTGGCCTTTGTCTGTTTATTCCTCATTTCACTTTATTGCACAAGTCAGTGTAGAACTGTGCATTCATGATTTTCACATATTCAAGAATTTCCATGTGAATTAAACCATAAAGACCCCAAAACACTATTACCATGAACTTCCTGATTCATGGCTGACCTTCAATCTTTTTGTTGGTTGGGATAAAGAATGTCTCCATTCAGTGCTGCTTTACTTTGACTCACAGTCTTCTTTAGCCTGGTGTTGGCTTATTGGTTACGGTGGCTGCCTTAAGATCTCAGGGTCTTGAGTTTGAGCCCCTGTTTTTTTACCATTGAAATAACACCAGGTGAGTTGACACAACCTGTCATCCTTCTGAAGTCAGCAAAATGAGTACCAGCTGACTGGTAACAGCGGCACAGCCACGTTTGCAGAAAATGATGCAACCAACAGCCACAGGCTGCATATGAAACAACAACAACAAGTCTTCTTCGAGGAATCCTTTCCTTGGTTCCCTCTGGTAGCATTCCAGAAGCTCTGTTGCAACGACCACATGAGTTGCCTTTTCATTCAACATGAGGTCCAAGAGGTCTTATACCTCACTCGAACTTCATTGAGGTTGAAGTGGGAATTCATGATTGCTTCCACACTTCCATCATTGACATGCAAATCTTCAGCAATTTCACATATAGTAATCCAGCTATTCTCCAAAATCATAGCTGTTCACGTTTACTTGAGTGGCGGACGAGAATGCTCAAGATCACTCATTAATTTGCAGCAATTTTTTTTTTTTAACTTGCTGCACCATTTGAGCACACAACTATGTGAAAGACCTTAACAAACTGTGCAGACAGTCTCCTGTTAATTCCAGCTGGTTTGATGTTCCCCTTCACTATGAACTTAATGACAGACAACTATGTGACTTCCACAGCACATTTGACTGTTGGCTGCCATTTTGGTTTTCCCCAAATTGCTTTGACCAGCAATGACGTCACTTCCTGTAGAAGTTGTTCAGGGTAAATAATATGATTGTACAAAATTTTAGCAATGTCCTATTATTGTTCTGCAATAGAAAGTTCACATCAACTTTAAACCGCCCTCCGTAGAATATAAGTTTGAGGTTTACTTTATGATTTAGTTTGTGGTTGCATTTGTGGTTTAGGTTATGTTTTTTCTGAAGACTTTTCTTTAGTTGATTCTGGCTTAGTTTGTTTGTGTTTGAGTTGTCTGTGGATTCGTTTGTGAGCGAATGTAAGAATGAGATAGGGATGTTGTGAGGTATGTATAGAGGGACATTATTGCGTTTGGTGCGTGTGGGATGACAGGTTGTGATTAAAACTCGAGATTGTGATTGTGAGGAACATTCAGAGCTGCTCGAATCAATCCAGGGGACAAATTTTGTAGAGATGGTGAGTGAGTTTTGCAGTGTTTCATCGTTAATTAATTGGGGAGTGATTCACTTAAAAGGCTGAGCTCGGGGATGTTACAAGTTGAATTTGTGTTGAAGTTGGGATGTAATTAAAATTACAACAGTAGAGATGTAATTTTGATTAACTTACACGAGTTAAAGTAATCTGCGAGTTTTGGGTGGGGTTGGGGGAGTCCATCAAATTGTTTTATTTATTTAAAAATGCTGCCCAGGAACTTTCATGGGAATGAAACGTTGGGCAATGTCCGGTGAGAAGAGGAAGGTTGCGGAGAGTCCACATCTCGCATTCAGATTCTGGGGCTTTTTGTTTCTTTTTTTTAAATTTTTAATAACATCATGTTTCTTTTTGTGAGCTTGTATGCATTCATTTTTTTTTGTTTATGATTGTTATGATTATTATTCATTCTCTTGTGATCAATAAGTTGAAGGACTGATTGGTTGAAGAACATAAGGATTCAAAATCAGTTCCAAAACTTGTGGATCACAGGAGTTGTTTTATTTCCCATTCATTTATTTGTTTGTCTATTTATTTTATTGTTCCCTCCTGCCTCACCCAGACTTGCCGCTCACCACCTCCCCTCCTCACCCCCTCACCCTGGGCAGCACGCCCTCTACCGACCCCTTTACAGGTACCGCAACCCCAGCCTCTCTGTTTATCTCACCCTAACCCACACCTCATACTCATGACTTCCTTGGCCTTGGGCTTGCTCTTTTTTCCTTTCATGTAGTTTCATTCCTCACTCGATTGATCATCACCCATAAGCTGACCACTGCTTTTTTTCACCCACTGTTCTCCCAATCTCATCATCACCCTCACCTGCATCAGCATTCCCATTTTATGTTGATATTTATTCTCACTGTCTTCTCTTAATTCTCTGTCTGACACTGGTCATCCGATCTTTTCTCACTCAATTTTATCTCACACCTTCTCTACTTTATTCTTGTTCCTCGACTAAATTGTCCTTTGCTCCCTCTGCTGAAGTGAAAATAATAACGACAGAGGTTTTGTTAGGCAAGCTCGCCATGCTGGAGCCATGAGCCCATGATACAGGGCTGAAGTCCACGAAAACACGGTATTTTATTCACTTTGCACTTGAACAATTTATTGACTGATAAGCAACTTTGGTTGTGTTTCATTCTTCCTGTTAAGAGAGATGACTTGAAATGAAACAACATAAAATGACTAATGGTACGTGGAATATAAATGTGTGAGATGCCTCCAGTATTAGTATTTAATTGGCAGCTCTCTTACTCCGAGACTGCGCTAGCAACACCCACTGTTAAGTTTGGTAACGAACAACACTCAAGGTTGTCCTCACAATTGCTCCACACAGCTCCTGTAATATGATGGGTTCAGTTAACACATTGTCATGCGACAAGCAGAAGTAAATATATTTTCTGAAAGAGGGAAAAGCAAAAAGGGTTGACGATTAGGCAGAAAATGGTGGATCGTTACGGAAAAAAAATAAATTACAAAATAGGAAATATTACAAAGCAATGAAAAGAAGGAGAAAATACTCTAAAATATATCGAAGAAAATAAATGTAATGCAGAACGTGCAATCGAACTAACCATGAAACATCGTGTAACATACCATCCGTTAATATCGGAGGAGATGACGCGGATGTGAAAAGAGAGAAAATTTCTACAAAAACAGTTCGGACATGTCTGCGAACAATCCGATTTATTTAATTTCCCTTTCTATAAGAGATAGCGCGCAGGCTTACAATGACACTTTATGTGGAAGAGAAAGTATATGGTTTACATGAAGAATACATTCCGATTGTACTCACCCCCTCCATCTCCAACACTTAAAATTTTATTATCCCACCACAGCCTTTTAAGGAGATGTGCCGCACTTCCACTAATTGGCAGATTTACACTTTGCTGCTTCCAATTGGGTCAATATTTTACTATAATTTTTAAAAATTTTTAGCTCAATCGATGACTCTATCAACAAGGGCCGTCTTGGAGTGATTTCACATGAGTGGTTAAGCCAAATATATGTTGTTGATGTTTTTTTCTATTTATTTTATGCATGAATAGTATATCTAATTATTTTTTTCAATTTTTACTTCATTCTCTGTATTGTTAAACACCCGGTCTTGTTCCCCACGGGCATATCTCTGAAAGAATTGACTAACTGGAGCACGATTCTTTTACCGTCATTTATTTACTTCTCACTCATCCTTACAATCCCAATGGAAATGAAGGAGGAATTCACACGAGATATTCAAGACATTTATGTTTATAGCTCACATTGAAACCCTGACCCAGATTTTAGTGCGTGATATCTAAAACCACACACACACACACACACACCTTATGAAAGACCCTCGTATGAATCCAAAGGTTTTGGTTCATTGACAACTTGGAATTATTTTTGTAAATGCAGGGCTCTTTGGACATTACGATTTAATTTTGTATCCAGAGATGGTGAAACAAATGCAAAATGGTCTTTTGTTATGAAAAAAGTAATTTTTCACACTTAAAGGATCATTTGCGATGACATTTCATTGTAAAAAGAAAAAAAACACATCATTGTGATGCAAACACCAGGCACTCAATACTATTATGAACCACAATGGTCCAGGATGAGATGGTACGATGACATGTCTAGAATTTCCACCAAGCATAACCCCTTCACTGGAATCTGAAATGTCTCATTATGATTCACTGGGAAACCTGTATTCCATATTCTTGAGTCTCCATAAATTGGGCAAAAGATAGGGATGAGGATCAATCTGTCACAATCAAATCCTCACAAATAACATACAACAACCCAAAATGTGCCAAATGAAAGGCCAAAACTATAAGTGCATGGTTGACATCTTTCTGCAGAGTAAAAGAGGCATAACCTCATAATGCTTATCGACTTTGGGTTTATCTTCACACTATTCTCTTTTCATCTCAAGAGGTGTAAACATTAATACTGGACCTGTATTAGGAGGTAACTCATTGTAGAGCCATATGTAAACATAGACGCGAACACCCTTATATCGTGTGTGAAACTAGAACGCACATGTAAACACACCAAACATTCATTTTAACTACGACCTTTCGCTTTAGTCCTGTTATGCAATTTACACAAAGAAAAATATCCATTCAACAATCAATTTGTATGGATTTGTATTTGTTGAGTAGTGCTCGCATCTGTATTCATGTTTTCAGTACAAATAGTCTGATACTGTGCAGAATTTAAAAAAACAAAAACAGATCGGCACAATGAAATGACTTGGACACAGAGTAGGAAATCTTTTGATGATTAGTCATAGATATTGGCACAAAGTGGGTTATTAGGGTTTCTCAGAGGTAGTGATCAGCTCAGAACAGAGTAGCTACGAGTTAACTACTCTGGCTTCAATTCTGAACCCAACTATAAACTGTCAGGCCGGTGCTCCGCAGGCAGAGCACCACTTCAACAAATGTGCCATCCTCTGAAGAAAAATGACGCTGGGTGTATTATCTGCTAACATTTGCTGATGGGCATTAAATACCCCACTGTGCCTTTTGAAAAGAGTCGATACCTGCAGCACCAGGGCCAAATAACAAATGCGGCAGCACTACATCAGCATCAACGAGAATAAGAAGAATAAGTCGAGGAAGAATTGGCACAAAGTAAGATAGTACTTACTTTCTTTCTACAATGGGAAGTGCAGATAAAGAAGAACAAGAAGAATACTGGATTTGGTTTCACCAATAAACCTGATCATTGGTGAGAATGGTGGTTTTATTTCCATTTTTACCCTGAAGGCCTCTATAAAAGAGCAAACCTGAAGCATGCTACATGAGGGGGAGGATAATCAACATTGAGCAGATATGAACACATGATTAATGCTTCCCTCGACAACAAACTGTTCTTCGATGTCACGGACAAATGATGTAGTTGGGAGCTCAGCAGAAAAAAACAAGCGGGTGGTGGAATAACGTCTGTGACAAAATGCACTGGAAAGAGAAACGTGTTTGTCAAATCAGTTGCTTCACGACAGGTAATTAGTGAGAATAGCTCAGAAGGAGGAATAATTGATGTCTAAATGCCCATCCTGAGTTTGCTGAAAGTGTGTTCAACTACAATTAGATTCCACCCAAATTGTACGGTGCTTTGTGGTTTCTTGTGTCCACTGTCCTGTTTTTTTTTTTAAATAAGTTGTCTCATCCACTTGGAAACATCAGAAATCCCATGCTATATTTCACAAGTCATGCTGGACACATATATGCATTTGTATTCTGTCCACATCTGAAATTCCAGCCGCATTCATTTCCCTGTAAGAGGCACCCACAATCCACCTTGAACCTGCATTGGCTCAACAGAAGCTCAAACCCCCTGTGGTCTTCCAGCTGGAGGATGAATTGATAATTTGGAATATTTTGTCCTTCAGTAGCATTGTCTCAAAGGGAGCAGATAATTTTCAGTCTGACTAGCTGGCTCGTAATCCAGAATGCTTGTAAGTACAACATAGTGGATTTCTTCATGTACTTGTTTGTGGGGTTTTTTTGGAACACCTGCCAGTATCCAAAAACCTTTGTTTTTGAAAACCCGTTTTTGTTCTGACAACTGCCAATTACATCGATTCTAGTGCTTTGCTATTTAACTCGCTGTCATGAAGGTATAGTGTAACAAGGTGTTGCTTAGATGTTCACAAAAGCCATACATTTCTCTGCCCTAAAGATAATCCTGATGGGAACTTTATTTTGGCACAGGTGTGAGCTACAGTTTATTGGAAAATTGTGTTCCATGGAAGAACTACCAATGTAATCATGAATGTACTGGCTTCAACGTCAAGTGTCCAGATGTATTATTAATGAACAGTTTGGTGTCACTGCTGCACAATGGAAAGACTGAAATAATGCTACAACACCTCAATAATCCTCACCAGGCCCTCTTTGCACTATATTGTTAGTGATATATTACAATGTAGCCTCTTTGCACTAATATGGAGTCACAGAAGTCCTTTGCTGAAGTACCATGGCTAGTTAGAGAGGTACCAACACCCAGCCAAGTTACATGGTGAATTGAAATTGCCACATATGAGGAAGAGAGAGTTGGGATGAGTGGTTAAAAGTTGGTCCATGTTGTCTGTGAGAGAGATGTAGATGGAGTCGTCACTGTTTGGAGGATGATACAATATACAGACAAACATGAGATGGGAGTGGAGGGGATGTCACACAGGTATAACATCAGTAAAGGACAGTCAGAAATTGAGTTCTTGATGTAAAGTGAAACCCTGCCAACAGGGAGAAGTTCAGGCCTATCAAATCGGAGGAGACAATAGCCAGCGAGAGACACTAATGAGTCAGGGACGTCCTGTAGGAGGAAGGATTTTGTTAAACAGATGATGTCCAGTTTTGGTTGCATAAATTCTTCCATAAAATGACATTCTGTTACTCTTCCTGACTCCAAGTTTGAGGCCTGCTTCCATTCTTTCATTCCTCCATTCCTTCATCCCACCTTTCTCATGTGTCTGTCTTATATTCAGCCATCCAGTCCTTCAAGACTACATCCCAACATCACCTTATAATGTCTCCAAAATATACTCCTGAGATTTTTCCAATTTTACTCCCTGCCACTCTCTTGCTCTGTAAACTGGAGTCTGTCTGTACACTCTTTTGTTTTTTTTACACCTGATCCCTCCTGCCCAAGATGGTGTGAAAATCTGCCACCCTCTGTTCTTTAGCTCTTTGGTGAGCCTCAGCCTATGCAGGAAATAAAATGCATTCCTCTACATCATACATGACTGCAAGCATGAATGAAGAAGAGAACATGAGCTATGACAAAGTAGAACATTGTTGCAAATGCAAACCGGTATGATGATGCAAACCTTATGTTGCCATGGGAGAATGGTTTCTTATCAGAGATGTACCTGCAATATGTTATGTGGAGCTACTCCTGTGTGACTGTGTAAAGGTTCTGCAGATTGTGTTTGTACCCTTCCTGGGTTAAAACCCTTAGATTCCTTCGCCAGGACATGCGTGGCCTCTCACAGCCAGACACATTTATTCCCAGTCAGATCAGTCATGCATGACATTCTTTCTGGAGTGAACTTACAACGAGAACTGACATCACAACTCTTCATGAATTTCTGCAGTCACCAAAAGTTTTGTGAATCCAAAAATGAATCGCTACTTGCAATTCCTGCCACGACGCAATGCCGCAAAAAAGTACATCTGCTTTTATAAAGTAGTGTTTATTCCTATAACTGTGAGTTTTGTATTTAATATAGAAAGCTATAGTTTGAGAGGCAGAATGGACACATACAAAGAATCATGTTTTTCAAATTCAAAAAGTATGCAACACTTTACGAGGCCCCGCTGGACTTAGTCCGAACGGGCTTATGGATTTGGTCTCAATTTTCGTGTCCGTGCATGTGTGCGTACGCTCGTGCATCCGCAACCATGTCTTGGACATGTATGGACCGATTTTATTCGTCCTTGGCACAAAGACAACACATGATGGTGTACATATGCACATCATTTTGTTTCGCGATGCGATGAAAGATGGCCGACTGACGGCCACTTTAGTTGTAAAAATCACCGAATGTGGAACACGTCCTCAACCATTTCTCGGACATGCATTTACCGATATTGTTGAAACTTGGCACACAGATAATGAATGGTAGCTTACATATGCACATCTTTTTTTTCAAGATCAGATACAAGATGGCCGACTGGCGACCATTTTAGTTGTAAAAAAAACCCAATGTTGAACACGTCCTCAACCATTTCTTGGACATACATTTACCGATGTTGTTCAAACTTTGCATACAGAAAATGAATGATGCCTTATATATGCACGTCATTTTTTTTTGACATCAGATCCAAGATGGCCCACTGGCGGCCATTTTAGTTTTTTTTTAAAACCTGATGTTCAACACGTCCTCAACCATTTCTTGGACATGCATTTATCGATGTTGTTCAAACTTGGCACACAGATAACGAATGATGGCTTACATATGCATGTCTTCTTCTGTTTTTTTTTTGAGATCCAGATACAAGATGGCCGACTGGTGGCCATTTTGTGACTTAAATGTGTCCCCAACCATTTCTCAGACATGTGTGGTCCGATTTTGTTTAAACTTGGCACAGGCACAGTACATGATGGCATGCAGATGCACTTCACTTTATTTTGCGATCTGATCAAAGATGGATGACCGGTAGACTGGGGCCATTTAGTTGTACAAAAATATGGGCTAGCCCTTTAACTCCGTCCAGCAAAATTACTAAAACAACGGGGCTATGACGTTTTATGTCTTTTTTACTTGTTTTTTTGTGAAATTGCATCAGTGGAAATGTAGAACAAATAACTTTTGCTTTCCAACTCTTCCTTTGGGTTTCTCGGCTTTAATGTGTGAGTGACATTGATCCAGGACAGACATTAAAATTTAATATATGGAAGTTTTCTTCATTCTCACAAACGAAGAGCAATTCTTCATCCAAAATATGATTTTTCTTTCAACATGACTGTCATAAAAGGAGCAACATAACCTGTGTCATAAGTATAAGTACATTGTGTGACAAAAAGATGGGACATGTTCAACATAGAAATGTCTTTTAATTATAGATGTTATTTATTCAACTGTATTTGCATTTGTAAAGTACAGACATTGGAATTTCTTCAGAATACACTAGGTTTTGAAAATGATGTCAGTTAAATGGTCCCCTTGAGGGTAACGCATTCCGCTGTCCTGGTAGCTATACCCTTATAACCTTAGGAAGAAAGTCTGTCGGAATGGTCTGAATTTCACTTGTAATGTTTACTTTCAGTTCATTGAGTGTGTGGCCTGGTCCTGTACACTGTCTTTTAAATATCCCCACAGGAAATAATTAGAAGGGCTGAGATCAGATCTGGGAGGCCAATTCACATGTCCAAATCTGGAGATCAGCTTTCCAGGAAAATGCTCTTTCAACAGTTCCATGCATAGCCTTGCAAAGTGGCATGTAACCCAATCTTGTTAGAACCAATCCTGCATGTTACGTCCGTTAAGCTTTGGAAAAATATATCCATTTTTTTTTCTTATAAGAAATGCATTGCTCTAGCAAAAAGTGTAGTTGTTCACCTATCCAATTTGCAATCCCTGAGGATTAACTTTTTTATAAATCTCCAATCTCCTCTGATACAACCGGAAAAGTAAAAATCAATAATTACCTTCCATTATCATGGAATTGTTCCACCATGAAATCTGTCCCATCGTTTTGGCACAACCTGTATAAGTAAGGAAAAAAGGGTGAAGTTGGGGGTGGGGGGGGGGAGCTGGGGAGAGTCTGTGGTATTTACCTAAGAAACCATTCCAGATAATAACTTATTTAATGGATTACAAGCATTTGAATCTCAAGTAATCTGATAGGTAACTGCAGTAGCTATAACCAGGCAATAGTGATGTGGGTTTTTTTTACTATGGAAGCAAGAAAAAAAAAAGCCAAACAAAGAAAACAATCCTGGCAATTGAGTGCTCACGGTTGTGTGTCTATATTTAAATTGTATCTACAGTAAATGAATGAATAAGTAATGCCCACTAAGAAACATGATGGACTGTACTGGTGTCACATCATACTTATACATACCATGCTGACTCTAAAGGTTTAGCAAAATAAACAATAAAAAAAATACCACTTATTCTTATGAAGTTATCAGCAATACTAGCAGGGAACAAAAAGTTCTCAGAAAAAAATTCTGAGAAAAGTGTGAGTTGATAAGATGAAATTAGCAACTTGAAAAGCCATCTCACCCCCTAATTAGCAGTTGCTGCAACACCTCTCCACCCCTTCCCTACGTATCCCCCTTATTTTCCTCAATTATAAAGCATGTCGGAAAAGAGTCATGATTTTCAAAATCTTACAAACAAATATTCGGTGCACAGGGTAGGAATCATGCTAGTAAGCAAAATACCGAGTAATTTGTGTCAATAAAAAAAGCAAATCCACGCATAATTGACTAATATCCCTGGAGCAGGACATTTGTGATTCATTATTTATGGGTGACACCAAAATTGAATATTTATGGTGAAGAAAGAAGAGCATCCAAGTGATAATTTGACAATTAAGTGGATGTATAAAATTAAGCTAAGATGTATAAAATAAAACCATCAATAATTATTAATCAACGTGCTATTATGACACATTGGGTCACCCTCCTGCATGTCACATCTGTAGAGAAAGCTCTGGCCTGAGTTATTTTTAAGGAAAAGTTGGTTTTATTCATTCAACATTTTTCTTTTTAATGTAAACTCATCCTTCCTTCTCCCCCCCCAGAGAAATGAATATCATATTTACACATTTGAGCACCTTATGATAATTGCAATGGGTGCAAATGCACGGAAACATGTCACTCACTTTCAGACAAGGTCATACTTCTTGTTTTCTATTTATTTGGTTTAATTTGTTTTTCTTTGTCGGTTTATTACACCAACAACCTATAGTTTTGAAGTGTTGGTGTCATGTTCAATGGTGTCGATACTGTTCTTTTGACATTGCAGCGGAACAAAGAAAAAGGATAAGGAAACGGTAATAGTAAATCATTGCATGCACTTCAAGGTTTTCTTTCCACACAATCCTTTCTTCCCTACACCCATCCAGATCCAGGCATGCTGGAGAGCAGGTTGGGGACAGATACAGCTGTCATTGGAGGAGTTGTGGCAGTCGTGGTTTTTGTCACGCTCTGTCTGCTCATTGTCATTGGGCGTTACCTCGCACGTCACAAGGGTAATTTAGCATTTTAACACCTCCCTTGGCCATATTACCCCTTAATTTTCAATATTGTACCTCTAAATGGTGTTCGCTGGCCTCATGCCCACTCCAATTCTCATCCCTTGTTGTTCAGTATTCCCTTGCATAGCTCTGGCACCTCTCATGGCTTGCCCCTCCTCGGAACATATTGTAATGATTGGCCCTCACCCCATAATATCCATAAACTTTGCTGACAATAATTTTGCTCGTATGGTACCACCCCTAAAACTCACCCAGGTACGTACCTGACACATGAAGCGAAAGGAGCAGAAGATGCACCCGATGCAGACACTGCTATCATCAATGCTGAGGGTGGCCCTGCCTCAGCCCACGAAAAGAAGGAGTACTTCATCTGAAGCGTTCCCTCCAGGGTTTGGGATTGTGTTTGCATTGGACCTCTGAGCTTTGTAGTAAATTAGACGTGGGTGTGGGATTGGGGTTATAGGAGTTTTTTGGGAGGGAAATTAAAGCTAGAGATTATGGCTAGGGTTTAGAAATGAGGTATGGGATTTGGGGTATAATAAAGATCAGGCCATTGTTACTCTTGATGGTGTAACTGCCCACACACCAAGAAAAAGGACTAATTCATATGTGATTTGGTATCAGGGTTGTTATTAAGCATTGGTTTAACAATTGAAGGATTTTTTTGGTTTGTTTGTTGATTTTTTTTAGACTGAAAATATTGGTTGAAAGTCAATGTGTTGAAGTTTGTCCAGTTGGTTCTGCGACTATGGTAGAAATGACATGAGTGTTGGAGTTAAGACGAGGGTAAGATTTGAACCAAACTTTGGGCTGGTATTCGTAATGAGAGCAGTTAATACTAGGGTCTGAGATTTTGGGCTCAGTTGACTATTGTAGATAAAAACTTGATTTCCAGTCAAGCATTGGAAAGATTGACTGGGTTTTTTTGGGGGTGTTTGGGTGGGTTTTGGGGTAGTTGTGGTGTTGTTTTCTTGGATTGAAGCCAACACTTGTCGAGTGCATCTTTGCAGCTCGCTCTCTTATCTTTCTCTCTTTATTCCTCCTTCTCTTTCCCTTTTCCGTGTTTTGTCCCCCATCTCTCAGTCCCCTTTTCCCCTCCTTTTATCGGTCCGTCCACACTCGGCCCCGTGCGTCTCGCATGCTCCATGTTCATGTCTCTGTCCATGTCCTCGTCTGTCTGCGTCCCTGTCGTCGTCTCCACACACAAGACTCCATTGTCGTGAGCCACCAGAGCGAGCGCCATGGTGGGACATATTGCGAGCAGTGGCTTGCAGGATGTACCAAGAATGAATCGATGAATCATTCATTTGTTTATTCATTCAACAGAGCGCACGGCCTGGGTGTGATTGTCGTCACAGGATTTGCGTAGGAAAGATAGTTCTCTGAGGTGAGCGCGACTTATCGCGCATTTTAAATTCCCGCCAAATAAAGTCTCACAGCTTCAACTCCTGCAGCTTTGTCTGTTCTTCTTCGTTACTATGATTTCTTTTTTCCTGTTCTCTGTTTTTCTTGATCTTGTTCAGAAGGTCAGTTTGCAAGCAGGAAAACGGAGGATTTTTGTGTGGGCTTGAACACTCATTGCACATTACCGCTTTTTTAATTTATGAGTATGCCTTGACATTGGGAAAAAAAATAGCTGTCTCATTGATTGCAGTGAATCATAATTGCATATTTTTGGTTTCAGAGATGAGATTGTGAAGAAGTTATCGGGTAGCAGTATGAAAAGGTGTGTGTGCGAAACAGCAGCGAGGGTGGTTCGAAAGAGGAGAGTGGCAGGTTTATGAAACATACACCCAGCCAAGGTTTAGATAAATTCCCAGATTTCTTGTTTTGTTTTTTTTTTCACATTTCCAATGCTTCAAATGTATATGTTAAAACAATTTATTCACGAGTCAAATCTCCTTTTTTATCTGCCGCGTGTTATATTCCATAGAGCACTTAATGTCATCTTGAAACTGTCGCATTGATGCAGCTTTACCTTCGATTTAAGAACTTTCAACAAACAGGTGGTGCCCAACGAGACAGTTAATGATTATTTATTTTCCACTTTGTTCGGTAGCACATTGGATAATTTGGACAGATTTTCATTTGAATATCTGATGCACTACAATGAAAAGTGTTAGGACGGGTCGTACGTCCCAATCAGCGACTAGTAAGCCGAATCTGGACACATGTCTTTCTTTTGTTGTAAATAAACAGATTCATGGCCTTTATTGTAGGAGATTAGAGCTCTGCCTAGGTTTCTCTGCCTGATATTACTTATGATTTACAAGAGATGGATTCCTTGCAGTAACATTACATTAAAGCGTCACTATATTAAAAAAAAAAAAAACAAATATCTAAAGATGGATTTTAAAAAGTGATGTTTTAATTATGTTTAAGTACATCTGCCGTAGAGGGGCAAAAGCCATGTAATATCTTTACAACTTCCTCTCTTTACGCAGAATCTCTCAATGTTTCAATGAAACCATCATTTCACATAAATGCGTGCGAAGGACTTGCATTAACGACGCTTTTGAGGGCATGCTTTCGTTTTGCAGCACAATTTACTCAACTTAAAAAAAGACATCGGTACGAAGCGAACAGAAATGATTCCCCGATGAACGTCCTAACATAATGTTTGATGAAATGAAAATGAAGAACAATTTGAGAGCGAAGTTCAGTCAAAAAACTTTGTTGTTTCATTATATTCGCTCGTACTTTTTCCATCACATGTTAATAAACATACCAATACTTTGTGAAATCAAATTTCGAGGTATTTGTTTTGTTGAGTGTCAGCGAGACGTAACATCTTTCAAATGTGTTTCATATTTTCCCAAATTAAATTCCATTCAATCAACACTTCTGACATTTAAACATCACTAGGCCTTCACGATAGTTTTCAATCTGATGTCCCATTGCACAAGGTCCACTCAATGAAAGGAATTTAATGGTTTTATCATAAGTGCTCTGTTTCAAACATAGGATTGTAAACTTTGGACTGGCCACCATTTTAGAAAAGGGCTGGAGTTCGGGAGAAATGGACTGATCACAAGAGTTAGAGGTCACCATTGAAGGTTATGTTAAGTTCCTTCCGTATTGTTGGGTACATAAGCCATTTTGTCGTTACCGCATTTAAATAACGTTTCTTAAATGTTCCCATGCCACCTAGTCATGCACGTTAATGCTACCTGGACATCAGCCATTACAGAAGGTCGCCACTCCATGTGTGCTTTTCATTATTTGGGTACAGACGTTGTTAAGGCTTCTGTGTCTGAAGGATGGTTGTGGACTTGTATGTGCACTTGTTTTGTTCACCGATTTCACAGCCGTACGGTGTATGAGCCATAATGCAGAATACCATTTGTAATCTGAGGATTACAGGTACAAATAAAGTCTTTTCAAGTATGTCCCGCATGATTATGATAATATATGACCAGATGTGAATGTTATTATTCCGATAAGGCCCTGATTAACTTACAGGCTCTGCTTGATACCAGCAGGAATGCGACTAGATGTTGAAAAGTTGATTCTGGGTGAATAAAATACGTGTTTAAAAAAAATGTATGAACGGTACACTGCCATAATATTACTAATTGGCGATTAACTTGTTTCTGGTCCTTATTTCACACTTAATCGAAGATGTTTGACCTATCTTGCCCATTTTACATCACAACAATTCCTGAACTAACACCGGTACTAACCCAGAACAAATAAAAATGACACATGGAGACTCATGTACTGTACTAGGGTGGAAATAAAAAGGAAGATGCGGTAATAATGGGTACTGTGGGAAAAGGACAAAATTTTATTGAGAATAAGACACTCGACGTCGCTTGGGCACTTTCTTAGAACGTGTCTACTCTCTCAGATTTTGCATTTTAATGATACAAAAATGAAAATTGGCTTGATCATCTGATGTGACTTGTGATCTCAAAGGAAAACTAAGATGCAACAACATTCAAAGCAGGTATGATAAGGGGTTCATGTTGAGCAGGTGTCAAATTAGTAGTTGTAATGATGTCAAATAGGGCCCAGCCTGGCATTAACTTTTCATTAAGGCCACCCCTCGTGGCTAAAATGTCAAAATGATTTCTTTTCGCTTAAGGACAGCTTTACGGTAAGTAGTGTTTTTTTTTGGTGAAGTTTTTGCAATACCTCTCTTATTTAAGGTTTTCATTGTCATTCAACATAACTTCCAGCACCTCCTAGCATTTGCCGCTTGAGCAGTGTTCCAAGTAGGTTTTGCATAGCTTCTTATAAAGAACAGGAAGCATGCGTTAAATAGTTGCGAGCTTTATCACCCATATGTTATCTGCCATGGTGAAAAAAGATTAAAAAATAATAATAATAATAAACCTCCCGCCTGCTTAGCATTGACTTGCTATTATTGATTCCATTAGAAGAGAAATCTTTTGGACTGGTAGGATGGCCTAGAGGTATGTGCACTCACCTTTGAGCTGTCTCGCCTGGCCAGTTCGAATCTCTGCCCATCTGTAAACTGTGGCCCTGGTGTTTCGCATGCAGGGCGATCTATCAATGTGTGTGCCGTCCATCGGAGGAAGTTAAGTCAGAGAACCTCTCTGCCAGCATTGGTTGCTGGATGTCATTAAATATACCAGGGTCTCTTTCGTGAAGGTCGTTGCCGTAGGCAAGTTAAGTCATTGCCGTAGGTAAGCGAGTAAGCAAGCCATTGCCGGCATCCTGAATAATGTACAAAATCCTGCACCTCCAGTCAAACATCAAAGCTTGCCAGTTGGTTTGTGAAAGACTTAGAACAAAAGGGTACCCTGGGAAACCTCATAAGAAGGTGAGAATAATTGGGGCCGTTAAAAAGAAGATCGTTGTACGTGAGAAATCTTTTATTGAAAAGATTTTATTTTTATAATAATCCCCCAAATACTGTACGTTCCTCTTCTCTTAACTTGCCATTTATCCCCACATCCCCTCACTATGCTTTATCACTGTTAAAAACTATCCGATTTACCTCTTTATGTTTGCCTTGTGAGCAACAACAAAATGTATGACATACAAAAATGTTTTAAATGACATCTCACTGCCCTGTCATCTCTTCATATCAACAGCTATTGCCTTGTTGACATCAATGGTTTTCCACTTCAAAGTGACTTTTCATTCTTATTTTGCTCTTCATTTTTGTCTGGCCTTCTCTTTGAGACTGATTGTGCTGTATACATTTTCTTTATCCTTTCAGGAGCCACAAACAATGAGGAGAGTGTACCGTGATCGGCAGTGCATTGTTTGCCAGGCTCATTGTTTAGAAAACATCAGATGACGTTACTTGTATTTTTATTGGTGAAAATACTGCTGTACAATGGCCAATCATCCATTTGTCTGTTGAAGATTAAATAACAATGTGTATCATTGGTTTCAGTCAATGACATGGTTGTTCTATTTGTAGTTTTGGTCCCATATTGGAAAATATGAAGCTGTTAAGCTATTTGTTTTTAATCTCGTTTTTATATTCATCATTAGATGCCAACCCATGGGGTTCATCCGTGCTCTGTCCTCTAAATGCTAAGCGTAAAGCAAGAACCATTTTTAAAGTCTACGGTATGTCTGTCATGGTCAGAATAAAGCAACCAAATCAGCAAACCCACAACTACAATGCCACCTGAGTTTGGTGCATCACATATACAAATGAGAAGGTCACTCGGTAGAGCGCATACCTCCGCCCTGTAATGCCTGATCCACGAGAACATATCGGGCCCAATACATTTTTGAAATATCATGCTATATAGCGTTTTTGGCCCCATCTCTCAACGGTGAAAAATCACTTTAAAATTAAATAATCCTCGTATCCGGTTCCGGATCCAGATCTTCACCAAAACTGAATTAATTCTTCCTCGTCACACACCCAACATGTCCACCAAGTTTCATCCGAATCCACAACTTTTTGAGATATCCTGCACACAGACAGACAAACAAACGATCAAACAGACAGGGGTGAAAACATAACATCCTTCACCTTCGGTGGTGGAGGTAGAAATATGGAGGAACGAACAAAGTTTGTAAACAGCATTACATGTTTATCAACGTCGCTGGGATGTGCTTACAAAACTAGGAAGCAACAAAATTCTCAACCTTCAATTGTTTTCATCTTTGCGAAGCAAGGCACATAACAAAAAAGCTCTGAGAAAATTTAAGCTCTCAAAATAATCTCCAACACAGTGCAGAATGACGTCATAATAAAGCGATGAAAAAGTATGAATGTTAATCGCTGATTAGTTCACCCTGACCACTGTCTAATGTTTCATGAAGATATAGAGAGAATGAAACAAGGTCGCATGTCACGGAAACAGATCAGTTTAATTAGCGTCAATATCAATCAACAGACTGATTCTTCATTACGGAGGTTTTCATAGATGTCAAAAAACAAATGGAGAACAACGTTATGGAGGGAGATGAGAATAAACAGAAGAAACCAAATCAGATGAAATCTGGTTTTATGGGCTTGCAGAAGGAGAGCGATGTGAAAATCAACTCGGAATCCGCTTTTGTAACATTGCCCCGTATAAAACACACTAAGGATTAACATGATCGCATGCGGGAAGCAAACGTTTTGGTGAGGAAAGCTCAGCACGGACAAAACCACAAACAATGTTTGGCAAAGATAAACCCCGAAAAATGTTTGGCACGGACAGATCTTCGGACTGAACTGTACACCGAACATGGGGTTCCATTATTCAAAGAAGACGATATCTGTTTTTTTGCATGTTCACATTCAGCCAAACACTAATACCATAGTTCTGTGTGTGTGTCTCTGTCTCTGTCTCTGTCTCTGTCTCTGTCTCTCTCCTGTCTGTTTGGTACTTGCAAAATCGAAGATTTTTCAAGTAAATTGGTCAGTCGATTTTGTTATTCTGTCTGTTTGTTTGTCTATCTTTGTCTGTTTGCCACCTGCAGGTCAAAATTTTTAACCGATCTTCACGAAACTTCACCACATGGTAGAGTTTGTCAAAAGAAAGAAGCCTATTGTTTTGAGGTCAAAAGGTCAACATAGGCCAAAGGTCAACAACTTAGGTGGGATTTCTAAAATCCTCAATTTTCATACCATTTACTTGAAATTTGCAGACGATTTATATTTCAGGTCACTGAATTAAACCACCAATCATTTTCGAGGTCAAATTTGTTTTATGGATTTAACAACTCTGCATGGCGTCTTTTTCTTTTTTGTTTGTTTGTTTGTTACTTGCAAAATCAAAGATTTTTCAAGTATATTGGTCATTCAATTTTTTTACTCCATCTGTTTGTCTGTCTATCGCCTATAGGTCACAATTCTAAACTGATCGTCATGAAAAATTAACCAAGTTGTCAAGGTAGTCTCAACAGAGAAGCTTATTAATTTTGAGGTCTCAGGTCATCTTCAGATCAGATTTCTAAAATCGTCATTTTTTTCATCAGATCGACTTGAAATTTGAACAAGATTTGCATATTGTGTCACTGAATTGGGAAAGCAACTATTTTTGAGGTCAAAAGGTCAAAGGTCCACCCAAGGTCAAACTTTTTAAATCATCAATTTTAATCTGAAAAATCATCAATTTTCATCTCATTGACTTGAAAATTAAACAGCAATTTCATATTGAGTCACTGAATTGGGAAACCAACTATTTTTGAGATCAAAACGTCAAAGGTCAACACAGGGTCAAACTTATAATATCATCAATTTTCAATTGAAAAATATTCAATTTACATCCTATTAACTTGACAGTTGAACGGGATTTGCATCGTCCATCACTGAATTGGGAAAGCAACTATTTTTGAGGTCAAAATGTCAAAGGTCAACTCAAGGTCTAACTTCTAAAATCATCAATTTCAATGTGAAAAATAATCAATTTTCATCTGATTAACCTGAGCCTTGATTAAGATTGTCAATTTTAATCTTAATGAAATGGACAATTTGAGGTATCCATGGCAACCTTTGGAGAGGGGAGGGGATTTAGGAAGTATCGTGTTCTGCACGACGTCTTTTTCTTGTTTGTTTGTTTGTGAGCAAAATATCTCAAAAAGTTGTGGACGCATTCGGACAAAATTTGGTGGAGAGTTTGGGTACATGATAAGGACAAAATGATTCGATTTTGCTAAAGATCTGAAACCGGATCTGGATCCGAGAATTTTTAAAGTGATTTTTCACCATTTAGGGATTGGGCCAAAAATAACATAGCATAATATCTCAAAAAGTTGTGGACGGATTCAGACAAAACTTGGTGGGCAGGTTGGGTATGTAATCTATCTATAATTCCAGCAATCCGTGTGTGTGTGTGTGTGTGTGTGTGTGTGTGTGTGTTGTGTGGTGTGACCGCTGTTTCTCAACAACCACTGGTCCGATCTAATTGAAACTTGCCAGGTATATTGCTGGGGACCTGAGTAGTGCCTTTTCAAGGTTATATTAATCGGACAAGTGCTTCCCAAGTTATGGCCATTTATTTACCAAACCAATGACAGGACAGTTGCTACGTAGGCCGGTGCACGGCCGGCCGACGATGACATCAGTGCCGTGCCGGTTACGATGGGAATCGGTGCCTGAGTTACCGTGGCATAGGAGTGGCAATGGTCAATGGCAGCGAATGTCATGGCTCGCAAAGACAGGGAGGTAAACTTGATTTTAATTTGGATTTTAATTAACTCTGTGTGTGTAAGTATCACAGCAGTTGTTACTTCAATGCAAGCGATAATTCGTGGAATGCATGTGAACATTCCGTACAGGCACGCACCACTTTCGATAGTGATGACTTACTGTATTCTAATAATTTCTCGATTTCTTTGCGCATTTATAGATAAACACAATGTCCCAATCCAGTCGTCGTTTCCGAGAGCGAAGGAATGGCCTGTGTGGTTGTTTCTGGCTCGCGGTTTGAAAGTTTTTTTGTTTGTTTGTTTTTTTGGGGGGGGTTTGCACGTACGGGCACGCGAGAGCGAAGGAACGGCCTGTGTGGTTTGTTTCTGGCTCGCGGTTTGAAAGTTTTTTTGTTGTTGTTTTTTGGGGGGGTTTGCACGTACGGGTACGCGAGAGCGAAGGAACGGCCTGTGTGGTTGTTGTTTCTGGCTCGCGTTTGAAAGTTTTTTTTTTTTTGCACGTACGGCCACGTACTAGTAAGGAACAATTGATTCAATTTTGGTGAAGATCCAAATCCGGATCCGAGAATATTTACGTGATTCTTCACCATTGAGTGATTGGGCTAAAACGACATATAGCACGATATCTCAAAAAGGTATGTACGGATTCGGACGAAACTTGGTGGATGAGTTAGTTAGATGACGATAACAAGCTGATTAAATTTTAGTTCAGGTCCAAATCCAGATCCGGCTTATCAGTGGGATACAAAACGTAAACTAATCAGCCTGGTGGAGGTATGCGCTCTTCCGAGTGCCCTTCTAGTTGTAAAATACACTGGCAATGTGTTCAAGCGTATAACCTCGTATGGAAGGGAAAAATATTCCATTTATTTTTCTGTCATCTTTCTTTATGAGAAAGCCATTATAACTGTAATGAACAATGCAAAAAGGCATCACTAATTAATCTTTAAAAAACGAGAATACGGGAATTTTGTGCGTAATTACAACAAGCCCATCCGTATATGTACAAGTACAACTGATCAGTACATTGAAATATGGATGCCCTCTGCACTTTTGTGAAGGAGTCACGTGATATGACTGGGATATCCCAGAGGCTTCTTGCCTCTGGGTCAGTTTTGATTCCAGTCATCCTCATGGTCATCATACACATCGTTGCGTTGACGTGCACCGTCATTCAGAGGGCACCTGAAACCTGCAATGCTCTCCGTTCCAAATTCACTGATGAATGCTCAATCGATGGGCATTTCATCTTCAGGTGTTTTGATCAATCATGGGGATCGAACCTGAACAGCTAACTGAAGAAACAACAGCAATCTAAATTCTCTGCTATTAGAAATCATCATCAATGTCTTTGGCTGGGTTATTTTGGATTGTTGGCCTTTATTTTCTTCCCCGCAGTTAATTTGGGCAGCAACTTGGAATTTTGTTGAGGTTGCAGGTGATAACTCCTCTACTCTTCGTGAAAGACGCCCTGGGATCTTTAACATTCACGAACAACCGATGCTGGACTGCCGGCAGATGGGTCCTCTCGCTTGATGTCCTTCCGACTGATGTCGCGCGCACACCCATTGATGTCTCACCCTGCCCGTAAAACACCAGGGTGGCAGTTTATTCGCTGGGACGAGATACAAACCCAGGTGCAGCAGCTCAAAGGTGAGTGTGCTTCCTCTAATTTGCTTGGTACACTGTAAATAATGTTCTGCCTTGAATGCCGATAGATTGCTTTCTTTGATATCCATTTGAAAAGTGGACATAGCACCAGACAACGACTCAAACAAACACTTCAGAGGAAGGAAAACTGGAAGGTGTTTCCTACCAGGTGTGTGCACTTGACTCGGTGAAAACACTAAAGACAGTGCACAGTTAAAACTCCATGGCTCTCACCTGGTTTAAACACGTTACTTAACCTCAATACAAGGGTACTCAAAGAATGGCTGCAAACAAAAGGGGGGGAAAAAACAAATCCAGGAACTTGGTCTTGTACATGCAGCACCATGCTGTTGGTTACATCATTTCTGGGCACCTGGCTGGGCATCTATAACTTGGCTCGGAGACTCGGAAACAACCCGTCCTTTGTGGAAGAGTATACCATGATGGTGCAACACCCTGTCCGCAAAGGCACCATGATTGTTTACAGCCTTGTTTGGGATGGAATCCATGAGGGATGAGCTCGAAGGTGAGTGTGATACCTCTGAGCCATCCTGGAAGCCCTTGAATCTCATTGTTATACCGTAACACCACAATGAAAGGCAGGATATTAAACGAAAGCTCACTTAAGCTAAAATATGTATGGGAAGCTCACTTAAGTTGGCACGAAGTTAATTTCCGCAAAGCTTTATACACACAAGGAACTTTGGCACAGGAGGAGGCTCTTGGGCTCATGGTGCCCGCGCTTCACCAACGTCACAAACCCGCACCACTCGTCCACACGCAAGCCCTGCCACGATCCCCATACCCCTCGATCTCCAACGCATCTAGGTACCCGTCTGATACCAATTAAAACCTATCTACTGCCACTCCATGCAGTAACCACTCTCCAAATCGTATGGGAATTATTGAATGAAAATACAGCCTGGTGTTGGCTTAGTGGTTAGGGTGGCTGGCTTGGGATCTTAGGGTCTTGAGTTTGAGCCTCTTTGGCTGCTGAATTAACATCAGCGTGGGGTTGACTCAGTCTGTCATCCTTCTGAGGTTGGTGAAATGAGTACCAGTGTTCTGGTGGAGGGGTGTAGAATCGGTGGCATAGTTGTGCCCCCAACAAAATGATAGGTACCTGGCAATCAAGCTGCCATATGCAAGAAGAAGTGAAAATGAGGCCATTTACCTTCTTTTTAATTTTTTTTAGAGTGTCCTGTTAGTTTACCATTAAAATCTACATTTCAATGGCTGTAGGTGGCATCATTCGCCAGGAGAGCGGTTGTGCCGCTGATGCAGTGCCTCCTGTAGGTTAGAGCAGGAATCTGTAATTTGTTCAGGGTGCCGGCGATGGCTCGCATACCCCTTTGCGAAGGACACCATGGGTTGTTTCACATCCACCAACGCCTGTAGACGGGACTCCCGTTTTTTAACGTCCATCCGAGGGGCGGCACACTCACGTTGATGAATCACCGTGCCTGTGAAACACCAGGATGGCAGTTTATAGCTGGGTCAGGATTCGAACCCAGGATAGACGACTCAGAGGAGAGTTCGTACACTTACCCGTGAAATGAAAAACTGAAACCAAGGGACGAGAATGTCTCGGCATTTTGCTCATTTTCAAGTGGCCATGACCCAGCTGTCTTGTGTCACGGGGATGATAATGTGTCACACACATGTGCGTGATGGCGGTTTCCTTGTAACAGGACCATGTTACATCTCTATCCATTCCCTGAGTTCGTCAGAAACAGCTGAACCACCAGCAGGGCCCGAGACGTGCCCGTCAGCTTGTCCCGATGATCCCGATAAAGGGCACGGGAACCCTCCAAACCTCGCCTGGCACCCCCAGCTGTTTCTGACGAGGTTGGGAAACTGATGGAGACGCAACATATTTAGACCTCCGACTGCCACCTTGTTTTTGCTTCATTGCACCCGTTGGGTGGTCACAGGACTACCGTTATTCTCAGGTTTTCCGTCTGTCTGTTTGTATGTAATGGACAGCTCTGGAGGCCGGAGGAGTCATCCGATTTTGATGAAACTTGACTGGTAGGTTCATACCAGGATCTAGTTGTATGCTTTTGAGCACCGTTGCTATGGACGCCACCGTTGCCTAGCAACGGACTTTGAAATTTTTGAAAAATCCGAAAAATATTTATTTTATTTTTTTTTCGAAAATCAAAAATCGGCTTCCGCGCTTTTATGCGCACTATAATCACCTCTTTGTCAAAAAATTTCAGCCCGATCCGTCTAAAACTGTATGACTAGTATGCAATTATGTAGTGACCACCCATGTTGCCTACCGGCTTGTTCTCAGGTTTTCCGTCTGTCTGTTTGTATGTAATGGACAGCTCTGGAGCCAGAGAGACAACCGATTTTGATGAAACTTGACTGGTAGGTTCATACCAGGATCTAGTTGTACGCTTTTGAGCACCGTTGCTATGGACCCACCGTTGCCTAGCAACGGGACTTTGAAATTTTTGAAAAAATCCGAAAATTTATATATTTTTTTTTTCGAAAATCAAAAATCGGCTTCCGCGCTTTTATGCGCACTATAATGAACCTCTTTGTCAAAAAATTTCAGCCCGATCCGTCTAAAACTGTATGACTAGTATGCAATTATGTAGTGACCACCATGTCGCTTACCGGCTTGTTCTCAGGTTTTCCGTCTGCTCTGTTTGTATGTAATGGACAGCTCTGGAGGCCAGAGGAGACAACCGATTTTGATGAAACTTGACTGGTAGGTTCATACCAGGATCTAGTTGTATGCTTTTGAGCACCATTGCTATGGACGCCACCGTTGCTAGCAACAGGACTTTGAAATTTTTGAAAAAATCCGAAAAATATTTATATATTTTTTTTTTTTCGAAAATCAAAAATCGGCTTCCGCGCTTTTATGCGCACTATAATGAACCTCTTTGTCAAAAAATTTCAGCCCGATCCGTCTAAACTGTATGACTAGTATGCAATTATGTAGTGACCACCATGTCGCTTACCGGCTTGTTCTCAGGTTTTCCGTCTGTCTGTTTGTATGTAATGGACAGCTCTGGAGGCCAGAGGAGACAACCGATTTTGATGAAACTTGACTGGTAGGTTCATACCAGGATCTAGTTGTATGCTTTTGAGCACCATTGCTATGGACGCCACCGTTGCCTAGCAACAGGACTTTGAAAATTTTGAAAAAATCCGAAAAATATTTATTTATTTATTTTTTTCGAAAATCAAAAATCGGCTTCCGCGCTTTTATGCGCACTATAATCAACCTCTTTGTCAAAAAATTTCAGCCCAATCTGTCTAAAACTGTATGACTATATGCAATTATGTAGTGACCACCCATGTCGCCTACCGGCTTGTTCTCAGGTTTTCCGTCTGTCTGTTTGTATGTAATGGACAGCTCTGGAGGCCGGAGGAGTCATCCGATTTTTTATGAAACTTGACTGTAGGTTCATACCAGGATTAGTTGTAGGCTTTTGAGCACCGTTGCTATGGACGCCACCGTTGCCTAGCAACGAGACTTTGAAATTTTTGAAAAAATCCGAAAAATATTTATATATTTTTTTTTTCGAAAATCAAAAATCGGCTTCCAGGCTTTTATGCTGCACTATAATCAACCTCTTTGTCAAAAAATTTCAGCCCGATCCGTCAAAAACTGTATGACTAGTATACAATTATATAGCGACCACCATGTCGCCTTAGGGCTTGTAATTCTTATAAGATGTTATCTACGTATTACGTACGCAAGAAGGGGACAGGGGGGGGGAGGGGGGGTGAAAGTGAGCGGAATTTTTTTTCCCCTCTACTCAAAAACGTTGAAATCAGCAGAGAGTAGATCGAGGTTGAAATTGTAACCAGGTGGGTACCTTGATGCATGAGAGATGGAGGGGTGATGGGGATATCATCTCGGCAGGACCTGTAACCTGTCGTTAGCTTGCTTGTGTGGTGGATGGGTGTTGGTTGGTGTGGTGCAGGCATGGTGGGCCGAATGACTCCTCCTGCGCCAAAAGACCCTTGCACATAATGTCCTTGTATGGGAGAGTTTTCCCAGATGATGCGCCATTGTGAAGGATAGGGAAACTACATGGAGGATGGAGGAAGGAGGATGGGAAACGATAGAAGTTCATTCATTCATTCGTTTCGTATGCAGCTAAAACTGCTGGCGGCATCATTGCTGTGCCGCTGATGCAGTGCCCCGAATCCCAGGAAGCTGGTACTCATTTTGCTAACCTCGGAAAGGATGACAGGCCGAATCAACCTACCTGGTGTCATTTACTGCAACGACAGAGGCTGGAACTCAAGTCTTGCGATGATTGGCGACGATGGCTGCGACCGAAGTGCAAATCTCCGGGTGCCAATGATGAGTTCCAACAACTGTTCTGAGCTCCAACCGACTCCAGGCAACAACAGCTGTAAGGGGTAAGCGGGGTGGGGGGAGGAGGTTGGTGGGGTCACAAAATGTTAGGAACAGACATGCTGTTATGCTCCGTGCATAAAGAATGATTGTCTTTATAGAAACAACTTTCAAGCAATATGTGCACGAGTTTCAACGATTTCTCTGACATTCAGTGCACAAACAACTCAGCGCTGCAGATGCCACACACTGTTCGTCTCCATCAAGGGGTTCTCTCTCCTCCTCCTCCTCCTCCTGGGACAAGAACCCTTCAGCAATGGCAGTACCTTGGTCGAAATGAATTCCCCGCTGTAGGGTTGAAGCTCTTACGAGATGATGTCTTGGCACTTTGGAAAGCTCTTGAGCGTTTCGCGGAGACGGGACGATGAGGATTCCACAGCGATTCTTCCATTGGGAGGTCATGGAATGTTTTGGTATTCGGAAAGGGAAGATAAGAGCTCCAAAATGTATCGCAGCAGCTTTCTCATGGAAAAAAAAAATGTTTTCAAAGTCATTCCTTTTGTGACTGCAAAGTTGGTCCGACTTCACCGCCATTCAATTTGCCTCGAGTGCTTAACAAACAGACCTTGATGGTGGACGGTTCTGTTTTGAGATGACCTCGGAGGATCGTCCAAAAAATGGACGTCTGGCAGAGAGATCTACAAGAAGTGAGAAAAGGATCGAATTTATCAGCAACAAGATCAGCTGGAAAACAGAGATGTCATTCGTGAAAATGGAATGTCTTCAGCCTCTCCAGGGTTGTCTCTCTGGCAATCTGGGCTTCTGACTCTGAGCGGCTTCTAGAAGGTTCCAGTGTGATCCTGAAAAATGCATGAAACGGGGCACCCCTTGGTTTTAATGAAATAACCAACACAACATTCACTGCCTTTCCGCAGCTTTACCAATGTCTCAGGTTAACGTGCGAGCCAATGCACATGGTGGACATCAATTATTGAAACCCTTTTAGCTCTCATATGAGCCTCGACATTGTGGACAAAAAATTTACAAATAATTACCGTCATGGATTGCAACCCTGGCTGGCAGGATAGCTTTGATGTATGCACCTCTGAGTTATTTCGCCTGGGTTCGAATCTCGACCAAGCTGTAAACCTCTCATGGTGTCTCGCACCTGGTGTCTCCTGGTGTCCTGGAACCAATGTCCTGGAATGTCCTGGTGTCTCGCAGGGTGAGGCATCAATGTGTGCGCCATCCCTGGGAATCTCGGATGGATGTTAAACTGGGCGTCCCGTCTGCCAGCATTAGTTGGTCGACGTCACAGATCCCACGGTATCTTTGGCGAAGAGTAGGTGAACTATGACCGGCATCATGAACAAGTAATGAATTCCTGCCAATATCACCTCCAATCAAACATCAGGTCTGACCAGACAATTAGAGAAAGACTTGGACCAAAGACGATCCCTGGCCGACCCACAAAATGCTGGGAATAATTGGAGCCATTAAAGTAGTAACAGGTAGTCGTAGAAATTTTCGACAGTAAAGCTTTCGCAAAACACCATATGTTACCACATTTTATATTGCTAGAAACTTCCAAACATCCACTCTCTATGGGGGGGGGGTCAGGTTGAGGAGGGGGGGGAGCGCAGTGGTCTTTTTTTATCTTCTTCTTATTTTGAGTTTATACGGCGTTTTCAGAGCTCCAATGGTCTATATATGCTACACACCTAAACACTTTGGCAGAACCAACAAGTTCCAGCAGACTTTATATAGTTTGACCCATTTTTAACAAATTTTAAAACAGATTTGCAGATCGAGATCGATGGTTAACGGCCATAATCTACCTGGCAGACCTAACCAACTAATCCCATCTCTCTTGTACAATGGAAAAGGCACGCTCTGGGACCACACACAGAGGACATTGTATAAAGAGGTGTTACACATCATCACGAACCTTACATCACTCGCAGAACCCAGTAGGGTGATATCCTATCCCATGTAAAAAAAGTGCTTTGACCACAATGTCCGAATCTGAGCATGTAGAGGATTACTGGTCTCTCGGAAAGCCGAGGAAGTGAGACAGAGGATTAACAAATGTGGACCTTACAGCAGAATCTCCCCTTGGTGGAGGTCTCAAACTGAAAATAGCATTTTTTTGTGAAATCCTAATTCGATGAGAAAGTTCCAACGGGTCCAGAGGATTTGGATTTAAAAATCCGATCCGAGAGCATGTTTGGCTGCGTGATTTCAGACCTCATTGCCTCCAATGCCTACATGGGCAAGAACGCAGCACAGGTCAAGAACCAAGCTCAAATTGGCGATATTAATAAGATGCAGGAACTCAAGAACTAGGTTGTACCTGCATCCAGACTGTTGGGACTCCAACGTCTTCAGAGCAGAGAGGGAATCGGAAAAAAATGTCTGTGCTAAGGGGGTTAAAGTCAATTATCCACTCCAGAGCCAAATCTCATAGATCAAGGTGGATACGAGGGGAATCTCGAGTCCAGGGAGGGACTAAAATGGCACTTTATTCGACGGATTTACAAGTAAAGACTCCAAACCTATTTCTTTAGTCGCCCTTGTACACACAAGTCTGAAAGGAGGTGAATAAGAGTTTGTGCCGAGCTTTTGGTATTCCCAACAGTCTGAAAACAAAGCTTTAACAGGATGATTATCCTCGGAAAAAAATTATCTTCACCCAATATTTCAATCTGGAAACTTTCCAGCAGAGAGGCAAGGGCATCTCACCAGCTTCCGCAAGAAAGGCAGAAACCGGAATGCTTTTAAAGGCCCCCAGACATCTGCCGACATGAAGTGCTTTGACTGATAAATGGTTTCCAGTTTTTTTTTGAAGTTCGTTTTGGAGATACCCCCAAAAGGACTGGCTGCCGTCGTCAAATTGAGAGCGGATAAGAGCTTTATAAGAGGTTGAGGTTTTCCTTACGAGCTCCTACAGTTGTGCCAGAGATAAAGGCCTTTTGCACATTTCGCAGTGAGTTTTTTTTTATATTTCCAAGTTCCAAGTTAGGCCCTTATCAAGAGTAATTCCTAAAAAGGACACTTTGAGGGAAGTGCCATTGACCGTTAACGATATCTCCTTGACCTTCCTTTTGCACGTGAAAATGATGAATTTGGACTTGGGACCAGAAATCATAAATCCCGATTTTGGGCCTACTGATCAATCCTACAACTATCAGCCTTAAGTTTTTTGGCCGTAAAATGTAGGTTCATGCTCCGCGTTGACATTGCAATGTCATCTGCAAACATAGATATCTTGCTACGACACCCTGAGGGAGAGGCTGCATCGTTAGTCATAATATAAAACAGAGCGGGACTTAGATATAGCTACCCTGAGCAATGTCATTGTTCATGCGGAATACAGGGGGACAGGGCTTGACCTACTCTAACCTGAATGGATCTGTTGGACAAAAAGTCCTGGATTCACCAGAACATTCTGCCATTGATTCCAGAGTTGATGTATCTCATAAAGAAGGACTTCTTTCTAGGCTGTGCCGTAGGCCTTGTGGACATTGAGAAATTCTCCGAATAGTGACTCGTGGTTGTTTCTGATGACAGATTTCCTGATGACATTAGCAAGTGAGGCAACGTGATCAATGGCAGAACGTCCTTTTCCAAACACACTCTGGTATTTGTACAGCAGGTTCTTCTTTTCCAGGAAGAAATCCAAAGGTTCATAAACCATCTTCTCCATTGTTTTACCAACAACAGAAATTAGAGCAACTGGTTAATAGAAGGATGGGTTCGAGGGATCTTTTCCGACTTTAAGAATAGGAATGACAATGGAGTGTTTCCAGCCACAGGGAAGGATTTCTGAAACACCAGACATTGTTGAATAGTTCAAGGAGCACGACCAAAAGCCTATCTTGCACGTGAGTGAACATTGAGTGTATTGAATGGTTGGGACCAGGAGCACTATTCTTGGACTTTAGAAAAGCTTGCTTGAGTTCCTGAAGTCCATATTGAGCAGAGGGCTTACAGGACAGACGTCATCGATGATGGCTTTGTGGTTGTTGTCAAATTGAAGCTTCTTTGCTTTGAACTTCGAATCATTATTAGTGTATCCAATAAGGTTAGGGAAGTATTTTCCCAGGGTTGAAGCGTTATCTTTGTTCAGGCAGAGGGTCTCATTATGACAGACGAGCCCGGGGATGGTTCTCCCTCTATCTTTGCTTCCATTCCTATATTTCACTCTTCTCCAGATGCCTTGAAGAGAGACGTCTGGGTTGATAGATGAACAGAAGGAGTGTGAAGAAGTAGTCTTAGCTCGTTTGATTACTCCCTGGGTTTGGGCTTTTTTCCTTTTTGTATATACAATGGCATCTTGGATTAGAATTGTCAACATTTTCGTGAGCATGTCCTTCCCTCACTTCCTCGGAGCAGTGGCTCGAAAAGCTGTCCCAGTTGGTCTTGGAAAGATTCCAAGAGGGGAATCTGTCTAAATAATCTCAGTCCCTTTCTAATTTGAGGGTTGTGATCACAGGAAAGTAGTCACGATGCAAACTATCATTGTGAATCCTCCATTCGTACCTCACTGCTACGGATGAGAAGACGAAGGTGAGGTCGAGTGGAGAAGACTATCCAGTGGATGTATTGATAACAGTCTCATTACCATCATTTAAAAGCACCAAGTCAAATTCATCGATATTGTCGATGCATTCATCATTTTTACCTGTAAGTTTGGAGTCCCATAAGAATATTATGTTTGCTGAAGTCATCACACCAAAAATCCACCACTTCGCACTTACTTAGTATTCCTGGAGTGTGTTATACATCAAGGGTTGGCAGGGATTACAGAAATTTATGATGGTAACAGTTCCTTGTGCAAGGGATTCTAATAAATTCCATTCCAGTTCAACATTACATCCAATTTCATGAAGGATACATCAAGCTTGACAACACCCACATCCACCTCCATTCCACTTGCTCTGTTTCTCTGTAGGAGAGTATAATCAGGAATCTTAGTGGTTGTGACATTTTCTTGTATGCTGATTATATCTGATTAGGTTGAACGCGCTGATAAACTTAATAATTTTAGACCATGGGCAGCTAAAGTATTTGCATTCATTGGATAACTGTCATTAATCACAGAGGAGTCCTGATATCTTAACGGATCATCTGACACATGTTATTCCTGACTTGCTGAATATTTTATTAGTTTCCATGGAAGTAAACCCTCCCAACCCAGGTGTTTAATGGCTGGCAGAGGAAATTATGTTTATTTTCTCCGATCTTTCTTTTTGCTTGGGCTGCCAATTCACTACTTCGGTGATAAAACCGATGAACCGCATTTGGTAATTCATGTTACATCGGTGATTGCACTCTCTGTTTGGCATTCTTGATCCTTAGTATCGACCTGAACTCCCCGACTGTCATTATTTTGACCTGGTCATAGTTTTGGTCTTATTTAATAAATAGGTCACCTTTATTTATTGGGGTCTTAGTATTTGAACCTTGAGAACGACCTCAGCATAGAACAGCTCCTTCAGTTTTAACATGTTGGATTTGGGAGCTCTTTGGAATTCAGAGAAAACTCTGAAGCTGCACGTGATCTCACCACAGTTGCACGAGCCATTTTAGTACGGTGCAGCTACCAGCATTCGTAGTCTCTATTACGCTTGCTGCAGCGTTGCTTGCTCCTACAGGCTGGAGCAGTATGCGCCAACTTTTGGCACTCGTAAAATCTTAGGGGGGAAGAGATATATTCACGTACAGTGAAGACCTGATGACCTAGAAACACTTTGGGAAGCAAGGCAGGGTTGCCAAAGATTGCCCTAACCGTTGTGAGATAGCAAGCATCAGAAACTCCCACATCAGCAAGATGGCACTTAATGTCGTCGATTTCAAGAGGAAGCAATCCTGTAAATGACTCCTCATCTTTCTCTCGGAGACCTAGAGATCTGACAAGAGACTCGAACACCGCCGGAAGGAGAGGCTCTCAACTCTGTCTCCTGATGGGCGACCGATTTGCATTCGATAAAAAGATCACCTTATCTGAGCTTTTTGGCAATGCACATCTCTCCGAATCATTTTTAAATCACTGTTTCCATTTTAATTGAGTTGACAAAACTCAAAGGTTTGGAGTCATCAGAGGATGAAACTTCAACCAGGAGTTGGCATCATGCTCTTCTGGGTGAATTAAGGTTTTAACCACTTTGGGCGAGTCCGACTCATCACTACTTTCCCGCCGAGGCCTGCTGCTCTTTTTAGCTTTATTGACTATCAACGGCGGACACTCATCACAGTCTTCACCAGACAAATTCTCCATTATCACTCGATCTCCTCCTCCTCCCATTACCAAAGAGGACGAAATTTGGCCCAAAATGTGAGAGATCGAATGTGTGAAGAAAGCGGAGACATGTGATAGACCAGTGGTTCTTAACCTTTTTACCACCATGCCCCCTCTAGTAGTTGGCCTTGCCTCCTCCATCCAGTTTTTTGAAGTCTTCTTCAGCCGAGGAGTTGAACTTTAACTCAAGAAACTCCTCTTGCACTTCGTCTGAAATATCAGCCACTTCACATTGAAATGGGTTCCTCATGAATTTCCAGTCTTCGCGCTTCTCATCTATATCCGGAAAGTATCTGATGAATTCTGCTTTCAATTCAGTCGGATGAGTAATATTATTTTAACTCAGAATCAAGGTGACTGTGAATGAGAGCAGAATCCAAGTTAGAAAAACTGGCTGAATTTCCATCCTGAATTCGACATTTCCAGAGGTTGAGTTTGGCCATGAAGGCTCGATTGACGTCATGGTGCATGATTATGTTGATGTTTTTCCCTTGGAGTTTGAGGTTGATGGCATTTAGCACTTCAAAGATGTCCACCAGGTAAGCCAGAGTAAGCAAAAATCCTTCAGACTGGAACTTGTCATGGAGATCTCCTTTCTGCTGGGAATCCAGAAATGTTGCCACTTCTTGTCGTAGTTCATAAAGCCGTCCAAGCATGTTTCCCTTCGAAAGCCATCGTATGTTCATGTAGAAAAGCAAGGCTTGATGTTCAGAATACATATCCACACACAGCTGTTTGAAGAGACGACTGTTTAAGGCTCCAGCTTTGATGAAGTTGCAACCTTGATAGCCATGTTCATGACATCCCTCATTTCAGCAGGTAGAGTTCTGGATGCTAAGGCTTCACGATGAAGGATGCAGTGCGTACCTATAGCAGATGGACTTTTCTCTTTCACTCTTGTTATGAAACCAGATTGCAAACTAAGCATGGCCGGAGCTCCAGTGAGTCCCACGAAAGTTGATTTTCCTGGAATAAGTTTGATACGACTTGAAAAATATCTGTTGCTGTTGTATAACTTTCCATGGGATGGCAGAAGAGCATTTCCTCTTTTACACTATTACCTGACACGAAACGAGCATACATCAGTGGCTGAGAACACTGAGCAACATCAGTCATTTCATCCAACTGGATGGCAAATGCAGGAGAAGCTCTTACTTGGTCGAGAACTTGATCTTTGATGTCTTGAGACATTTCATCGATCCTTCTCTTGACGGTATCGTTCGATAGAGAGATTTGGGAAAGATTGTTTGCACCATCCTTCCCCAGAACGAGCTCTGCTGCACACAGATACCACTTGGTTTGATGAGAGTCTCTCCGATGTTGTGGCTCTTTTTGCTCTTTGCAATCAACATGGAAATGTCATAGGAAGCCTCAACAACCTTTGAAGTCTGTTGCCGAAATGCTCCGCTGCTGTCCATCTTAGCTTGCTTCAAGGACTGCCTTTTTGTTTCAAAGAATGCCTTGGGTTTGGCAGCTAGAGCAGGATGCATTGTCTTCAAGTGGCGTTCCAAGCGTGTGTGCCGCATGCCATCATTGCTCAGAGTCTTGCGGCATATTACGCACTGGGGTACCTCTGTCACCCTTTTGGAGGGACACAAATCGAAATCGAATATATTCGTCAAGATACCTCCGCTTTTTTGAACTCATTACGAATGATTTAGTTTGAAATGGGTACTGAAAATCTGTGAAAAAAATTTTTTATATTAAAATTAAAATAAAATCTAAATTTTAATATTAAATCTAAATAAATATTAAATTTTAAAATTAATTTTAATGCCGAAAATGGGAGGCTGAGTCACGAATTGAAAACGAAAATTATTAAAGGCGATACTTTTGTGTTTTTTATGTTCATCACGATATTAGGCAAACACTTGTTAAGAGAATTCCAAGAATAATTAGAGAAATTCCTACTTTTTTTCTCCGGGCTCGCGCCCCCTCTGGAAATTACTCACGCCCCCCCCAGGTTAAGAGCCAATTGGATAGAGAATACCAGAACCCTCAAAATATGGATGGACATAATCAATTAGTTCTAAAGGTTTTATTCGATTACTTCGATTACGGTGATAAATTGCTCAGTAATCCATTACTCTCTCACAAATCGATTAGTCGAATGATTACTCTCGATTGTGGGAAATAAAATTGCCTTTCACTGAATTTTGATAGGTATTAAAGGATGAGAAGGGGGGGGGATCAGATGAGGTCACCTATGTGTTCAAGAACACCTCCTCAATCTCCTCCCCCCTCCTCCTCACTGTGCCTCACTGTGATTGTTCCTTCAGGAATTAGGACCCTCAGGACCGGTGTGGGAGGCTGGCATGTGTGCTGTATCTGGTGTGTGTCTGCTGCTAAGTAAGTAAACCTCCATACACATCCACACACTTACAAGGCTTACAGACAACAGCCATGATGGTGAGGGGGGCCCTGTGGAGTGGGTGTTCCTGGTGGGTGGGGGGGGGTGTGAAGGGTGGATTGAGAGGGTACTACATTCTGCAATGCTCCCGCCTGCCATTATGTCATGAAATCAAACTATGATAATGAAGTTGAGTTGGTCGGTTGGTGATTTTTCATTGTACAGTATTGGTTATATTCTTATGACTTATTCACAATTGTCGTGTCACAATGGGACCGATGTGTCATTGTTCTATTTTTCCCCCCTAGTTTGTGAACCCCCCATTATGCTGAAAACAGAAGAAGAAAGCATCTTCACAATGTAATATAGAACCATTTTGAAAAAAAAATACCACATTCTCCTGCCAAAGCACAGCGTTTGATATGTGGCGATCGATTTCGGCACTCTCGTAACACATCGAACCTTTTCAAGCACATGAACACCAAGCATGCCTCTGAACATGAGGCTGCCAAGCAACAGAAACTCACGTTCAAACCAACAATGGCTGGACAGAAGCAACAAACTTTAGAACAAATGCTGTACAAGAATTTAAAGCACTCACTTGATTCCGTAAAGAGAAAACCCTTGACAATTTATGATTGGAAATTATCACAACAGATTTTCAGCCTGCTTCACTTGCGGAAGACCTTGGATTTAGAATTTTTTTAGGTGGGCTGAAGTGGAACGTGCCAAGTAGCAGAAGTAAAATAATGCGAAACATGCTGCCGACGATGATGCAAAAGCAGAAGTGAAAATGATGCTGGATTACACACACCGTATGCCTTAAGAACAGACATTTAGACCTCCAGGCAAACCCAAGTCTACATTTGTGTTAAAGGGTATTTCGCGACCTATTACGTGATTTCTGAAATGATACGTATGAATGCTACCGAAGCCTTTCGCGCATGTGCACCGTGTGTGCGTTTTCAGTGACTTGCCAGGCACTTTTAAGCTGTCGTTCCTAGCTGAAAATTTTGCGGTTCGAATTGTCTTTTTAACATAATTTTCAGCATTTAGACAAAAGAGTGGCAATTTCAGGGTGGTTAACCATAATTGTTCTGCTCCGGAATGCAAATCGGACTCAGGGAAATACAGTACGAGAGATATCAGTGGAGGAGAGATGTCGAGTTCCTCTCATTTCCTGTTAGTACAAGCGAGCGGTGGCAGTGTATATAACACACACACACAGACAGATACTTATCCTTTTACCAATAGATGCAAAAATCGAGTATAATTACCTCCCACATTGAAGGCGGATGAAGGTTACGTTTACACCCCTGTTTGTCTGTCTGTCTGTCTGCTTGTTTGCTGTTTATTTTTCTGTGAGCAGGGTATCTCAAAACGTTATGGACAGATTCAGACGAAACTTGGTGGACTGGTTGGGTGTATGACTGGGAAAAATTGATGAAATCTTGGTGAAGATCCGGATCCTGATCCAGATACTGGAATCTTTTAAAGTGATTCTTCACCATTGAGAGAGGGCCAAAAACTATATATAGCACGGTATCTCAAAACATTACGGACGGATTCGGATGGAACTTGGTGGACATGTTGGATGTGTGTCAAGGATGAAATGATTCGATTTTGGTGATGATCAGGATACGGATTCAGATGCGAGAATTAAAATAACAAATTTAAGTGATTATTCACCATTTGTAGGGTCAAAAACAACATAAGTATAGCATGATATTTACCGGGCGTAGTGGCGTGCGCCTGTAATCCGGCTACTCGGAGACTTCGGTTGGAGGATCGCTTGAGGACGGGAGCTCTGCGCTGGGTTGCGCTATGAGAGGGTGTAGGGCAGCCCGGAATCATGGCAAAACCCAATCCTTATCCCTGTGTCGTAAGAGGCGACCAGGGTCGCATCAGGAAGGGCATCCGGCGTAAAACCTGTGCCAAATCAGGATGCGGATCATAACGGATGATCCGCTGTGGCGACCCCTAACGGGAGCAGCCGAAAGACGAACAACAATATAGCATGATATTTCAAAACTTTGGACGGATTGTGACAAAACTTGGTAAATGAGTTGGGTGGGATACAAAATGTAAACTGTTCAGCCTGGTGGAGGTAGGCGCTCTACCACGTACCGTTCTAGTTAATCTCACCCCAAAGGGGTTGCGTGACTATTGCAACTCCCCTGTCTGTCTGTGAGTGTGTGGCCACATCTATATATTTTCGCTTTAAAAATTTTTTTCACTGCATCCACTTCTCCGATCGATATGAAACTTTAAACATAGAAGGGACTCCCCGTTGAGAATATTTTATTGATAACTCTGACGTCATGGGTCACACGGCATGGCAGTCATATTGGATTAAAGGAAAAAAAAATAGAATATATTTTTCTCCAAAATCGATCAAAAACAACAAAACATTGAGACCTGGCAAATGTCATAAACTCCTCAAGGGGTATATAAGGTAATAATGATATAATTGGTGAAGTGGTATTCCAGCCATAATTGATTGAATCAAAATTCTTATCTGAAAAATGTGAAACTTCAGATATCTGATCTGCGACCTGATGTGGGTGAAGAATTGAATGTATGATGTCATCAGTCAGGTGATTCAGTAGCCATATTGTATTGAAAATAAAACATGTTAAAAAAACCTTCTCCAGAACCGCGTAACAGATTGATGCGAAACTTCATACATATTGTGACATGGGGGTGGATCCATAGCAAGACTGTGGTAAGGGTGTATGGTGTGTGTGTGTGTGTTTCGAGTAGGTTAGATTGCCATGTAACAGGGACCTGTCGGAGTGAGTCATTTGTTACACATGATGCTAAGGAGGCAGTGTATGTAATATATAGACAGGGTAGACAGAGTAATTTAGTATGCGTAGACACCTCTGGTTTGTGGCCGGGCGAGGTGTGGACTTCCCAAACACAGAGACAAACATATCACGTGTGGGGAAGGTGATTACGATCTTTCTCGCCAGTGTGTGCCAGCCATAAATGGTGGAGTAGGCTGTGGAGCCCAGAAGAAAAAATTGCACATTTGTTTTTATTGGGGCCACCCCCGTGGGCTGCACCCCAGAGGAGAACTCAACCCACCAGGAGAGGCTCGTATGAAGGACGAGGAATGCAACACCAAGGAGTTTGTGAGGAGACATTAATTTGGTTCTCTCTGGAGAAGATTGTGATTCAACCAAGTGTGGATCACCCCCATACAATTGGATGAAAGAGAAGGACCTCATAGATAGAGAAGAAGCAGGAGAACTCTTCATGCACAGAGTGCAAAGAAGCACTTTGAGGAAGAAGACCAGGAGGCCTCATCTGAAAAGGACAAAGAGGACCATGAGGGCTGGCTGAGAGCCTACTCATTGCTGATGCTTCTTGCGACTGGTTCACTTGATCATACTGTTTTGTCTTTCTTTGTCTTTGGAGCTACTCATCGCTGGCCCTGCTCGTGGCTGGTTTTCTTCATCTTTGGACTGACTTCTCACTGGCTCTCATCGCATCGCACCTGGGTTCCAAAGTGGGCTGCATTGTGTTCTGCGTCCACACTGCGCATTGCAGACAAAGGGAAGTCCCACCTGCATTCTTATCTTGTTGTAAAAGTGTGTTCTGTCAGTTAGGTTTTGCACTTTTATTTCTCATCATTGTATATAAGTTTTAATATCCCAATTCTCCTCTTTGTGTCTTTTGACTCGCTTGGTTTGTTCCGTTAATTATAGCATCTTGTCAACCTTCTTCCCTGCACTTTTCTATGCAAAAAAACCCTTTAAAGGGTAATAAAATGTGATTTCAGCTCATTTGAATGATCCTTGAGGAATGGTAAAGTTGTAAGAATAACAAATGAATGCATTGCAAGTTGAAAACCGTTTGGGCAATCTCTGGGACGAAAGCCCCGGCTCTGAGGAATCCTGTGTTAACGGGTACTCAGAAGCGACAATATGATCGACGAGGCATGGGGAATATAGTCTGAATTTTTTTTCATGTTCATCTTCATTGATGCAATTTAATTTTAATATGCACCAAAGTGGTTGTTCCATATCCTCATAATTAGTCTATAAAGCTATGGATAATGGCAATGTATGTGACATAAGAGGGTGCATGGATGATATAGGTATGTGAGCCATAATGGCAGTGGGCAATAATAGTAGCGCGTTCAGTTAACGAAAGTATTTTTGTTCAGAATGAGCGTGCAAGACGAGACAATGCCTGCGACCAAGTGCTTTCCAATTTCTCTTGTGGTCCCAGAACTAAACAATATATAGGTATTTATAGAGGAACTCACAGCCAACACCACTCCCACCCTTCCTCCTCCCAAACATGATTAATAGTTAATATCATCACTTTAAACTTATCTTGTGCATTGACAAGCCACACATAGGACCTGCCCATCGGTGTGAAGAAGCATCCAAACCAGACATGGCTTCTCCCTTTGGGAAGTCTGCCTGAATGTTGAGAATGAGAGCATCATCCTTCCAATTGCAGATGTCCATTATGAAATATACATACATACATACATAAATACATATATCCAGGGTGTCCCAAAAAAAATGTACTCACTCTTTAAATGATAATAAATGCGTTGATTATTGACTTAGAAACAAGATTAATGGTTAAATGTATAAATGGATAAATGCATGTATACAAATGTTCAAACTGACGACCATCAGTTCCAAACACAGCCGATAACGCGGACCAATGGATTCAACAGCGTTACGAATCATTTCATTTGGAACTGCAAGACATTGTCTTTCAATTCCTCTTTCAGCTCATCGACTGTTGCTGGTTTTGAGCCGTAAACCTTATCTTTGAGATATCCCATAAAAAGAAACCATTGGAGTGAGGTCTGGGAACGCGCAGGGAATTCAACACTACCTCTTCGCCCAATCCATCTGTCGGAAAAGTTGCTTCGAGATAGGCCCTTACATCACGTGGTAGTGGGGAGGTGCTCCATCTTGCTGAAAGTAAATCTCTTCGTCACCAAATATCTCTTCGACACGTGGACCGACGGATTCCTGCAGCAAGTTTAAGTAAACATCCCCAGTGACAGTTTGGTCAAAAAAGAATGGCCCTAGGATGCCCAATTCTGATATCCCACACCACTCAGTAACCCTGGTAAGTTTAAATGGTGTTCCATTGTAACATGCGGATTTTCAGGAGCCCATTACATGCAATTGTGTCGGTTAATTGAGCATTTAACTTGAAGCTGGCCCCATCGCTCCAAACAATTTTGTGGATGATGTGAATGCTGCATCTTCTTCGCATTTGCCCAGTACCACTCACAAAACTCAGCTCTCCGGTCAGGATCGTCTCATCTAGAGTGTGGATTAATTTTGAATGTAACTTTTCCAATTAATTCACTTCAAAATGCAATGGGCGCTTGATTTTGGGATTCCTGTCCACGAGCCATTTGTCGTACAGATTTCCGTGGGGATGGTGGAGGGTTTCCAGCATTTGATTTTCCTTGCGGGGGTGGTTGATGACCGTGGTCTTCCTGAACGCTCTTATGGACGCATGCACAGTTGCATCTGTTTCAAACTTATCTCGGATGCGAGCAATGGTGCGTCGCGTTGTGGAACTTTGTGAAAATGTCTTCTAAATTGTCTTTGCACTTCCATGATGTTTTCGTGCTTCCAGTAGCACTTTATGATAAATTGTCTTCTTCAAAACCTAGTCGTACTTCTGCCATTATTAGGGTCAATTTGATCTGAAAATAAATGAAAAATTCAATGAGTTATGAGGAGCCAAAATGTGAGTACATTTTTTGGGACACCCTGTATATATATACAGTATATATATATATATTAGAATATATATGTATATGTATATATATATATATACACACATACATACATTATAAAACATGTACATGTATATATATATATACATATACATACAATATATATATATATACAAATATATATATATATAGATCATATATATACGAAATCTAATATATATATTATATATATATATATATATATATACACAATAACATACAAAATAATATATTTATATCTTACTATTATATATACACATTACATATACATACACATATATATATATAATAATACATATACATAATATATATATACACACATATATTGCCAAACCTGCCATGTTCACACAAGGCAATCGCGTAAGGTTCAGGTCTGGATTTTGATGTGATATAAGAGTGCTAAAATTGATTGTCACGTAGTCCACTCACTGATTGGGATGATCAGGAAACGGGTAGAACGCGCCGTCCACAGGCCCTGTATGGGGGCACATCGCCAGGAGTTTTTGCAGTACAGGTTTCAATATATCAACTTTTTGGGTGAGTTGATCAGAATGTTCTCCAAATCTTCCATTGTGCATCGGTACACCCGTTTCTCTCAGGAAATTTTTTTGACTTCTTTTGGATGCTTTGTGAGCCATTTTAAGTGAGCATTCCTCATCTGGCACCGTGGCACGCACGATATCCATTGCGTGGCCCGATGGCCATTGTTGCGAGGTGTTACTGCACATGCACATTGAGCATTCTGCTGTAGATTCCATTATTTTGAAAGTTGCGTATTGGGAAATGAAGTCGGATGCACTGGAAACAGTACAACTCAACAAAATCACAAATCAGAAATGTAAGCTCAAATATTTTGCCGAGAAATGGGAGATAACCAACAGAGACACGCACTCGTCTCGGATAATGCCTCAAACATGTTAGCCGCTGAAAAAAATTATGAGATGGTGCCACTTATCGTGTTTTAGCCATGCATCAAACTGAGTGTTGACAAGCAGCATTAACACGAATGATGAACTAACAAAGATAAGAAAGAAAGTGAAACATGGACACTTTATTCTATTCGTCCATGAAGGCCTCATGTAAGCTGGCTGAAGTGTAAGTTCAGCAAAAGCTCCCTGACCACAAGCTCATCCAGGATGTCAAGACCAGATGCAACTCGACTTTCTACATGCTTGAACGCATGATCGGACAGCATGATGCTGTAACAACAATGCTGTGTGGCCTCTGCCTACTTGGCAAAACCGAGTTGTGCCTGTCTCCTGATGTTCTTAGGACCTTGGAAATTTTATTTTGTTATTAGAGTTATAGACTACTTTTGTTATTAGAAGTGACCTTGGAAAAATGCCACAAGAACATGCGACGACGTTCAGGCTGCTACCGATACACCATAACATGGCTAAGGCGGAAAAAGGCGATAAAACATGGGAATTCCTCCAGTATTCTTTCAGTCCAATCTAAACAACATAGGCTAAGCGATTGGGAAATTACTAGTGATACAATGGATGTTGTTTAGTGACATCACCAATTTGTGTGCCGCCACCATATTGAGGGGGTACTTTAAAAAAAAACAGAAAAGGAAGGTCCATTCATTCATGGTCTGTTTAGTTATTGTGCATTTGTGATTTCTTGGCCAAACAATTGGGGTCAAATCCTCTCCAAAAGTTTGGGTATGTCAATACGTTAGTTGGACACTTTGTCTGGAGAGCAATATTATAACATAGACGCGTGCCAAATCACGGGTGATAGGTGATGACGGTACATCATGAGTGATGAAGGTTGTGGTCAAGTTTCATCAAATTTTGTGGTGTTTTGGAGAAGAAAGCAATAACATATTTTGGGGGCCACCCAATGTTTTTTGTGGTGCTGTCCTGTCTGTGCTGTTTGTGGTGAGGATGTTCAGGTCGTGGAGAAATTAACTTACCTTGGCAGTGATATTCATGTCTCTGCTGGCTGTGAGTCAGAGGTCAATAGACGTCTGGGTCGGGCCTGGGGAGTCATGGATTCACTGGATATGGGGTGTGGCACTGCCGGTACCTGTGCGGAGGACAAAGTCCGAGTCTTCAGATCCTGGTGCTTCCAGTCTTGCTTTATGGATGTGAGACTTGGACTCTGACCAAGGATCTTGAGACAGAGACTTAATTCCTTTGGTACCAGTCTCTTCGGAGGAATCCTTGGCTATCGCTGGTCGGACTTTGTGTCCAACGAGCGGTTGCTGAGAGAGACTAAAATGGGATTTGTTACCTGCATAGTCCATGCAGCGTCAGCTGCGGCTGTATGGACATGTGGCTCGTTTTTCCTGACGCTGATCCTGCTCACCAGATTCTCTCAGCAGGGAGTCTCATGAGTGGAGGAGGCCAATGAGCCGACCACGTGCCTCGTGGTTGCAGCAGGTTGATCGGCATCTCAAGGAGATGGGGATGGGCCAGGCATCTGCCTGGGGGATGGCCAGACGGAGGTCCCTGGAGTACCGGAAGTTAATGCGCGCCGCGCTGCTCTGGCGCATGCTCCCATACCTGACCTGACCAATGTTTTTTCCAGGACCACAAAAAGTGGCTTGTTGAGCTGCTTGAATCATTTTGAGAAAAAGCTGGTAAAAACCTTTTTCTTAACTGTTTTAGTGCTGAAAATGAATCTTTTGCTTACCAGGCTCAATTTTAATTTTTTTAGGTCAGAAAACGAGATCAGGAGGTCAAAGGTCACAAGATCCACCCACACCTGGATTGTTTATAATATGGGTTGACAAAGATAGTTCAGATCACATAGTACACATGGTGCCATGAGGTTTATCTCTCATGATTCGTCAATCATTACATTAGGTCCATAAACATAGTTGTTTCTCGTCCGGGTGGGAGTGAAAAATGATGCATGCATGTGGATATTTTTATCCCTTTCCTCACGTTTTATACATGGATGGAGTTCATTGAATAATGAATGGTGAGATGCATTCTGCACATGCCTCATTGGATGTAGAAACAGTAGCGGTGCATTTCAAAATACATCGCCCCCATGCCAAATAAATAAATGACAAATCCTCCAGCGCACGACATCACTGGACGCCGGAGGCGCCCCGGCAATGCCGCCTTGCTGCACATGCTGTCGGAATTGGGAGCAGTGTACAATAATTATTAATTGATTAATTGCATAATTAAAATAAATAAATAATAATCATAAAATAATTAATTTCTCAATCAATGACGAATAGCATACCTAAAACCATCTGTTTCATCCGAAATGTATAATTTTTGAAAATTAAGTACTTAATCGAAAAATGAATAATTAATCAATAAATCAAAAATACCCTTTATTGCCAAATCACTTGGTCACTGTCATGTCCAAATATCATCTTCCCAGCTCAAAAGGGGCCTGAGATATTGCCAGGATGAGAAACAAATAAATAATTAATAAATTGATAATAATTAAGCAATTAATCAATTAATTGATGATTTTTTTTTTTTTTAATTGCAAAAGCACATCTTCACTTATGTACTCAAATTTCAGCTTCCGAGCTCAAAGGATGGCTGAGCTATTGCCTAGACAAACAAACAAACAAATGAAATTGCTCGTTGAGCAGAATTGCCGGAAAATTTTTGTCATATCTCCATGATCTCTGAAAAAACAAAAACTGGAAATCATTTGGTTCTTATAAGTCGATAGTGCTACTGTTAATGAGTTATAGCACTTAGTTTGGTCATGATCATAACTTGGAAGTCAATCGGACTTGAAATGGCGTTTTTATCGCAATTTGAAATTTTTGACCCGACCCCCCCTGACATTCGACCCCCAACCGCTAATTAGGGTGTTTGGTGTGGACCCCAATGAGACATATGGTTGGATGCAGTATTGGAAGATGCACATTTTGGATTTGGTTTGAAGTCGATACGACCATTTTTAGCGGACGTTATTGCGAAAATAAGAATTTCGGTTTTTCGGTGACCTTGACCTTTGACCTAGATTCACCAAAAACGACGTGTCTAAGTGTGGACCATGGCCAACGTCTGTACCCAGTTTGGTCATGATCGCTGAAACGGTGTGGCTGCTACAGGGTAACAAACAACAAAACAAACAGACAGACAGACACAGAATGACACACACAACCGACCAACATAATTGCCGAAATCCGAAGGATTCTGGCAATAACAAGAAAACGGAGGCAAACTGAGTACTCCCTTCCTCGGCACCCGGCGTTGGCGTCATGCATCGCCTGGATATGGAATTGGGAAGGAGCGGTGTACAATAGACGGTGCTGTCATCGGGAGTAAGTTTTTAGGGCAGGATGTTTGAAATTTTTAAAAGAAAAAATAGACATTTTTTGATGCGGGCCAATATTTTTATGCATGTGGGGATAAAAACCAACTATATATAATGTTTATGCAGCCTTGTGGTAGTCTCATTTTTGCTGTTGGAGAGAAAATTTTCTTGAAGTGTAAATGTCTTGCTTGGTTCATTTCAGATCAAAACAAACATGGATCCAGTTACCAACTTGAAGCAGACAGTCTCTGTGTCTCTTGATATTTAAATGATTTTCCAAGAATCGCTTGGGTCAAAAAGTGATGTTACATTTGCTGCAACGTCAAAAGGAGTGAATTCGATGAAAACAACAACTGCCGCAAGGCAAAAGTTACATTATAAATACAGATACTGTAAACAGGTTAACATCAATTTTCAGAGCTTCGTCTGACACTACACTCAAACTTTTGTGGCATAAATCATACCTTGCTGTTTACACGAGCAAAGAGCAAATTCGAAGACTACAGAAACGTGATGAGATATCATGTCCTAGCACTTCATCCTACATTCATGCAGCCAATCTCCCACCATCAGTATCAGGATTATACAGCCGTTCAAAACCCATGGAATGGAAACTTTGCATGTTTTGCCAGGACACAAAAATAAAACAAATAACTTGTAATGTTCGCACTATGAATATGAATGACAACATTTTCTCAGCAGAAAAATATGTTGAGCAAATCATATGTCTACGTGTAGTGGATGTGAATGATATTGTTGCAGCTGAAGGATGCTTCCACACAAACTGTCTGAAAAAGTTTCTGAGAGATACTGAAAGAGCAAAGGCTGAGAATAAAACTGTGGACTTTGCAATGCTATGGATTGGGCAAGAATTATGACAATGTGCAGATAAAGGTGATTTTTTGGCACTGACACAGGTTTTGGGAACATTGTTAGAACTAGCCAATGGAATCATCCAACCCCTTCCCAGCCTCCCTCCTATCCCACACTGTCTCAACGCCTCCTCCCCTGTCCCACACTGTATGGAAAGAATGGACCACAAACATCCGAGGACTCTGCTCCAACCTGACGGATCTCTCAGTCCAGGCCATTGCTGAGAAACCCGGCATCATCTGTTTAACAGAATCCTTCCTCCCGCAGGATGTCCCTCACTCCTTCGTGTCTCTCGCTGGCTATCGTCTCCTCTGATTCGATAGGCACGAATCATGCCCTGGTGATGGAGTTGCACTTTACATCAAAAACTCAATTTCTCACTGTCCATGTACTGATCTTACACCTCTTAACCCCCAGGGGCCAGGAGTACCTTTGGCAGAAATTTCCCCTCCACTCCCACCTCATGTTTCTCTGTGTGTTGTTCCGTCCTCCAAACAGTGACATTTACATCTCTCGGATAACACGGACCAACTTTTAACCACTCATCCCAGATCCCTCTCTCTCCCTGTCTCCGTGTCTGTCTGTCTGTCTGTCTCTCTCTTTGTCTTTCTCTCTCTCCCCCCTGTCTATCAGACAGTCTGTCTGTCTCTGTCTCTGTCTGTTTTACGTGCATGTGGTGATTGAAATTCTCACCATGCAAATTGGCTGGGTGTTGGTACCTCTCTCACCAGCCATGGCACTTCAGCAAAGGACCTCTGTGACTCCAAGGGACTGATTCAATCTGTGAATTTTCCAACCCGGATTTCTCCCAATGTCAAAACGTCCCTTCTGTACTTGGTGATGATGAAATCAGGGACATATCTGGGGTGGGGGGAAGAGGGTAGAAGCGCACCTGGCAGCACTAATTTGTACCATTCAGTTTGTTTCCATGGTGGATACTTGATAATTAACAAATTAGAAATTACGGAATCATTTGTCATCGGAGATGTTTCTTCTATCCAAACCATCATGAACCAAGAAGTGGAATGGTATCCACGTTTCAGATTATCCAGTGTCCCTATCATTCTGTTTGGATTTGACATCAGTCGTGTTTTCAACACTCAAGAACTGTTTTTTGACCGTGGAATTCCTCCAGGGTATACACGTAGCAGGTATCATATGTGTTGGAGAAGAGAGCTTTGTTATAAGTGATTCACATCGCCGAGGTGATGAAGGTAAATGGTCAGCTGATGGAAAAACCTAGATTCTGATCGAAGGTCACTTCCATGTCAACACTTGTTCTGACGTCAGAGAGTTAGTTTTTTCATATGACGTCATTTGGTTTCATTATGTGTGCTTATCAATCTCAATTTGGATTTTTATGACTAGACAATTTTTTTTTAATGCCCATGGGGACTAACTGTTATTTCCATAAAAGCGGTGGTGAAAATGGAAGGGATTGGGAGGGCACGCCCTTTGCTTGAAGTGGTACGTGGCCATGGGAGTACAACCGTTTTCCGTTTAAACCTTGGCGGATCGGATGGAGAGCACAACCCCATTAAGACTTACCGTCCTGATGCATTGCACCAATTTGGTTCGTATCACTCAGTATTATTCTCCTGTGGAGAAGATGTTTTCGTGAAATGAGGGATTCGGAGAGGGAGGCGTGGCTCCTTTCGGGGGAATACTAACCTTTTTATCTACGTCCAGTCAAAAGTTTGACACCGACTCATTGAAGAGTTTTCTTATTTTTACTATTTTTCTACTTGGTAAGAATAATATGCAGAATAAAAGCAATGAAATAACACATATGGATTTTTGTAGTAAGCCAAAGTGTTAACAAATCAAAGTAATTTTATATTTTTCGATTCTTCAAGTAGCCACCCTTTGCCTTGATAACAGCTTTGCACACTCTTGGCTTCTCTCAACCAGACTCATTAATAGTCACCTGGAATGCTTTTACAACAGTCGTGAAGGATTCCCAATATGCTGAGCACTTGTTGGCTGCCTTTCTTCACTCTGTGGTCGAACTTCATTCCAACATCTCAATTGGGTTTAGGTCGGTGATTGTGGAGACAAGCGTCATCTGATGGAGCACTCCATCAACTCTCTTCTTGGTCAAATAGCCCTTACAACAACCTGGAAGGTGTGTTTTGGATCATTGTCCTTTTATTTTATTGATTTTTTTTGTATACTTGTTCGAGGCTCATATGAGAGCGAACACACAACGCACATCAACGGGGGGGGGCATTGAGACAAGAAGGGGCGGGAGGGGGAAGGACAAAACAGTGGGGGACGAGACTTTAGAAGATCTGTGGAAGGGGAGGGATGGGGCAGGGAACTTGGGGGTATACAAGATGAATTACAGGGACTTTCAGGAAGGAAAGCAGGGAATTTGGACGTGGGTTTTGGTGGATTACGGGGTAGAAAAGATCAAGGATTTTGATGGGGGATGATAAGAGGTGGTGTGAACAGCTTGTTTTGAAAAGGCGGGAGGGAAGAATGGGAATGATAGAGTGAGGGAGTTTGTTCCATAAGGGGGAAAAGAGAAATGAAAGAGTGAAGGTGAGCAGTGATTCGTGATTTTGGTAGTTTTTCCCAAGAAGGGGGTGGATTGGAGACCTTTGAGTGCCCTGCAGAAATATGGTGGGAACAAATCACAGACAAGCAGGGGGGGGGAGACTGGGAAAGGAGACGGTAGAAGACAGAAAAGACCACGACTTGCCTGCGGTAAAGAGAGTGAGACGCCCAAAGACTCAACCTCAATCGCGGGAAGATGCATGATACGAAATCCTTGGTTTCCACAGCATGAAGCCGAGAAAGGTGGAGAGGCAGGAGCACCAGTCCAGATAGGGGAGAGCTGTACTCCATCAGCTGCGGACGAAAGCTTTGTACGTGGTCAGAGCTCAGGTGGGCGAGAAGGATTTGCACGATGGGGATTCCCCAGTCGGCGACTGGCTTTGGGAGGCAGGTTGGAAATGTTGGCTTTCCAGGAAAGGTCATGGAGATTCGTGAGACCCAGAAGCTTGAAAGAAAGGACTTCTCAGGGATTGTTGAGAAAGAGGATGGGGGGTTTCCAACAGTCCTTTTGGAGAGGACATAGTGAGAGTGGTGAGATTTGTACCGGATTGAAAGACATGTTCCACATGTTGGACCAAGTTTGTGATTTCTTACCAGACTGCAGAGAGTACAAAAGCTGCTGCTTGCCCGGTCTGGGTTATGACAGATTTTGGTACGGAGAAGGGTGGAGTCTCAGCAAAGAGATCAAGAAGGATTTTCCAGAGAGTTTGGAGAGATCATTGATGATCTTATTGAAAAACAAATGATGGTCCCAACTAAGCGCAAACTGATGGGATGGCGTATTGCTGCAGAAATGCTGTGGGAGCCTGTGGTTAAGTGGTGGTGCATTGAATTCTAATAAATCGCCAACAGTGTCACAGCAAAGCACCCCAACACATCACACCTCCTCCTCAATGCTTCACGTGGGAACGCACAACAGCAGAGTACATTCACCTTCTCTGCGTTCATAAAGACACGGCGGTCTGGACACGAAAAATCTCAATTTTGGACTCATCGACAAAGGAACAGATTTCCACGTCTAATGTCCATTGCATTCGTGTTTCTTGCCAAGCAAATTTTTCTTTATAAATATTGTCTCCTCACTAGTAGTATTCTTTGCAGCATGTCGACCATAAGGCCTGGTTCACACAAGTCTCCTCGACAGTTGATGTTAGAGATGTGTCTGTTACTTGAACTCTGTGAAGCATTTGCTTGGGCTCGCAATCTGAGGTTGCGGTTA
>CM068952.1:31530286-31540505 GCA_035128595.1 Eptatretus atami | reverse complement strand
TTTATTAAAGGTAATTTAAATATCCCTAATACCTATGAACGACAAATGTTCATTTTCACCTGACTATATTAACATCCTTTATTTCATCCCCGGGGGACGGGAATTAATCTTTAGGGCTTGTTGAAAAAAAATACAAATTTCCTTTCCCTTGCATATTAACAGTGGTCTTTATCTTGTTCTTTCTAAAGCTTCACCATACTGGGTTTTTGTATTTTTGGATACTTTCTTGTGTTCATTGCTTTGTGCTAGTTCTTTGAATACTATTGCCGAAGGAGAGGAGACCCTTTGTTAGACGATAACTTTAATTGATGTTCTACAGGACTTATACTAAAAGCCCTTCCAATGAATGGAATTTGAAGAACATATATCCACCATAATTGTTTTTACTCCAAATATTGTTATATTACTATCTTTGTTCAATTTACATCTATGACATATTGTTCAGTATCTTTTACAAAGGTAAGAGAGTGATTGAAACTTGTTCTTGTGTCTTGAAACTGGCTGCTATTTATCTAAGTTGAAAAAGTTATGGAGGATACAATGGTTTAGCACGATTCACCTGTAAAAACATAAAAAAAAAAAAAAAAACAAAAAAACGGAAATTTCTAAGAAAATTTTTTAGTTTAAGCAAAATTTTTTATTATAAATATGGTGATCAACCCGTACTCGATGTTTGTAATCACGAATATAAACACATGTATTAGAAAACACTCCGAACACCAACAAACACACTCTTCTCCTATTTCTCAAACTTCTTCCTCTTTGAGTTGACGAAAGAAAACATCTGTGATATTGCTCAAAGGATGTTTTCGAAGAAGGTTAAGTCTATAACAGACATCTTGAAGTCAACAAAAACACAAGAAAAATGAGTTAGTAAAGGGAGGGACTTTATATTGAAAACCTCGATGGGCGCGATTAAAGGACTTAAAAATAAGGATTTTTCAATGGGAGAAACCCGGTCCGATCATCATCTGAATCAATTGACAGATAGTGAAACCTGATTGTTGAAAAAGTTATTAAAGACATTAAAGAGATGAAAACTTTTAAAGTTTTTTGGGGAGTTGAAAAAGGAATATGAAAAGACAAGCATGGAAGAACAAACTCCCTTATATGAGCCAGATCTTTTTCTATAAATCATTTCAAGATTTTTTGAATAGTGGCGGGTTTATGAACGGAAAATTTCAAGACAAGGGAGGATGTTTATATCAGTGGGTAGGAAGTGATACATTAACCAAAATCATCTCTTTTTAGAATACACATTCTAACAAATTCAAAACCTCTGAAAGCTTCTTCGTATTGAATTTACCAAGAAATAAAACTAAAGAAGGCAGTTTGTTATATTAAGACAATTGATAATAAATGTTTTCTTCTGGTCTGTTCTCTGCCTCTTACCATCCACAACAATGTAATCGGAAAGAGGGATAAACAATATATGAATATGAGAAGACTTGGACCATTAAGATTTTAAATTACAATGCCACTAACAGATATTCCTAAATTTGAGAAAAACAGGAATTAATCTTTCTATAATGTTACGGATTACACGGATACAAACAAAGTTCCAAGTTATAAAATTAACCAACTATAAAAAATGAAGAGCAAATTGATCTTTTTATTTAGTTGTTGGACAACTTAATCTCCACATCTATACTTACAATCCAATAACTTTCAAGATTTAATCTTTTTCTAAGGTTCAGAAAGCAAACCAAGATTTCCTTGCTAAGCGATGTCTTAAATTCATTTCATACAAGAGACGATTGGACAAATTCAACTATGTAGTAATATAAATCAGCTGTAATTACACATTGCCGTAAACTGGTAAAAAGATTAATATTTGAGATATAATAATCTATCAGCCCCTTTGTGTATACGCTGATTTGAATGTATCCCTAAAAAGATAATACTGTCTCTCTAATTCCAAGAATCATATTAACAAATAATTATTCAAACACATTTCTTTGTGGTTTCTGTTGATTTATCATCAACTGTTAGGAGAAAGTAATAAATCTGGAACATCTCTCGTGAAAAATCGCTTCACAAGGTTTGTTAACGTTAGAAGGATTGATATAAGTACCTAACGAATTAATGAAAAAACACCTGAACTGAATTAACCCAAGCAGGAAATTAGAGATTTAGAAGACCAATATCTGTCATATTTGTGAGGAGGAAATTGAGGAGGTCTAGTTAGGATCTTGTCATCTTACTGGTAATCATAAGAGGTCCGCTCTTCGGTTGTATTCGTGTAATCCTATAAATTACCTTTACGTTTATTCAGTCTTTTTCACAACAGCGCAACTATTGATACCACATCTATTATAAATGAATTGCAAAAACACCAGGAATCTTTTGCCACTAACAAACACAAGTCAAAAGTATATTTCATTGCAAAAATATTTCACAACCCTATGAACTCGGTATTAGGTTTCTGATCTTACAAGTTTATGGGCCACACTATTCCAACCTAGCATCATCTAACGTCACGGCTCTTTTTCAAATCTAATTCTTCTTTCCAAAGAGGATTCTAATAAAGAGGGATTCAGATTAAGAGAGGAATTCAAAGTAAGAGGAATTCTAAGTAATGACGAAATTAATGAGAATTCTTACTGAAGATGAGGAAATTCTAAATTGTAAAGAAATTCATACAATGAATGGAATTCTAACTAAGAGAAATTCCTCGATTAAAGGATGAAATTTGATTTAAGAGGATTCCTAATCGAGAGGAAATCAAAAGGGAATGAATCTCAAAGTTAAGAGAAATCTTACACAGGAAGGGAATTTTCCTTATGGATTTATGAATTCCATTTATGAGATTTAAAGAAACCACTTCTTCAAACAAAGTTTCTATATAACCTTTATTGAAGAAGAAATAATGTGATAGGAATATAAACAGCGCACAAGGAAATTTGGAAATATTTTAAGATTAAAGAACCTTGGAAATCATGATTTGATCTAAAAAACAGATGTTTTATTGTTGCTGATGTGTTTGAGCTTTGATCACTCCTTATAATAAAAATTGGTTTATGATGAGAAGATCTCTCACTATTTCACGCTCGTGGTTAGCTTGAGTGCATGTTGAAAATGCGAACAAGATATTGAATTATCGTGATGTTAGAGTTGCTTTTGTGATGAGAGTTCTAAGAGAGGTGGAATATACAAGTCATGTTCAAAAGATATGCTACAAGCAATCATTAATAATCTTCCAAATCTTGATAAAAAGTGTATATTTTGATGTCTTTTGATGCTGAATATTTGTAGTGGGTGGGCACTGTCTCAATCTTCTACTCATTATGGCTAAATAGTGAGGTGGAAGAAAAGGATTATAAAGGCTTGATGATTGTTTTCTTTCTCAAGGGATGCATGAGGAGAAGAAGGAGAGGTATCTTTTTGAAGTGATTGAGGTACCCGAGTGATCTTCATAATAAGCATAAAGACCTTCCTTTTGCATGTGTGGAAGGCAAACCCAACGAGAGATGGTTAGTGATTATATAAAGTTTAGTATTAAAGGCAATCACAGAAAATTATTAGACAACTTCCTTTGTAAGAGGGATTGTTTTGCTCAGGAGTTAAAACATTTTGAGAGAAGGATTGAGATAGCTAAAATTCAATCAGGTTTTAAAATTTAAACAAAGTCCTTGGATGAAATACAGTATTTAAATTCATTACAGATATAGAGCCAATACAAAAAGTAATTTTGAAGATTTCTATAAATTGATTGAAGTGCTTGTCCTTTGGACAAGACAATGGAGAATGTTAGAACCAGCCAAACATTAGATTTTGCAACAATTTGGAAAAGAAGCTTCCGAGAATTATAATAAACAAGTTTTAAGAGGAAAGGTTTTTAGAGAACTTTTCGCATTCATATGGAAGGAAGTTTGTAATGTAACCCATATTCTATTGATGGAACAAGCAGTTTCGTTGATTTCTCAAGATATTGATGTTGATTATTTGTAATAATTGGCTTTAGAAAGAGTATGGATGAACTGTTTCATTGTTGTTATGGACACTGATAGTTTATTCCTAGATATAAAAGACTTGTGTGTTTATAAAGATATGAAGACAAATAATTGGGTATATGATACAAGAATTTAGTAGAAAGAGCGAGCTTATTTTCCAAGATGAAAAAGGTTATGGGTGTACGTTCAGATGGTTGGTGGAAAAAGTAATGAGTGAGTTTTTGGATTGAGAGCAAAGGCTTCTGCTCTATAAGTATGCGTGTCAGGATCAACGTTGATAGAGGTTAAAGGATAAGGAATATCGTATACAGAAATCAATACTTTTTTAGAATGATTATAATTGTTTGAGATAAGAAGACATATAGGAAATGCAATACAATAAGAAGTTTTAACATACATATAGTGAGAAGTAAATAAGCATTAGGAGCCTTTTATGATAAGAGATGGTTTCTTTTTAGATAATGGAATTAGATTGTGTTCATATGGGACTTATTGTATGAAAGAGTGTATATAGAACTTGTGTTCTATTGGATATTGTTGGGAGTGTATAGAATAGAGTTGTGTTTAACAATGGGAGGCCGGTTAGTTTTTTAAGGGCTACGCCGCGATTTTTTCACGGTATATTAAATGGATCTAACCAAAGTATTTAATCAACTAAAGAAGTGGAGAAATCTCAGTCTTGTATGAATAAAGGAAAAATAAAGATGAATGAGAAAATACAAAAGTCGTATTGAAAAATAACGAAACAAAGTAAATTAAACCAATAGCGATATCAATTACAAAACTTAGTAGTTAGAGGTGTAAGAAAAAAATAAATTATCCTTACATGGACTGAAACTTATGATGGTTTATCAATTGTAACAATGGAAAAAAGTTACTATAATCTCAAACATGAATACTGTGGCGCGAGTGGTCAGATGAGATCTATTAAGAGAAGTTTTATCAGTTCGTAATGGCACCAAAGGGGTATCTTGAAAATATAAGATTCACATGTTTTGGTTGTTCAAATTTGAGATGGGGTTATTGTGTCAAGAAAATTAAACTATTGAAGGGAATATGAGGAAGAACAATATCTTATAGGTTCAAGATGAGCTAACAATATGGCATTGGTTATTTGAAAATGAGTCTGTCCTGAGGTTAAAGGGAGACAAATTAGAATTTAGCCACGTGGGATCGTAAGGGGTGTATTTTAAGGGAAAAAAAAGTGAATCGCTGGAAATCCCCATTCATGTGTACATGGGAAAGTGAGCCAGAATCAGTATATCCCCCACTCATGTAAACTCAGAGGGGGGCACTCGGTAGACGTGCAAAACCTCCGCCGCATATACTAGGTCCGTTCAAGTGACCTATAATCCTATTCATTCAATTTTGACGCTCCACAGTGCTCACAGAGTATAGTTTGCAACTTTCCCTATTTACTTTTAGTAACTTTACATGTCTCAATTCAATTCGTTATAACTGGATTCCTTAGAGACAGACTTATTTACGCATGGTATGATCCTACCTGAAGTTGCAAATATCAGCCGCACATTATAAATTTTGGCATAGTTTTTTTTTGGAAATCACTTATAACATGTGGAAATGCAAAAAAAATCGAAATTTATGTTGAACAAAAAGTTCGCAATACTTTTTTCTCTAAACAATTTTTTTTGGGGGAGGGGGTTTGGAAATCACTTTAAAAATGTGCAAATGGCAAAAGAAAAATTCAAATATATTTTCAGAATTGGCCCCGCCATAGCGGCCGATTAGTTGGATTTTGACCAAGTCCAAAATCTAATGCATGATCCTGGCCGACCTAACCTCCCCACCAGTTTCGCTCGAAATCCGTCGAGGAGTTTCTTTCGTAATACTGTTCAAAACAACAAAAACAAACAGAAAGGCGCGTGAAAACAGTAACCTCCGATACCTTCGATGGCGAGAGGTTAACTAGAACCTTCAAACTTTATTACACAGTCATGGGGGAGGCAGTCCTTAAACTCAGACTAATAAACATCCATCTCTCTTAAACAGCTTTTTTGGTCTAAACAATTAAATTTTTCTTTTAAAATCATAATCAAAGATATAAAATTGTCAGCATCATCATCAATCTTAATGAAATTACTTGACTGAATCGATCAAAGGGTACAACTGGTTGTTTAGTCCATTGCCTTCCCAGCCATGGTTTCAGGCGAAACATTAACATTCACCGAACAGAAAAACGGCCACGCCGAGTTCTTACGTCATACCGAGGGATCATCTATTATCTGTGAATCGCCCCACGTGATAAACATCACAATCATTTTAGAAGTCATTCAAATTCACGTTTCTACATTTGCATTCAATTTTTAAGGTACACAATGGTTACAAACTCAGATCAAATCATTCGAAAATTTCTGACACGTCACAACAAGTTGGCCGCACTCAACCTGCCGGTTGATATTAAATCATCACAATCAGCGAGGAGCTCGACTCCCGAAATCTTCGAAACATTCACAATTGTTAGTTTCAACTCTTCTAAAATCCTTTTGGCTTTTAAATAAACTTCAACACTTTTTTCCTAAATCGGACGTTCAATCTTTACGATTCATAGAGAGGGTGCGCACACAGCACCAAGGTCAACAAGAAGAGAGAGGTCTCTTCCATACCGGGTGGGAAGGAAAAAAGAAAGAAACTCTAAGACGGCAAACCCACAGTTTGCGTTACTACTGTCATGGCTTCAACACCAGTCACAACAAAAACCCATATAAAGTATCCTCAAATACAATCACATACTCTCCAATATCTTCAAAGTCACATCAATCGAACCTCGGAAGACGTCTGTTCCTCATAATGCGAACGGCGATGCGGCACCCCACCGTCGACGGATGATAGACCCCAACGCAGTGCTCCGTTTGAATTCTGCATGGAATCGATTATCACAGCTAAGCCTAGCAAGCACACTTCCAGTGGAGGGGGGCACCTGACAGTTGCAGGTCCGGACTCTTCGCGTTAATAAACACCAAAGCCCAGAAATGCATTACAGTCCACCACCAAGCCACAGCTTAATCCAGCAAGTCCGCTTCCTCAGACTGTCTTTGCCGAGGTAGGTTTTATTCATTAATTTATTTTATGAATATCTCTATCTTCAGCGCTTTATTTGTTTCAAGATTATCTATTTCTAACAAAACATTCATGTATAACATCGTCACAAATCTTATAATTTCCAACAGCCGGCTCACATCGCTTCCATATTGCAGACCCCAGTTGAATTGATTCACACACCACACAACAGCAGACCTTAGGCGTTATAAACCACACCCACGAACAGCAAGCGTGTTTAACTCTGCTGAAGTTCTTTTTAAGTGTTAAGAAATATTGGTCACATCCAAGAGCGTTCACATTGCAATGAATCTGATGTGGATCGCACAGTTTCTTTTTCAGCTTCACATGCAACACATGTATCTCAATGCAAATCCAAGCCACGCACCCCAGGCGGTCAATGTGACTCTGCATTTACAAATTTCACGTCGACTTTCCCCACTGGGGAAAATCGAGGGTCAACCTCCCCCTGAAGTGCAATGGGTAGGCCTGCCTGAGAATACTGCCTTCATGATACATGTATCTTCTCGCTATCAGGTTAAGTAACATTTAAACGTATACTCACGTGTTCTCTGCGTGGTCTGTGGCATGTCGCTTCTCATGGCTCATTTAATTACTCCCTCCATCCTTCTTCCAGCACTTTTCTAAAACAACTACAGCACTTATCGTTTTACTTCAAACGGATCTCTCTCCGCTACTCTCTTCTCTTAGAAAATTATCTGACAATCGAATTCTGGTTCTTGTTTCGAATGCGTTTATCCTGTAAGGAACTAAGCCCCCTTGAGGAATGCTCTCCCTTTACTTCGCTCAAGCACTTGTCGTTCCTCCACGGCACTGGCCTCCGGGCAGATTAAGCACTTCCGGTCACAAGCACCGCCGACGTCGGTTCGAATCGAGTCTTAGGCGCAACTGGTTGTGGATTTTTCACCGCACCACGCGTTGTGATCGTCTGAAGGATATTCGACGGTTGAATTGTGGGAATTCTATTCTATTCGAGGCTTAACGTCTAGCGAGTCTCGGTTTTAAATGTTCTCGTACACTTATTCAATCTGAACAAACAGACCCCCATTTGTTGCATCTTATTTTTGGTTTATTTTATTTATATTACTTTTTAGTTTAACCTATGAAACCAACCCGATTAATTCAGTTTCGAAGCTGTAAGTCATCTTACATCAGTATCATTAATTCACTTAGTACTTGGTCAGTCAAGTACAGCTGAGATGACCTACTCCCTCACTGCTGCTTGTACTAAACAATTTTACATTTTTCAAGCATTTTATACTACTTCTCGGGAGGTGGTGGGGCGCTGCCAATTCAAACTGCTAACGTGTTTTCTAGGTGGAGTACACGACGTACATTCAAGCGAGAAGGTTTGCTATTATCAGCCAGTCGACACCGCACGCAGAACAAGACATTTTAGTTCACATTCGTTGTGGGCAAAACTCTTAGGCCTAAGAAGAGGACAGCCCAATTCGACTATGGCATAAAATTGTATAATTTCTAAACCCATTTGTTACATTTAACGATACATTATATAATTTTTCCCACACTGGGATTACCGGTCTCCGCCACGCAAATTCCCTAATGCTCTCGCTTTGCCTCCTCCTCATTAGGGCTTAGCAAGCGTATGATAAGATGCTCAACCAAGCAACAGGCTTCTTTTAAAACCCACAGGTATCCCATGAAAACTGGTGGGAGCATTTCAACACACCACGAGCACTCTGCAAGGTCCTCCACATTCGAGTGCATCCTTGAATCTGCGGCACCTCTTGCTCGCCCTCGCTCACCCGAATCGGAACTACCTGTTACGGCTCTGGCGTGAACGACTGCTAAATTCAACCTAACCGTCAGTTCCTGGTAGCTTCCCCAAACACTGTTTCCTCCTACCTACCACAACGATCTCTCACACTACTGTGCCACGATACATCCTCCGCTGACACCAGGTACACGTGTCAATTCTGCCGCTTTGCCTCTATCGCACACCGTGCCTGGACAGCATGCAGTCGGCAGCTCGATCCCAGGGCTGGTCCATATCACACGACAACTTGCCAAAGCACAAAATATGTGGGAACCGGCGATGGGAAGTCACAGCGAAGGTACTCCCTTGGGTGGGAGGTGTATGTCAGATAATGGAACAGTGAGAAATTTATTTTTTCTGTCGGAGATGCAACTACAACCACGATTGGCGGATTCAATGCCACAAATTGAGGAGATAATAGCTGGGGATTGACAACTAATGTGTCAGGGACAGTCCTGATGGGAGGAGGAAGTACTCGTTAAGATCGATGATGTGTCTGGTTTATCAGAGAGGCTGGATTGAGAGATTGTCATTTGGAGCAGAGACTTTGGATGTTTGAGGTTCCCACAGTTAAGGATAGTCGAGGAGCCGTTGGTGAGGGCACGGCTTGGAGAGGGAGAGGGGAGACTGCTTTGACTGGGAAGGTGAATGGGGGGGGGCGGCTTTGAACGGATGGGTTGGAGGAGACGTTTTTTAGGGGTGGGGTGAAGGGGGTAGAGAAGGAGGGACATGTGTTTAGGGAATGATGAGCAGGGGGCACGAATAGAGAGAGACTAGTGGGGTGCTGAAAGGGCTGACACGTAGAAGGAGTGGCGGTTGGAGGATGAGGGTTGTCGGGATTGGGGAACAGGTATTGAAGTAGGGTTAAACACTTTAAGGATGTGAAGAGGATTTGGACTGTCGTACAATGGACAACCGTCTGCAACGGCACTTTCTAATTTCAAAAGCTGGATATATAGAGTACAAAGATCATGTGATCGGTGGAAAATTTTTGGTTGGAAGTCACAGAGAAACGTGGTGCTGTCGGTATGGGAGGGGGTTATAGTGACCAAGCAATGGGAGGAGACGTTTTGGAAATAAGTCCATCGTAAGAAATATGGATAGATTGTTGATGAGAGACAACGTGAGGTTACTCATAGATGTGAAAAAGGAAAGGTGAAGCATTTTCAATTGTTTTGAAACTTTTCATCAGTTTGAGGACATGGTTTGCCCTTTGGTCCTTAGGGTTTAATAAAGAAGGAATGACAGTACGCTGACTGGGTAAGCTCAAGCTTTTCATCCAATTTAAAATCAAGATGGACGGCATAACATTGCTTTCTTACTCTTGAATGGAGGAAAGGATTTTCCTCACCCGGCCAATGCAAACCTGTTGTTTTTTTGGTCAATTTCAGAAAGGGGACATTGCAGGATT
>CM068952.1:31433378-31444579 GCA_035128595.1 Eptatretus atami | reverse complement strand
GGCAAAATGAGTGCCAGCTTGCTGGTATCCTGTGTCGGAGGGGTGACCTTGCCAGGATTGTGCCCAATAGCCCAGGAGAGTGCTTCGGCAGCACCAATGCTCTGCACAGAGTATGGTTCCAATGGATGGATGGATGGAACACGTGTGCTGTGTGATTGGTGGAGTTTCCGTTGGGTGTACATGTGTGGGTAATGTTGTGGATTGAGCGTTGGTGATTTTGCTTACATTGTCCAGCTGTTTTGCACCATCCAGTTTTTGCCATTCTCATCAGAGGTGTTTATTGTCTGGGTATGTCCACGGTCCCCCAGATAGACCACCCTCTTGGCTCTTGACGCGTCATGCATCCAGAATCAATCTGTCTTTTGTTGGACGTCATGTGTAGGACACAAGTCCCATCCAAGTCAAATTTGTGGCCAGATTGCGGGCAATGGTACACTCTGCCGACCTGTTTCACCTTCCCAAGAAGGAAATGAATTGTTGCCGAGGAAATAAAAGCAGACACATGCCAAGGCTTGGGGTGTATTGGCCTGTGGAAGTGTGCAGGGTGAAATGTCGCCTGACACCGGATCTGCTCTTGCTTGTTAACCTCCGCCATCGAAGATCGGAGGTTACTGTTTTCACCCCTTTCTGTTTGTTTGTTTGTGACATATTACGGAAAAACTCCTCAACGGATTTCGACGAAACTTGGTGGGGGGGTTAGGTATGGTCCAAGGATACATGCCTTAGATTTTGGACTTTGTCCCCCCCCCCAAAAAAATTGTTAGAGAAAATTTTTTTTTTTTTTTTGCATTTCTACATGTTTTAAGTGATTTCAACCCCCCCCCCCCCCCAAAAAAAATTTTTTTGAGAAAATTTTTTTTTTTGCATTTCTACATGTTTTAAGTGATTTCCAACCCCCCCCCCCCCCAAAAAAAAAAATTGATAGAGAAAAAAAATTTTTGCAACTTTTTTTCAACAAAATTTCAATTCCTTTTTTTTGCATTTCTACATGTTTTAAGTGATTTCCAACCCCCCCCCCCCCAAAAAAAAATGTTGGAGAAAAGAACTATAACTCTGTCAGCTCTGTTGACATCATATTTAATGAATAAGATATAAGGTTCACTTGAGTGACCCAGCAGTATTGGCGGCGGAGGTTTTGCACTCTCCCGAGTGCTCCCCCTCTAGTTTATTACTAGATTTGCAGAGTAGATATTTCTACTTTCTTGGTTGGATGTGCCTTTTTCCTTTTAAAATGCATCATCTTAACCACCCCGATCTGATATCATCCAACCCCTTCCAGTTTCAACAATGAGGAATTGATCACAGTCTCAGCATGATGAATGGGAAACTACTCCTGATTTGTCACCAGTTCATATCTTGAATGTCTGGTGTTGGCTTAATGGAAAGGAGGGTGGGCTGGGGATTCCCAGGATCCTGAGTTCAAATCGCACTTGGCTGTTGAATTAATACCAGGTGGGGTTGACTCTGCCAGTCATCCTTCTGAGGTCGGCAAAATGAGTGCCTGCATGCTGGTATCCTGTGTTGGAGTGGTGACCTGTCCAGATTTGTGCCCAATAGCCAAGGAGACTGCTGAGGCAGCATCAATGCTCTGCATTGAGTATGGTCCCAATGGATGGATGGATGGATGGATATCCTGTCCTTTAGCTTTGAAATTACAGGTGGTATGTAGAGGCTAGTACGCTACATCAATATGCTGCGTACTGCCTTGCCAATCCTTTTGGAAAGTTCCTGGTAGTAAGGCAGCACACAGTGTCCAAGCGTGTCTGGATTCTTGAGTTCTGCCAGTTTTTGGTTATTTTAGGGTGTGGTGTATCCTTTTAGTATATCCATCACTGAGCAGGACTCCTCTAACTAATATAATTTCTTTAATTGCATCGACTTTGGAAGATTCCACAGTCCATGCCTGAGCTGTCAAAGTCTATGCTACACTGTTTGTGTTGTGGTTAGGTTGCAGGAGTTAAAATCCAGTCAACTGTTGGTGTGAGTTGGTTTCCTGAAAACCAATGTCTTTAGGTACCCATTAGGCTTCCGGTAAACCTCCACACCCACAAAGGCCACTTTGCTTTCTTTTACAATTTCACTTTTGAATCTAATGCTGGGAAATACACACACAATGCAAACGTCTGATACGAGTGGCAAAAAACTGGATGGTGCAAACAGATGGATAAGGTGGGCAAAAAACAACAATGCTCGATCCCCAAAACCACGTCCGTTCATGTATAACATCCAATGGAAACTCCACCCACACATCATGACGTCCAACCTGAACCCCACCATGTTCGTTCCCTGGAAACACAAAAACAAGATCGAATACATACTTACTAAGCCCCCTACATCCAATACCAGATGATGAGTAAATAACAAAAAGAGCAGAGCAGATCATCAATTATGCCATTGGCATTTGTTGCTTTAGGTTCGGCAAAATAAAAACCCTCAATTGTCCTCTCACACCAGCATATGACTGGAAACAAATTGTTGTCTAGGGAATAATAGCGGACATGTGCCGATGCTTTGGGTCTATTGGCCTGAGGAAGCTGTCAGGGAATGGAAGCAGGTGAAATGCCACATAACACCAGATCTGCTCTTGCTTGTTTATGACTGTACTAGATTATCAGAGTAGATCTAGTTACTTTTTTGGATCCATCCATCCATTGAGACCATACTCTGTGCAGAGCATTGGTGCTGCCTAAGCAGTCTCCTTAGGGATTGGGCACAACACTGGATGGGTCGCCACTCCGACACAGGATACCAGCATGCAGGCACGCGTTTTGCCGACCTCGGAAGGATGACTGGCAGAGTCAACCCCATCTGGTATTAATTCAAGAGCAAAGTGGCATTTGAACTCATAGTGGGGCAACTTAGCTAAATATAGCATAACAATTGTGCATTTTGTGAGGAAAGCACCAAATTTTTTGGCACACTAGTAGCCTATCATAGTGTTACGGCTGTGGAAATTTGCAATACACCAGAAAGGTCCTCAGGTTAGATATATCGATAAGTTAATGTGTAGTTCGTCCACACCCGTTGTTTAGAGGAAATATGTGTGATTCATCCGGGCTGCGACGCTTTGAGTTAGCCATTTTTCTTTACCTGTCGTTATTTTGGAACAACCACGCCATCTCAACAACCACGCCATCTCAACAACCACGCCATCTCAACAACCACGCCATCCACACACCAACGCCACTAAAGGAGCAACGAAACCAGCCCCACCCCAATTTCTCCTCGGTAAACAGGTTTGATGGTTGGAAACCAACTCCGCCGCAATTTCTCTGGAATGGTCCTCCCCCACACACGCGCCGCGAAGGGCGGGGCTGGCGCAGGATAAATAAAGGGCAAGAGGAGCGCCTGGAAAGAGCGCGGATAGCAGAGACGGGGCAGTCGTGTGGAAGTCTTGGTCGTCGTGGTCCAAGTCTTCGTCGTAGACAGACTTGGGGCAGTCGGGTGGAAGTCTTGTCCTAGTGGCCGTGGGGAGAAGGCGTCACGACCTGCCCACCGTTGCAAGGCCCGAGATCAGGCGCGGCTGTCCTAGTGGCCGTGGGGAGAAGCGTCACGACCTGCCCACCGTTGCAAGGCCCGAGATCAGGCGCGGCTACGCTAGTTGCCGTGGGGACGAGACGTCGCGACCTGCCCACGTCGCACCACGAGGGTGCGGGTAAGACCCTTCGGTCTCTGGGCCTTTTCGGTCATCCACGGCCCACGACCATAAAGGTCTACGGACCCGTCTACCCCCTAGCCTATGAGGGAGGTCTTTCTTTGTTTTTGTATGCATGCTGTGGTGCCGTGTCCTGCAAGTAGAAACTGTGTAAGTGCTTGTAAATAATAATTATAGTCGTCGTATTGCTTTTGCATTCTATTTGTTGCTTGTATATTGCATGACTGCCTTGCTTGTGTTGTGTGTGCAATATGTGCTTTGTAATAAATGTGCTTGTGTGAAATGTATCCCGTTCGTCGTCTCTTTCCCATTGAAAGTGCCATCTTGCATCACGTAAGGGATTGGTAGTGGTTTTAGACACCCAGTAAGTAATCTGAACCGTCGAGGTCGGCGATAACTCCGCTCGGTTATCCCTTAGCACGGAACGAGCCAATTAAGCGGTTCATGTCCGGAGCCGACCTGCGGCGTGGTACAACTCCTCGGTACGCTACCCGCGCGGGTACTTAGGTATATCGACATTCGGCGATTCACCCTATTTCGCGCCGGTTAGAATGCGGACTGGGTTGTGGTGAGGTTAAACCCCACCCGTGGCTAGCTCCTTGGCGGTAGTTTCCAAGAGGGTCACGACTGAATTGTCCGTTCCGGTGGGCGACGCATCGCGATTTGAGTTACGTGGCCGATCGCACGCCGGGCGGGTGGAATTCGTAACAATATTATGAACAGATTTGGATATTGGGCCATCTCAAATTTTTGATGGCAGTGGAAAATGGCTGCCACAGCCATCAGCGGCTGAATTTGAGATGGCCCAATATCCAAATCTGTTCATAATATGTTAGGCCTATAGTGTGCCAAATTTGGTGCTTTCCTCAAAAAATGCACAATTGTTATGCTAAGTTGCCCCACTATCAGGATCCTAGGATCCTCAGCCCACCACCCTAACCATAAAACCAATACCAGGCATATTTTTTTTATGGATGTGTTTTTCCTTTTTAGAATGTGTAATCTTAACCAGTCCAATCTCATTTCATATATGTATGTTTATAAGTATGTGTGTATAAATCAGATCCAGAAGGATGGAGTACCATTGGGTGAGATCCGGGGTCAGGAAGTTGACGATTTAGTCAGTCTCAATGACTCGCAGAAGTCTTTTGCTGAAGTGCCATGATAGGTGAGCGAGGTACCCACACCAGCCAACTGGCATGATGACAATTGAGCCTGATAAAGTATATAATTAAATATGTCCATTAATTATCTTCAAAAGGGGTGTTTTAATTAACCCAACACACACATTTTCACTCTTGCACTTCCTTGTAGTTCCCTTAGTATGCATGGAAAATTTCAGGCTGCTGGGTTTAATGGTCTTGGAGTTATGGAGGACACACACACACACCACACATATTGCCATGTATTAGTGTGTATATATACAAATATATATGTATATGTATTATTTTTAGACTGAAGATTGAGGCTTACCTGCTGCATTTTTACCTTCTCATGTCACGTGACCTCGGAATGTTGCCAAAACATCCGTTTCTTCCCTCTTTGTCTGCCTCTTAAATTCGCCTTGTGGAAATCTCTTCATTTTTAGCCTTGTTCTTTGCGTGAGCCTGCACATGTTGGATGAATGACAACAAATGTGAAACAAAGTTATGTCACTGGTGGTTTGTGAAATTCGTTTTCCAAAACAAATTTTTATTTATTTATTTATTTCATATCAGATTTTCTTGTTTCAGCTTCAATAACTGATTTCCTTTTTCCAGTAATAAAAGTTTTAAATTGCATTAAGAGTTCTTTGAACAGCTCACCATTGCAGCAGTTGAGCAGTCAAGTCACGCTTTGAAAAAAAAAAAAATCATATTTCAATTGATCCAATCTCGACCATATTGTTCACGTCAATGCTTGTTGAAAAACACACAGCATCCCAAAATATTTTAAGGAATGAGAAAAGAATAACGGCAAAGTCTGGAAAGAACAACTTCTGCAGAAGAATGTCGTGACTCAGCTTGCATCCCTCCCTATGTCTGAAGGTATGACCATATGAAGACAGACCTTGCTCCCTCGGGGAGGCCTGTCTGCGGTCGGGCCAGTTAAATGGATGATAAACGCTCATTGCGTTGCACTGTACTTCTTGTTCATTCCTCCAATGATGTCATGAAAGCATACTCGTTTGACTCATCATGCCTGTGCCACATCCTTTTTCAGAACTTTGCACATGTGGTGTTTTTTTTTTTTTAATTCTCCGCAAAAGTTCAACCAAGTGAAGACATCTACAGATACAACTCGCCTAGAAAGGATCAGGTGGGATTGCAAAAAGGGAGAACAGAGAATGACCGAAGAGAAACCCTCTTGCAGGCACAGTTATGAGAACAAGCAGGTGAACGATATTTTTTGCTTTGGAAAAAGATGACCAGACAAACTCTGAAGTATAAAATGATGCTTAAACAAGCAATGGAGACATTCAGTTTTCAAAATTCCAAGAGATCAGAACAGAGTATAATCATACTCGTCTCCTCAACCTTCAGCCACTCTGAATAGTTTATTAGGATTCCAAAAATTCTCACTTTTGTGGCACATCAGACTGTTTTTTTTCATTTTCGTCAGAAGAAAGCACATTGAATTTCTTTGTTAATTTTCTTGTATTGTCCTGACACCATGAAATACTGTTATTTCCAGGCCAGCAATCTTTTTTTTTTTTTAACCTAAAGACCACATCAACATAGGAGGCCTCCAAAGATAGGTATTTTGCTTCATGAAAATGCTTCACTCAAAGCCAGTGATAAAAGGGATTCTAAATAGATTAGGTTCTTGTTGTTCTTGTTGTTCCTGTAGGACTCATCTCTTGTAAATACAAGATCCGGATCTCCTTCAATACTAAGCACATGTACACATCCTCGCATTGACGGTGCCTTTTGAGAGCGTCTATCATGAACTTTTAAATATATTCGGACATTTGCTTTAAAGTTTCGAAAAGTTCACGCTACTATTTAAGATTATTCCATTTATCGTATTGTAATTTCGTAAATACACTATTTTATTTCGTAAATACACGATATATCGTAAATACGTAAATACATTATGACGGTTCTCGCTATTGCTTAATCAAGGACGTGACAAAATATCGGAAGTTGTTGTTTTTTTGTTTTTTTTTAGCCGACAAAACCTTTAGGACGCTGCTCTTAATCTAGGATGAAGATGTCCAAACTTCGTGTTCGTAAAACATCTTTCCTAATCCTTGTTACATTTAAATTTGTCTTTAAACGTGTGTGTGAGTTGTCATCTCCATATGCGGGTGGAATGGAGTCCTCCCAGATCTCAAAGTATCTACCTCTGTTTCAGTAAGGGTCATGATTCATGGACCAAGTTGTGAAGTTTTCTTGTTCTCAAAGTTTTGTTCCGAGGTTCTTTTCAGGATCTTCACTGGACCCCGGACAGCCTCCAACTGTAGTTCATTTGTAGTAATATTCCCAGGGATGGTTGATAAGATTCCCGTGAGGTTCTTTCTAGCTTTATCGGATTGGATTCCAGATAAGGTATTATCCACGTGCAACATCCATCCATCCGTCTCCTATTTCGACTTCTCCAGCCAAACCGCTGGGCGATCCAGCTGAAATTTGGCAGCAAGGTTCCGCTCCTGACTGAGAATGGGGATTGCAAAGCTCCTTCTGGTCACATGACTTTAAGGATGCCAAAATGGAGGACTTAGTAAATTCCTTCAAAATTCTTCTTCTCCAGACCTTCTGTACACAGTCAGAATGCTACCAAATTTGGGTTACAAAATTAGGCCAGGGTTTTGAATAGCTAAGGGTCCAGTGGTCCTATTTTAATCATTCTCGCTGCACAATGATCACTGGACAATTTGGCATTCTTCAGCTTCCAGGATCTTTTCATTTCATTTTTGAGGTATTGGTATTCGGTCATCGTCTTGACTTTTTTGCGTCATTTTTGGCCAAAATCCCGGGTGCTGACTCCTCAATTAGCAATGCCTTCTTTTATTTTTTTTGTACCTAAGTGTGATATCGGTCGCAATACTTTGTTTTCTATGTTCACGCTCGATGGCATGATGAGGTTGTATGTATGTGAGCATTACTTCATTGTTTTCAGTGATTACTTTTGCTTCATCTTTCCATGAATTTTCTGGAACTGGGATATTGAAGTTTTTGCAGATGAACCAGTAGATTACTCGACATACTTTGTTGTGCTTTGTGTATACAGCTGCTCTGACATGAGTTTTTTTACATCCGATAGAAGGTGGCTTGTACTTTTTTGTTTATCTTGCAAGACACCAACCTGTCTGATTGACTCAGTCCTGCCATTTTTCTAAGTCTTTGGTATCATAGTGTCCTTGGTCTTGGGCATTTATAATGATTTGTTCTCCCCAGTTGAGCTGACCTCTCTTAACCATTACAATGAGCTTCTTTGTCTTTGCCCAATCTGTCCAAATTTTTCTTTTTCTTTTTTTTCCTTCCTGCTCTTTTATCATTTTTTTTCCAGTTGTCTGTGTACATCTGTTGATATTTAATTTTATATTTTGTCTTTTTCACTGTCGTTGAGGCTGTATTTGTTGCTGTTACATCTCCATCTTCGCACCTGCATTTGGAATTATTTTTGCTCGGACAGTTAGAGATATCAACTCCAGTTTGTTGGCTTTGTGTTTGCTTTCAAATTGGATTCAGTAGTCTGTTTCAATTTTCACACACTCAGCCAATCTTGCTGTTGTCACTCTGTGCAATTGGTTGAGTTCCATCAGACTGATACATCCTTCTCATCTCGAAGGTACATTTTTGGGATGCATTGATTTTTGTGGATAGTGAGGAGTTTCTTTGATTTGATATCTAGTTTATTGATTTTTGCTTTTGGCCAGTTAAATATTCCACAGCTGTACTGAAACACTGGTATGCATGGTTTATGGCTTTGATTTTGTTCTTTGGAGAAAGGTACATTTTCAGGATCAGCCTCGTTCTATGTACTGCAGGTATTCTTGGTAATTGTTTTGCTCATTTGTTTGTGACTTATTTGATGGCCATCATCACTTCGCTGTCTCTTTGGAAGTTCTCTTATTGGATGTTGGGGTGTATCCATGTTCTTGCTCATTAATGCGGTTGTTCAGTGGGTCCAGGGCCAGGCAAAATAGGAGGGGCAAAAGGCTGTCTCCCTGCAAGATCCCACGATGTGTTTCAACCCTGGTATTTCAATCTTTTCTTCTGCATACTACAGTCTCAATGTGGTGTTCCAAAGCTCCATTGCTTTCTCAAATAGTTTGATTATTTGGGATTGATCTTTCACAATTGCGTGCATTTTATCATCCATGGATGTGGGACACTATCAAAATCTTTTTTGTAGTCTGTCCATGCTGTGGATAATTTGGTTGTTTTCATCTTGCAATTTTCCAAGTATGGTCTTGTTTCGTGGTAGGTGGTCTATTTTTTTGTTCCATCCTCCTTGTATCCCGTCTGTTCTGCCTCTAGGCCTCCTTGTGTTAAGTGGTGGTACATTATTTCTGTGACCATTCCCATCTGAAGTTTTATTTGTTGGTAAACATGTTATTGGTCTATACTTGTGAGATAGTTGGGTTTCTTCAGATTTTGGGATGAGGAATGTGCTACCATCTGTGAGCCACTCATCACTACCTTTTCTCTTGGATAAGTTTGTTTAATGCTTGAGTGTAGTGATTGTGTTAGAGCATCTAATTGCTTTAGCCAGAAGTTTGGATTCCATCCGGGCCTGGGATTTTAAAGTTTGTCATTTTTGCAAGTTGTTGTTTTTTTTTTGTTGTTTTCTTCATCAAATATCACTGGAAGCATTTCTTTAGATATTTTTTCTCCTCCAAGTTTTGGATCAATCCGCTTCTTTGTTGTGTGTTTTTGGATCCTCATATATTGCTCTCCAGAAATTTTCAAGTTTATCTTTCTCAGGGGGATTTGATGTATGTTTTGCTTTTGTTTCCTAGTTCGCGGGAGAATCTTTTTGGGTTGTTTTCAAACATGCGGTTTTGTTTTCTCCCTTTTTGTCTCCCTTCATCGTAGTTTTTAAAAAAATCTTTTCTTTATAACATTTCAATTTTGAGTTTGATTCAGCAACCATTACTCGAGGTCTTTATTTGCATTTTGTATTTTGTTTTTGATTCTCATTAGCTTTGGGCTTGAGTTCCGCTTATAAATTGTTGTATGTGTCCCGTTTCCTTTTCTCAGTCACTCCCTTTGTGTCTCTAGCCTCTGTTTCCATGGTGGTGCCTGGTCTCCTGTCTGTATGGGCTGGTTTGCTCTTCTTTGATGTTGTTTTCTGATTTTTTTGTTTGTTTGTTTTCTATTGTCTTTCCTGAGTGGTGTCAATCCCATCTCCACTATTTTGCTTGCCATCTCTTTTCCAGTCTTCGCTGTTCCCTGTCATCCTTCTCTCTTCCACCCTTCTATTCCCCTCTGTACTTCTGTCCGTATAATCCGTCATTCATGTTTTCATCCTACGTATGTGAGGTGTTTTCACTTGGTTCACGACTGTGTCACCCTATCAGGGTAGTTCCGTGTCTCCTCCTCTGTCTCACCTCACCTTCACCGTTGGGTCCACAGTGATACTCCACATTCCAAGCTCTGGCTTCACCGCATCACCCTTCCCCACACCATTGCCACCACTTTTTCACCACCCCTCTGTCCACCCCCTGGCCACGGCTCCCATCCTCGTATCTTCTTATGCTTGGCTTCTGGCCTTCACTGTTATCTGTTATTTTTTATTTAAGAATTTATATGTGATTGATGCAACTTTTTCGAATTTGTGGGATTGCATTGTCTCTGCTCTGGTGGCCAATCTGGTCTTCTTCAGTTGGTCCATGAATCTAGCTCCCCTCTCCCAGCCATCCCACTGTTGATGTCTTGAACAGACTTTAACAGTGGGAGAGTGGCCTCCTTCTCCCTATGCTCCAAAACTCATTGTCTAGGTTCCTCTTGTTGAGCTTCGTTTTTGAGACAGGTAGCACCTCACAGGCTCTTGGCTTGATTCAGATCCCTGTGTCCTTGTGAGATGGTCTACTTTCTCACAAGAGGAGGTCCAGGCTTCATTTTTGCAGTCAGCATTCTGCCTGCACGGTGTCGCCGCACAGACTGAGTATAAGGGGTCTGTGTCCCATAATTGGTTTCATTTTCTTTTATTTCCAACCAATGTTTTGTTCGTCGAAGTCTCTTCCCTTCCCCTGGTCATTCTCCAGTGCATTGGCACAGTTTCTCCACCTTATGGATATCCGTGCTGGTGATTCAACATTGCATTTATCGATCGCTTATCAGTAAACGATCGTCCAAGGATGCACGCAGCACACCGAGATGTAACCAACCAGAGGCCCGGGTTCCAAGTGTGTGTGTGTGTGTGTGTGTGTGTGTGTGTGTGTGTGTGTGTGTGTCGCGGTGCGTGTGTGTGTGTGTGTGTGTTGTGTGTGTGTTGTGCGCGCGTGCGTGTGTGTGCATGTGCGTGTGTGTGCGGTGCTGTGTGTGTGTCCGTCTGTCTGTCTGGCTGTCTTGTCGTCCAGGCCATACCATTTTTTTTCCTTTTGAGCTTTTGTCCC
>CM068952.1:31357148-31416447 GCA_035128595.1 Eptatretus atami | reverse complement strand
TTTAACCTAAAGACCACATCAACATAGGAGGCCTCCAAAGATAGGTATTTTGCTTCATGAAAATGCTTCACTCAAAGCCCAGTGATAAAAGGGATTCTAAATAGATTAGGTTCTTGTTGTTCTTGTTGTTCCTGTAGGACTCATCTCTTGTAAATACAAGATCCGGATCTCCTTCAATACTAAGCACATGTACACATCCTCGCATTGACGGTGCCTTTTGAGAGCCGTCTATCATGAACTTTTAAATATATTCGGACATTTGCTTTAAAGTTTCGAAAAGTTCACGCTACTATTTTAAGATTATTCCATTTATCGTATTGTAATTTCGTAAATACACTATTTATTTCGTAAATACACGATATATCGTAAATACATTATGACGGGTCTCGCTATTGGCTTAATCAAGGCACGTGACAAAATATCGGAAGTTGTTGTTTTTTTGTTTTTTTTTAGCCGACAAAACCTTTAGGACGCTGCTCTTAATCTAGGATGAAGATGTCCAAACTTCGTGTTCGTAAAACATCTTTCCTAATCCTTGTTACATTTAAATTTGTCTTTAAACGTGTGTGTGAGTTGTCATCTCCATATGCGGGTGGAATGGAGTCCTCCCAGATCTCAAAGTATCTACCTCTGTTTCAGTAAGGGGTCATGATTCATGGACCAAGTTGTGAAGTTTTCTTGTTCTCAAAGTTTTGTTCCGAGGGTTCTTTTCAGGATCTTCACTGGACCCCGGACAGCCTCCAACTGTAGTTCATTTGTAGTAATATTCCCAGGGATGGTTGATAAGATCTCCGTGAGGTTCTTTCTAGCTTATCTCGGATTGGAATTCCAGATAAGGTATTATCACCGTGCAACATCCATCCATCCGTCTCCTATTTCGACTTCTCCAGCCAAACCGCTGGGCCGATCCAGCTGAAATTTGGCAGCAAGGTTCCGCTCCTGACTGAGAATGGGGATTGCAAAGCTCCTTCTGGTCACATGACTTTAAGGATGCCAAAATGGAGGACTTAGTAAATTCCTTCAAAATTCTTCTTCTCCAGACCTTCTGTACCAGTCAGAATGCTACCAAATTTGGGTTACAAAATTAGGCCAGGGTTTTGATAAGCTAAGGGTCCAGTGGTCCTATTTTTATCATTCTCGCTGCACCAATGATCACTGGACAATTTTGGCATTCTTCAGCTTCCAGGATCTTTTCATTTCATTTTTGAGGTATTGGTATTCGGTCATCGTCTTGACTTTTTTGCGTCATTTTTGGCCAAAATCCCCGGGTGCTGACTCCTCAATTAGCAATGCCTTCTTTTATTTTTTTTGTACCTAAGTGTGATATCCGGTCGCAATACTTTGTTTTCTATGTTCACGCTCGATGGCATGATGAGGTTGTATGTATGTGAGCATTACTTCATTGTTTTCAGTGATTACTTTTGCTTCATCTTTCCATGAATTTTCTGGAACTGGGATATTGAAGTTTTTGCAGATGAACCAGTAGATTACTCGACATACTTTGTTGTGCCTTTGTGTATACAGCTGCTCTGACATGAGTTTTTTTACATCCCGATAGAAGGTGGCTTGTACTTTTTGTTTATACCTTGCAAGAACCTACACCTGTCTGATTGACTCAGTCCTGCCATTTTCTTAAAGTCTTTGGTATCATAGTGTCCTTGGTCTTGGGCATTTATAATGATTTGTTCTCCATCCCAGTTGAGCTGACCTCTTCTTAACCATTACAATGAGCCTTCTTTGTCTTTGCCCAATCTGTCCAACACTTTTCTTTTTCTTTTTTTTCCTTCCTGCTCTTTTATCATTTTTCCAGTTGTCTGTGTACATCTGTTGATATTTAATTTTATATTTTGTCTTTTTCACTGTCGTTGAGGCTGTATTTGTTGCTGTTACATCTTCCATTCGCACCTGCATTTGGAATTATTTTGCTCGGACAGTTAGAGATATCAACTCCAGTTTGTTGGCTTTGTGTTTGCTTTCAAATTGGATTCAGTAGTCTGTTTCAATTTTCACACACTCAGCCAATCTTGCTGTTGTCACTCTGTGCAATTGGTTGAGTTCCATCAGACTGATACATCCTTCTCATCTCAGCAGGTACATTTTTGGGATGCATTGATTTTTGTGGATAGTGAGGAGTTTCTTTGATTTGATATCTAGTTTATTGATTTTTGCTTTTGGCCAGTTAAATATTCCACAGCTGTACTGAAACACTGGTATTGCAAGTTGGTTTATGGCTTTGATTTTGTTCTTTGGAGAAAGGTACATTTTCAGGATCAGCCTCGTTCTATGTACTGCAGGTATTCTTGGTAATTGTTTTGCTCATTTGTTTGTGACTTATTTGATGGCCATCATCACCTTCGCTGTCTCTTTGGAAGTTCTCTTATTGGATGTTGGGGTGTATCCATGTTCTTGCTCATTAATGCGGTTGTTCAGTGGGTCCAGGGCCAGGCAAAATAGGAGGGGCAAAAGGCTGTCTCCCTGCAAGATCCCACGATGTGTCTTCAACCCTGGTATTTCAATCTTTTCTTCTGCATACTACAGTCTCAATGTGGTGTTCCAAAGCTCCATTGCTTTCTCAAATAGTTTGATTATTTGAGGATTGATCTTTCACAATTGCGTGCATTTTATCATCCATGGATGTGGGACACTATCAAAATCTTTTTTGTAGTCTGTCCATGCTGTGGATAATTTGGTTGTTTTCATCTTGCAATTTTCCAAGTATGGTCTTGTTTCGTGGTAGGTGGTCTATTTTTTTGTTCCATCCTCCTTGTATCCCGTCTGTTCTGCCTCTAGGCCTCCTTGTGTTAAGTGGTGGTACATTATTTCTGTGATCATTCCCATCTGAAGTTTTATGTTGTTGGTAAACATGTTATTGGTCTATACTTGTGAGATAGTTGGGTTTCTTCAGATTTTGGGATGAGGAATGTGCTACCATCTGTGAGCCACTCATCCACTACCTTTTCCTCTTGGATAAGTTTGTTTAATGCTTGAGTGTAGTGATTGTGTAGAGCATCTAATTGCTTTAGCCAGAAGTTTGGAATTCCATCCGGGCCTGGGATTTTAAAGTTTGTCATTTTTGCAAGTTGTTGTTTTTTTTTTGTTGTTTTCTTCATCAAATATCACTGGAAGCATTTCCTTTAGATATTTTTTTCCTCCAAGTTTTGGATCCAATCCGCTTCTTTGTTGTGTGTTTTTGGATCCTCATATATTGCTCTCCAGAAATTTTCAAGTTTATCTTTCTCAGGGGGATTTGATGTATGTTTTGCTTTTGTTTCCCTAGTTCGCGGGAGAATCTTTTTGGGTTGTTTTCAAACATGCGGTTTTGTTTTCTCCCTTTTTTGTCTCCCTTCATCGTAGTTTTTAAAAAAATCTTTCTTTATAACATTTCAATTTTGAGTTTGATTTCAGCAACCATTACGTCGAGGTCTTTATTTGCAATTTTGTATTTTGTTTTTGATTCTCATTAGCTTTGGGCTTTGAGTTCCGCTTATAAATTGTTGTATGTGTCCCGTTTCCTTTCTCAGTCACTCCCTTTGTGTCTCTAGCCTCTGTTTCCATGGTGGTGCCTGGTCTCCTGTCTGTATGGGCTGGTTTGCTCTTCTTATGATGTTGTTTTCTGATTTTTTGTTTGTTTGTTTTCTATTGTCTTTCCCTGAGTGGTGTCAATCTCATCTCCACTATTTTGCTTGCCATCTCTTCTTCCAGTCTTCGCTGTTCCCTGTCATCCTTCCTCTCTTCCACCCTTCTATTCCCCTCTGTACTTCTGTCCGTTATAATCCGTCATTCATGTTTTCATCCCCTACGTATGTGAGGTGTTTTCACTTGGTTCACGACTGTAAGTCACCCTATCAGGGTAGTTCCGTGTCTCCTCCCTCTGTCTCACCTCACCTTCACCGTTGGGTCCACAGTGATACTCCACATTCCAAGCTCTGGCTTCACCGCATCACCCTTCCCCACACCATTGCCACCACTTTTTCACCACCCCTCTGTCCACCCCCTGGCCACGGCTCCCATCCTCGTATCTTCTTATGCTTGGCTTCTGGCCTTCACTGTTATCTGTTATTTTTTATTTAAGAATTTATATGTGATTGATGCAACTTTTTCGAATTTGTGGGATTGCATTGTCTCTGCTCTGGTGGCCAATCTGGTCTTCTTCAGCTGGTCCATGAATCTAGCTCCCCTCTCCCAGCCATCCCCAACTGTTGATGTCTTGAACAGACTTTACAGTGGAGAGTGGCCTCCTTCTCCCCTATGCTCCAAAACTCATTGTCTAGGTTCCTCTTGTTGAGCTTCGTTTTTGAGACAGGTAGCACCTCCACAGGCTCTTGGCTTGATTCAGATCCCTGTGTCCTTGTGAGATGGTCTACTTTCTCACAAGAGGAGGTCCAGGCTTCATTTTTGCAGTCAGCATTCTGCCTGCACGGTGTCGCCGCACAGACTGAGTATAAGGGGTCTGTGTCCCATAATTGGTTTCATTTTCTTTTATTTCCAACACATGTTTTGTTCGTCGAAGTCTCTTCCCTTCCCCTGGTCATTCTCCAGTGCATTGGCAACAGTTTCTCACCTTATGGATATCCGTGCTGGTGATTCAACATTGCATTTATCGATCGCTTATCAGTATAACGATCGTCCAAGGATGCACGCAGCACATCCGAGATGTAACCACCCGGCGGCAGAGGCCCGGGTTTCCAAGTGTGTGTGTGTGTGTGTGTGTGTGTGTGTGTGTGTGTGTGTGTGTGCGCGCGTGCGTGTTGTGTGGCATAGTGCGTGTGCGTGTGTGTGTGTGTCCGTCTGTCTGTCTGGCTGTCTGTCCGTCCAGGCCATAACATTTTTTTTACCTTTTGAGATTTTGTCATGAAATTTTCAAGAATATGGAGAACATAAATTAATAAAATTTACATTTTTTCACTGGTGTTGTTGTCAAGTTAAGTTTGAGCACAAAGTGGACACGGACGGACTTTGCATTTCGGGATGCTTTCTAGGTACTCCTACATCCCACTTTTCTTTCACTTCTGGAATTGCATTTATTGTTTCACCATTTGATATCCTTTTCCCAGCAGTTTTTTTAAGGTGGTTGTTCAACACCATCTCACATCATCCCCCATTTCTTCCCATGATATAGTCTCATTAACCTTGCCTGTCCTCTTTTTGTTGGGCTGATCACTCTGATGGCAACCTGTCCTCTATTCGTTTATGCTCTTCTTAAAATGCAATTATTATTCACAGATGCTAATGAATGACTGTGGTGGTGAAACATTTTGACCGCAGAGTGCAATATGGACCTCTTGAAGATGCAAGGTATCACAACCTTACCAAAAATAAATTTTGTACAAACATCCAAAGGGTTGTTTCTGTTGAACTATAAAGAAGGAATGCAATTGAAAGGATTCCTTAAAGACTGATTCCTCATTCCAGCCTGCCCAAGTCTAGGTGGGTTATCTGCTAATGTACAGTAGATATTTAATCTTTTTCATGCAAAGGGACACATTGCATTTTAGCTCGCTGTTCGAAGAACAAGAGCTATAGCGATACCCCGGCGTGAGCGTCAGCGTCAGCATGAAAATGTTAAAGTTTTTGGTGCAAGTTATTTAGAAGCTTGCCATTCATTTAATATGTGTACTAGGATGCTGATATTGCCATGGAGGTTCCTTTGGGGTATATATTTGGTGTAGTGAAGTTGAAACTAAAAAATAATTTCAAATGTTTTAAATTTTGACTACTGTTTTGAACTTACCTTTTTGTACACATCAAGTTATTTCCTTTCTAATGTTTTTATCTACCACACTATTTTTTACTGATTACAATATACAATACATATATTGCTTTAAAATTATTTGGATCAGACTTCACTGCAATGCTTTATAAAAAATATTATTAGACTGTCCTTTTAAAAACGATAAATGTATAAACAGGCGAGCATTGGGTGGCTTTGACACCAACTCTGGTTGTCCATATTCTCATGACTCATTGGACCTCAAATTAATAATGCCAGCAATACTAATGCCCTGCATGTGGAGTAATGGTTTCAGGAATTTTCAGTAAGTATGGTTTTTAGGACATCTCATATTTCATTGCAAGGTTTGGTGGGATATAGGAAGCACATCTAAAAACCAAACCAACAGTGTTGTTTTTTTTAAAATAAATCACATATAATTGGTAGGGAAGGAACCGTATGAAAATGAGAAATATTGTAACAGACTCGGTCTCTTTCATTGTCGACTCAATTACAATGGAAAAGTGATTAAAAAATGATTCGGAGATATGTGCATTGCCAAAAAGCTCAGATAAGGTGATCTTTTTATCGAATGCAAATCAGTCGCCCATCAGGAGACAGAGTTGAGAGCCTCTCCTTCCGGCGGTGTTTGAGTCTCTTGTCAGATCTCTAGGTCTCTGAGAGAAAGCCGAGGAGTCATTTACAGGATTGCTTCCTCTTGAAATTGACGACATTAAGTGCCATCTAGCTGATGTGGGAGTTTCTGATGCTTGCTATCTCACAACGGTTAGGGCAACCTTTGGCAACCCTGTCTTTCCTCCCAAAGTGTTTCTAGGTCATCAGGCCTTCACTGTACGTGAATATATCTCTTCCCCCCTAAGATTTTACGAGTGCCAAAAGTTGGGGCATACTGCTCCAGCCTGTAGGAGCAAGCAACGCTGCAGCAAGCGTAATAGAGACTACGAATGCGGTAGCTGCACCGGTACTAAATGGCTCGTGCCAACTGTGGTGAGGATCACGGTGCAGTCCTCAGAGTTTTCTTGAATTCCAAAGAGGCTGCCCAAATCCAACATGTTAAAACTGAAGGAAGCTGTCTATGCTGAGGTCGTTCTCAAGGGTCAAATACTAAGACCCCAATAAATAAAGGTGACCTATTTATTAATAAGACCAAAACATATGACCAGGTCAAAATAATGACAAGATCGGGGAGTTCAGGTCGATACTAAGGATCAAGAATGCCAAACAGAGAGTGCAATCACCGATGTAGACATGAAGATTACCACAATGCGGTTCATCGGTTTATCACCGAAGTAGTGAATTGTGCAGCCCAAGCAAAAAGAAGATCGGAGAAAATAAACATAATTTCCTCTGCAGCCATAAACACCTGGGTTGGGAGGGTGTTACTTCCATGGAAACTAAATAAATATTCAGCAAGTCAGGTAATAACATGTGTCAGATGGATCCGTTAAGATCTCAGGACTCCTCTGTGGATTAATGACAGTTATCCAATGGAATGCAATACTTTAGCTGCCCATGGGTCTAAATTTATTAAGTTTATCAGCGATCATTCAACCAAATCAGATATAATCACGCATACAAGAAAATGTCACAACCAACTTAAGATTCCTGATTATACGCTCCTACAGAGGAACAGAGCAAGTGGAATGAGGGGGATGTGGGGTGTTTGTCAAGCTTGATGTATTCCTTCATGGAAAATGGATGTATGTTGAACTGGAATGGAATATTATTAGAATCCTTTGCACAAGGGAAACTGTTACCATCATTAATTTCTGTAATCCCTGCCAACCCTTGATGTAAACACACTCCAAGAATACTAAAGTAAGTGCGAAGTGGTGGATTTTTGGATGTGATGACTTCGCAAAACCACAATATTCTATGGGACTCCAAACTTACAGGTAAAAATGGTGAATGCATCGACAATATCTATGAATTTGACTTGGTGCTTTTAAATGATGGTAATGAGACTGGATAGTCTTCCTGGATTATCAATACATCCACTGGATAGTCTTCCCCACTCGAACTCACCTTGGTCTTCTCATCTGCAGCAGTGAGGTACGAATGGAGGATTCACAATGATAGTTTGCATAGTGACTACTTTCCTGTGATCACTAACCTCAAAGCCGAGTGTTGGCTTTAACGGTTGAGGTGGCTGGCTTAAAATCTTAGAGTCTTGAGTTTGAGCCCCTGTCGTTCTGATAAATAGCACGAGGTGGGTTGACTCAGCCTAAAAATCCTTCCAAGGTTGGCAAAATGAGTACCACCTTACTGGAAACGGGGGCACTGCATCAGCAGCACAGCACACTCCCACAATGATGCAACGAGCAGCCACACAGGAGAGGAGGAGGAGATTGGGACAGACTTGTGCAGAGCGTTGTATTGCTTTAAGCAGTCTCCTTGGCTATTGGGCACAATCCTGGATGGGTCGCCACTCCGACACAGTATACCAGCATGCTGGCACTCATTTTGCTGATCTCGGAAGGATGACGGGCCGAGTTAACCCCACCTGGTTTTAATTCAACAGCTGAGCAGGATTTGAACTTAGGACCCTATGATCCCAAGCCCACCACCCTAACCATTAAGCCAACACCAGGCTGCCTACAAAATGATGATGATGATGACGAACCTCAACTTAGAAGGGACTTGGACAATTTAGACAGATTCCCCTCTTGGAATCTTTCCAAGGTCAACTGGGACAGCTTTTCGAGCTGCTGCTCTGAGGAAATGAGGGAATAGCCAAAACTATGTTCAGTAAACCCTCAAATATCACGGGTTCTATTATCATGGGATCTGACCAATCACGGGAAATCTATTGTGTTCTGATTTAGTTATCATGGGATTTCATTTCAGCCAATCGCGGTTTTTGAGCTGAGATAAGTCATCGTTTGCATCCATCCCATAAATGTACGATTACCTCCCATTATGGGCCTTGTGTTGTTTCTCATGCATCGCTTTTAATGAGCACAAATGTAAAGTGATGGGCAAAGTTAGTTGTGCCAAAAGGCAGAGAAAGGTTATGATGATGGGTGAAAAGATCGAGTTGTTAGATCGGTTGGCTCGAGGTGAAAATGCGGCATCTGTGGGCTACTGTTACGCGGTCAATGATTGTAGGTAGAACCTTCCGCATTGTTCGCTTCCTCATTCCCAAACTTAATTTTCCTTCAAATCTCATTCCCAAACCTTCATTATCCTTCAAACCTCATTCCCAAACCAACATTTTCCAACTCCGTATTCTAACCTCATTCCCAAACCCCACTTTCTGACACCCGCACTCGAAACCCTGTTCTCAAATACCCATTCTAAAGCCCTTCTTTTCCGAGGGTTACCGCAGCTCATGGTACTAATTGAGGTGAAGGGGTTTATGCCAAGTTTTTAACGCCATTCTCTTATGTGGGAATGCTGTGGACGACTGTCGTAAAGCTAATGTTGCGCTTCCGATCGTTAAATCCCACTTCCCCCTCCCCGCTCACCCTCCTCCCCCCCCCTCCCTGCTCCACCTTTCCCACTCTCCACTCTAACAGCATCATCCTGAGCTAAGTCTTGTGTTTTCTGTTTATGGCAGAGTGCAGTGCGAGTATGTAACATGTTTACCATCACCCACCTCGTTGTGTTGTACTAAATTTAAAAGGCAAAACTCTTGTGTTTTTGTTTCGAGATCCTTTCAGGTGAGAGTAGGTCAAGCCCTGTCCCCTGTATTCCACATGGATAATGGCATTGCGCAGGGTAGCTATCTGAGTCCCACTCGATTGTGCACTGCTCCTTCCCAATTCCATATCCAGGCGATGCATGATATCATCGCCGGGCACCGCAGGAAGTGAGTACTCAGTTTTTACTCCTTTTGTTTGTTTGTTTGCTTTCTTACTTTCTCGTTTGCCCAGGTGATATCTCAGCCATTATTTGAGCTAGGTAGCTCAAAGTTGGGGACAAAAGTGAAGATGTGCTTTGGCAAAAATGGTATTTTTTTATTTTTTGATTAATCAATTAATTATAATTATCGATTTATTAATTACTTATTTGTTTTCTTTCTCGTCTGGGCAATTATTCATGCACCTTTGAGCAAGGAGCTGATATTTGACACGACAGTGAACAAATGATTTGGCTATAAAGGGTGTTTTTGATTTATTGATTAATCAATTAATCGATTAATTATTTAGTTTTTCGATTAATTAATTTTCAACAGTTACAGATTGGGATGAAACGGTGATGGTTTAGTATGCTATTACCAATTGATTAAGAAATCAATTATTTGACTATTATTTATTTACTATACGTGCCATACGTGCGTGCCGTACGTGCAAAAAAAAAACAAAAAAAAAACTTTCAATGTGAGCAGAAACAACAACCACAAGGCCGTTCCTTGCTTCTGCGTGCCCGTTATGTGCGTGGCCATACGTGCGTGCCGTCAGTGCGTGGCCGTACGTGCGAACCAAAAAAAAAAAACTTTAAACCGCGAGCCAGAAACAACCACACAGGCCGTTCTTCGCTCTTGCGTGCACGTAAGTGCAACCCCCCCCAACAAAAAAACTTTCAACCGCGAGCGAGAACAACCACACAGGTTTCCTTCGCTCTCGTAAACGAGACTGGATTGGGGCATTGTGTTTATCTATAAATGTGCATAAGAAATCGAGAAATTATTAGAATACATTGTCATCACCATCCGGAAGTGGTGCGTGCCGTACGGAATGTTCACATGCATTGCACGAATTATCGCTTGCATTGAAGTAACAACTGCTGTGATACTTACACACACAGAGTTAATTAAATCAATATCAGTTTACCTCCCTGTCTTTGCTTGCATGACATTCGCTGCATTGACCATGCCACTCCAACGCCACGGTAACAAGCACCGATCCCATCGTAACCGCACGGACGTGAGTCATCGTCGGCCGGCCGCGCACCATACGCAGCAACGTGTCTGTGATTGTAACTAAATGGCGCATCGGCACGCACTAGCAGCAATGTGTCCTGTCATTGGTTGGTAAATAAATGGCTGTAACTTGGGAACCTTGTCGATTATATCAAACCTTGAAAAGCACATACTCAGGTCCCCAGTAATATATCTGGCAAGTTTCAATTAGATCGGACCAGTGGTTGTCGAGAAACACGGCACACAACACACAACACACACACAACACACACCACACACACACCCCACAACATCCCACGTACCCACTGCTGGAATTATAGATAGATTATGCAATTCATTAATCTATCAATTATTGTACACTGCTCCCTCACAATTCTGTCTCCATGTGCTGCACGGTGGCATCGCCAGGTGCCGAGGGTGCCCCGGCATTGTCGTGCGCTGGAGGGTTTGTTATTTACTTATTTGGCATGGAGGTGGTGTACTTTGAATGTATCTCTACTTGTTTTATATTATGACTAATGATGCAACCTCTCCCTCAGTGTGTCATAGCAAGATATCTATGTTTGCGGATGACATTGCAATGTGAACATGGAGCAGAAACCTACGTTTTATGGGCAAAAAGACCCTCAGGCTGATATTTGTAGGATTGAGCAATGGGCCCAAAATAGAGATTTAGGATTTCTGGTCGCAAGTCCAAATTCATCATTTTCACGTGCAAAAGGAAAGCCAAGGCGATATTAACAGTCAATGGCATTTCCCTCAAAGCTTCCTTGGATGTGTCTTTTTTCGAAATTACGTTTGATAAGGGGCCTAACTTAGAACTCCCATATTAAGAAAAACTCGCTGCAAATGTACAAAAGGCCTTAATCTTATATGAAGCCTATCAGGCACAACTTGAGGGAGCTCATCAGCAAAATCTACGACTCCTATATAAAGCCCTGTACTACTACTATCTCAATTTGACTATGGCAGCCAGGCCTTTTGGGATACGTCCAGAGCTAACCACAAGAAACTGAAAACCATTCAGTCCAAAGCACTTGATGTATGTCTGGGGGCCTTTAAAAGCACTGCAGTTTCTGCCCTTCTTTTTGCTGGAAAGTTTCCAGATTGAAATATTGGGCAAAGATAATTTTTCTGAAGATAATCATCCTGTTAAAGCTTTGTTTTCAGACTGTTGGGAATACCAAAAGCTCAGCAGAAACTCTTATTCACCTCCTTTCAGACTTGTGTGTACAAGGGCGACTAAAGAAATAGGTTTGGATTATTTACTTGTAAATCCGTCGAATAAAGTGCCATTTTAGTCCCTCCCTGGACTCGAGATTCCCCTCGTATCCACCTTGATCTATGAGATAAAACTGATAGGGAAAACCCAGAGACATGTAACCAGGCGGTCGAATATATCCACATGGTTTGGAATCAATCCTTACATGTCTACACAGATGGTTCTGAAGACCCTTCACTGGCAAGAAAAGCTGCTGCATTTGCATCCCAGATGTCAAGGTGATAAAGTTCATTCGACTCCGATTACCTCACAGTATTCTCGGCTGAGGCCTTCACCATTGTTTTGGCTCTGGAGTGGATAATTGACTTTAACCCCCTTAGCACAGACATTTTTTCCGATTCCCTCTCTACTCTGAAGACGTTGGAGTCCCAACAGTCTGGATGCAGGTACAACCTAGTTCTTGAGTTCCTGCATCTTATTAATATCGCCAATTTGAGCTTGGTTCTTGACCTGTGCTGCGTTCTTGCCAATGAAGGCATTGGAGGCAATGAGGTCCGCAATCACGCAGCCAAAATGCTCTCGGATCGGATTTTTAAATCCAAATCACTTCCGGTTCCGGGTTTGGAGCGTCGAGAGTCTCTCTTAGGAGCTCTCTGCTGACGATCTCAAAGATATTTTCCGGTCGTTATTGTCCCGTTTAACTGTTTATTTTTCTCACCTACATGTTACTGTGTGTTCCTAGTTCGGTTTTGTTTCAAAAATCGTGATATTTTTGTGAGTTTTTGCGACGTTGTCTAACTGGGTGTTTGAGGCCTAGGCTTGAGGCAACCGGTTTCCCTCGGTGTACGATCGTTTTATTTGTTTTTTTCTCCCCATTACCTTCAATTTATATCTTCCCAATTTCCTAACATCCCCATTTCTCCAACTAATCTCTCTATTTCTATCTTTAACCCCCCCCAAAAAACCCCACCTTTATCCTTCTTCGTCTCTTCTTCCTCGCCTCTTCTTCTCGCCTCTTCTTCTTCGCCTCTTCTTCTTCCTCTTATTCTTCCTCCTCGATTTTTTTTCTACAACACTTCCATGACCTAATCTGTTGAAAACTCTCTCAAACATTCATAATAATAACAAAAACGATATCTATAATGCTTCATCTTCCTCTTTCACACGTGTGGTACTCTTTACTGTTTTATAATGCACAACTCTTCTGCTATTTTAACAGACTGCTCAATTCGACCTCTCCTTCATTCCTTGCCTAAAATATCCACTGTTACAGCGTTTCTTTCTCCATCTCTTGAATTGCCTTTATTGCATCCATCAAGAATTGTGTTAAATCGCATCTCTGAACTAAACTTTTAAAACCCCAGTTTGCTATGAATGTTCGCTTCCATCAACCATTCTTTTTTTTCCAACTTCAGTGCCCAATCACCCTCTCACCCCTCACTCTCACTCACTCTCAAACAACCATCCACTCTTCTCCTCTCAAGCTCCCTCTCACCTCTCCAAAAACTCCCACCCTCACTTTTCTCCCACCATTCATCCCTCACTCATCCTTCCAAAGTTGCCCCCCCCATCCACCAAAGCTGCTCCTTCCACTGCCTCTCACCTCCATCTCTTCACTCCACCTCCTCAAATCCTGAACTGCTTCTTCCCCTCTCTTGCCCCCCTCTCCCCCAGCACCACAAAGCCTATTCTCCTCCTCATCCGGCCCCCTCCCCTAGCTATTCTGCAATCCCCACACTCTTTCAACAACCCTCCTTACCTCCCCTCCTCGTCCCTTGTCCTCCCTCCCCCCCACCCCTGCATCCAAAGCTCCTCCCTACCTCTTCATTAAAAGTGTGACCTCAAATATCCGGGGCTTCGCTCAAACCTTTCAGATCTTCCCATACAGGTTGCCACTGACAAACCAGACATAATCTGCCTAACAGAAACTTTCCTCCCCAAGACGTGTCTGACTCCCAAGTATCTCTCCTGGTTACTCCTTCTCCAGTATGACAGACCTGAGCCTCGTCCTGGTGGAGGAGTTGCTCTTCTCATCAAAGACTCTATTCCTCACTCTCCATGCATGCTCTCACTCCCCACACCCCAGGAATACCTCTGGCTACGGCTTCCCTCCACTCCCACCTCATGTTTATTGTGTACTGTACCGTCCCCTAAAGTGATGACTCCATCTACACCTCACTATCTGAAAACATGGACCATCTTCTATCTTCTCATCCAACTCTCTCTTCCTCATATGTGGCGACTTCAATTGTCATCATGCCAGTTGCGCTAGGTATGGGTACCTCTCTCACCTGTCATGGCACCTCAGCAAAAGCTTTCTGCGACTCATTGGACTGACTCAATCGGTCAACTTCCTGACCCGGATCTCAACCAATGGTACTCCATCTCTTCTGGATCTGATTTGACAAATTACCCTGACAATATCTGCTGCTCTTCCTCTCGCTCAATCGGTTCTTCTGACCACGTCCTTGTCAAAGTGGACATCTCTCTGGCTATTATCAGAGAACCACTCACCGCCGTCGAGTCTGGCATTTCACTCAAGCCGACTGGCAGGGTCTCCAAGCAGCATTCAAACTTATAGACTGGTCTCCTATCTCTACTTTCTCCAACATCACATCATTCGGGAATTCTTTCAAAGAAACTTGCTCTCCCTCATGCACAGATTTATCCCCTCTCGTCTTCAGTTGTCCTACCTTCCTCCCGCCCTTGTTCACTGAAGCTTGTGGTGAGCAGTTGTCTACCTTCCTCCGCCTTGTTTACTGAAGCTTGTGGCGAGGCAGTTGCCTGAAACAACTTGCCTTTGCTCATGGAAAGGCAAACCAACTGAGGGCAATCTCAGTTCCTTCCATAAAGCTCGGAACAAGTGTGTATCTACCCTCAGGAGAGACAGAAAACAACATCTTTCTATCTCAAGTCTGAACTCTTCAACCTCTCTCCCTCCTCAAAATCCTGGTGGAGTCTAATCAAATTCTGTTTCTGGTGTATGTTTCCCCTCCATCCCTCCCTTACCTCAAATGGCCACACTGCTGATACGCAAGTGAAAAAGCTGAATGCCTAAACTCGGTGTTTGCAGCTAAATCTTGTGTCAAAAACCCATCACTTTCTTCTACCCACCTTAACCAGTCGCACCACTGTCCCTGGACTCTGTGTCCTTTTCTCCTGACAAGGTGGAGAGCTTGCTGTCAAACCTCGACTCAGATTCTGCAACCGGTCCAGACGGCATCAGCCCACGTGTCCTCAAAGCCTGCTCTTCTGCTCTTGCTCACCCTCTCTCTGTTCTATTCACCTCTCATTTCTCAGGCCATCTGCCATCTGCTTGGAAATCTGTAAACATCACTGCCCTGCACAAAAAAGGTGCAAAAACAGATCCCTGCAATACAGACCAATCAGCCTTCTCCCAATATCAGCAAGGTTATGGAATCCATCATCGCTTCAGACATGAAATCCTTCCTCTTCTCAATGGCTTGATTTTCGATCATCAATTTGGTTTCAGATCAGGTCACTCTACCCTGGATATGCTGCTTCTGCTCTCCCATCAATGGATGGAAGTCCTCAATGCCAGACAGGAAATCCGAGCCCGTATCCCTGGACATATCACGTGCTTTTGACACAGTCTGGCACCCTGCCCTACTCACCAAACTCTCTTCCCATGGTATCCAAGGCCATCTCCACTCATGGCTCGCAGACTTCCTCTCCTGTCGCAGTCAACGTGTGGCCCTAAATGGAGTTCTTTTCATCCCTCTTCCTGTCCAGGCTGGAGTTCCTCAAGGTAGCGTTCTGGGCCCTGTTTTTTTCTGGTTTTCATCAATGATCTCTCCCACTCTCTGGAAAATCCTCTATATCTCTTTGCTGATGACTCCACCCTCTGCCGTTACCATCGGCATCCCTCAGACCGGCAAGCAGCAGCTTCTTCGCTCACTGCAGATCTGGATAAAATCACAAACTGGTCCAACACATGGAACATGTCTTTCAATCCGGACAAATCTCACACTCTCACTATGTTCTTTCGAAAGGACCGTTTAAAAAACCACCCATGCACTTTCTCAACATCTCTGGAAGAAGTCCTTTCTTTCAGCTTCTGGGTCTCACTATCTGCCATGACCTTTCCTGGGAAAGCACATTTCAAACCTCGCCTCCAAAGTCAGTCGCCGACTGGGAATCCTCCGTCGTGCAAAGTCTTTCCTCGGCCCTCCTGAGCTCCTGACCACTTAAATGCTTTTGTCCGTAGCCTGATGGAGTAATGCCCTCCCTCTGGGCTGGTGCTCCTGCCTCCCACCTTTCTCGGATTCACGCTGTAGAAACCAGGCATTTCGGATCATCGGCATCTCCCGCAATGAGGCTGAGTCTTTGGGCCTCTCACTCAATCACCGCAGGTTGGTCGGTGGTCTTTCTGTCTTCTACCGTCTCTTCTCCAGCCTTGCCCCCCCCTGCTCTCTCTGCGATTTGTCCCACCACATTTCCTCAGGGCGCTCAAGTCAGCCAACACCCTTCTGGTAAAAACTACCAAAATCACGAATCACTGCTCACCTTCACTCTTTCATTCTCTTTTTCCCGCCTTTGGAATAAACTCCCTCACTCTATTCTTTCCCATTCTTCCCTCCAGGCTTTCAAAACAGCTGTTCACACACCTCTTATCATCTCCCATCCAAATCCTCGATCTTTTCTACCCCCGCTAATCCACCAAGCCCACTTCCTTCAAATTCCCTGCTTTCCTCTTCCTGAAAGTCCCTGTAATGTCCATCTTCTATTCCCCATGTTCCCCACCCCATCCCTCTCCTTCCACAGATCTCTAATGTGTCTGTTCCCCATGTTTTGTCCCCCCCCCCACTCCCCGCCTCTTGTCTCATGCCCACTTGATGTGTGTTTGTGTTAGCTCTCACACAAGCCTTGACAAGGTATACAAAAAAAAAATCCTCTGGACCCGTTGGAACTTTCTCATCGAATTAGGATTTGACAAAAAATGCTATTTTCAGTTTGAGACCTCCACCAAGGGAGATTCTGCTGTAAGGTTCTCCATTTGGTTCAATCCTCTGTCTCACTTTCTCAGCTTTCCTGAAGAGACCAGGTAATCCTCTACATGCTCAGATTCGACATTGTGGTCAAGCACTTTTATTTACATGGGATAGGATTCACCTTACTGGGTTCTGTGAATGATGTAAGGTTCGTGATGATGTGTAACACTTCTTTATACAATGTCCTCTGTGTGTGGTACCAGATCGTGCCTTTTCCATTGTACAAGAGAGATGGGATTAGTTGGTTAGGTCCTACAGGTAGATTAGGCCAGTTTAACCATCGCATCTCGACTCTGAAAAATCTGTTTTTAAAATTTGTTAAAGAAATGGGTCAAACTATATAAAGTCTGCTGGAACTTGTTGGCTCCTGCCAAAGTGTTTAGTTGTGTGGCATATATAGACCCTTGTAGCTCTGAAAATGCCATTTAATCTCAAAAGAAGAAGATACCTTAAGAAATCATGAATAAGGAGAGAAGAGAAAACCCCGATCAGCACATGTGCTTAACTGGACTGAAATGGTACCCACGCCTATACCTTAAACTGAGTTTATCACAGGCAGTTTCATTCAGGGACACAAGACAATGAAAGAATGAACACGATGGGTGAGGTAGAGGTTCTAGGGTCTTTCTTTTATGTTGAGACGTCCGGGGACACAGGTCCACGGGCATGTGGGACTGCACTCACGCGGGATTTTCCAAGTGCTGACTCGATCATCTCCCTCGTGGGGCTTCTTCTCTTTTTCAGGTCTCTTGAACTCTTCTGACTCTCAAGCTCTCTCCTCGACGACCACCATCTCTGGCCCTTGGTGATGACCCCTAATGGTGACCACCCCCATCTCTGGCACTCACCCTTCACCCTCCTGATGACCACGCAAATTCTTTTTGATATCTGAACATGACTGGTACTTATAGTCACAGTGCACGTCCCCACTTTGCGAGGATTTTTTTTCCCCTGCCAAGCAATGGTTGCCCAAGCACCCCTAGGGCAATTAAGTTATTCACGTCTTGCTGCCATGTTTTGGAACGGGTGGGGTTTGCACACATTGAATTGAAGGGGTAGGGGTTTGGACAAATCGAATGGCCATTTTCACATGGATTGTGTGGGAGGGGAGAAATGACAATTGTGAACAAACAAAAGTGTTAATTACAAAAAATAAAAGAGGAAAAAGAGACAGATGGTGGCTGGGGTGACAAGAGCTTCCGATGGGATCTTAGTCATTGCGAACTGGGGTTACAAAACACTTGCGCAAACATTCATTATGAGATAACTAATTAATAATGAACCACTCATTAACCCTTAAGTAATTTTCATAAAAGTATCAAATGACACAAAACGTTTTCTTTTGCAATATATACCTTTAACAACATCACATGCATATCGAGTAGCTCGTAGCATGGAGGGATAAGTGTAATTCATGGTCTTTCCAGAAATATGTACTATAGAGATGTTGTCTGTCTCATGGTCTGTCTGCGTCTGTGTCACCATTTTTAACCTCCGCCATCGAAGATCAGAGGTTACTGTTTTCACCCCTTTCTGTTTGTTTGTTTGTTTGTTTGTTTGTGAACAGTATTACGGAAAAACTCCTCGACGGATTTCGACGAAACTTGGTGGGGGGTTAGGTATGGTCCAAGGATCATGCCATTAGATTTTGGACTTGGTCCCCCCCCCCAAAAAAAAAAATTACAGAATTTTTTTTTTTTTTTGCATTTCTACATGTTTCCAACCCCACCCCCCCCCCCCCCCCCAAAAATTGTTAGAGAAAAAAAAAATTTTTTTTTTTTGCATTCTACTTGTTTTAAGTGATTTCCAACCCCCCCCCCCCAAAAAAAAATTGTTAGAGAAAAATAAAAATTTTTGCAACTTTTTTTTCAACAAAATTTCGATTTCTTTCTTTTGCATTTCTACATGTTTTAAGTGATTTCCAACCCCCCCCCCCCCAAAAAAAAATGTTGGAGTAAAGAACTATAACTCTGTCAGCACTGTTGACATCATATTTAATGAATAAGATATAAGGTTCACTTGAGTGACCCAGCAGTTGGCGGCGGAGGTTTTGCACTCTCCCGAGTGCCCCCTCTAGTTTTCTCAGAGATGGCCAAATGGGTCTTCGTCAAACTTTCCTAAATTCATCAGTGAATGCCAGGGAGTGTTTTAGGCACAAACAAAGTTGATTTTTTTTTTTTCAATTGCTCTATAGTGTCTTAGCCTTTGCAGCTATATGAAAGTAATGTTAAATGATCCCCGATCCCATTCCTTAGTAGGTGTGTGGAAGTGTTTTAAGCCTCCACAAAAAAAAAATCCAAATTTAATTTCTTCAAAATGCCAACAGGATTAGGAGAGCACCGGGCAACGCCGGGTACCCCTGCTATTATTAATAAAACCTGAAGGACTTGTTCATCACCACTAATCACTCTCTAATTCTGCCCATCCCACGCTGTTATAAAATTGATATTCTCACATGAATGGATCCATGCAGGTAGTGCATGGAAGTAATTTGTTGCTTTTCCTCATTTCTGCAAAGCTGACATTCTTCCTTGGAAGTTTTGGATGGAAATACACATCATGTCTCCTGTATTAAAATTGTTTCATTCAGGGTATTCACATAACCCTTCCCCAACAGTACCACACCACACTAACTCCTCCCCCACCCCCTGCACACCTACAGCCAAGCTACCCTCTGCCAACTCAATTCCACCACCCCACCTATTGCTCATCCACTACTACAGTCCACTGCTGCCCCTTCAATGGGTTAACGACCGATGGAATTAATTAATTAACTGAAAGCTAACCAAAGTATGTTTAGTGCCCATGGGAATATGATGTGTAACTACATTTCCAGAAACAGCCCTTCGCAAGAGCAAAAACTCTGGAAACGTCAGCCGCACGTAATTTCCTATCCCGGTAAACATGCTCTTGTCAGCTTTTTGGTTGATAAAATCAATTGTTTATTTCATCTGCTGACACAGAGCGACACTATCCTTCACAAAGTCGAGTATTCCATTGTAAACGTTCAACCAATTAAGTAATGTTTGCAATAAATCTCAGACACCTTGATGTCGCCAAATCCAAAAAGATGATGATGATGATGATGATGATGACCATAATGATGATCATAATGATGATGAAGAAAATACAAAATAATGGTGATTTTTAAGTTCAAGTAGAAATCGTTGTATGGTACAAATATGTCGTAAAACACAATGTACAAAAATAACCGATTTGTCAATGTCGGTCACTGACTTTCAAATGTCAGGAACTGGACTTCCTGATGAACCCTCATACCATCCAAATACGTCCAGCCCTGCTGGTGCAGTGATTCGAAACATCATTGGACAGGATTAATACCGCATCTTCTCTTGCGCTGTTTACGCCAGGTTGTGCCAAAATTCAACCAAGGAGGTATGTTACGAGTTAGAGGGAAATATTTTGGAGTACGATATGTTTTTATGATCTCACCTCTTAGAATGCACATTTATATGCAATTATCATTCAAGATGAGAATGTTTATCTGTTTGAAATGTTAATGTGCGAAGAACTGAGATTCCATATGGGGAACAAAACTTGTAACTGTTGTGATTTTGCATCAATTATTATTAAGCTGCTACGTGAAGTTATTTATTAAGTCTGTGGCTTATGCTTGCCATTGTCCTCTGTGGAAACAACTGTGTTCATTTCGTGAAGGGACTTTCCATCCTTTCGATGGATATAAAAAAATATATATCAGAATTGTTAAAAATCCAATGTAAGTGCAAAAATGTATGTCTTTAAGACCTTGCTGTGCTCCAGAGTGGGGGAACAAAGTGACACAACTAACCCCCACCATGGGGGTAGGAGCATTTTTCTGATCTTGACTCCACCAGCAGCAGGCATCGTATGCAGTTCCATTGTTAGGGAAACAAGAAAAACTTGTCAGAGTTGAACAGAGGCACAAGACATTACATTTGATCCTACCACCTGCAACAGATCGATGTGAAGTTGGGTAAACACGGTCTCAGGGCACTAGATTGAGGCAATGCTGATGTGAGAGTAAATTTGCTAGAAACGATTATGTCGAACCATGGACAGAAGCTGAGAAGAGAGAGGACAGAGAGGAGGGATGGAAGAGAGAGGACAGCAGTCCCAGCTAAAGGGGAATCGCTGCAGTCATCCAAAGTCATGAGACGAGGCTGTTATTGAGAGCGATCATCTTGCTGCGAACTTGTGGCTGTGCCAAAAACAGACCTGTTCCCCAATGTAGTTGTGTGTGCCATTTCCTGGCATCCAGCATTTCAATGCATTGTGCTGGAGAAATGATGAGCCAAACTTCACCCATTCCCTCACCCACCCCACTTTTCTGCCTGCCTGCATTCAATCTGTATTTGCAACAAGCATGTTGTGGTCAAGAGCTTTAGGAAAGGAACAAGGCTCCAAAACTCGATCTCCTTTTTACGTTGTCCATGTGTTTTGTGTTCTCTATGTTAAGAAACCTCAGCAGTTACTTCTTAAATTCGTGATTATATGCATTGAAGGATTATAATACGTACAATCAAATACCAAGAGTGTTAAGTACTTGCTTAACAATCAACTCATTTGATTCTAAAGCAATTTTTATGCAAGTCCCCAAGCTTAACACTTGGTATTTGATTGACAATTGTGCTGAGTACCAGTTATAAGTGGGATTATGGCAGGGGCAGAATTAACCAAAGTAGTTTATAATTTTTTGTGGCCTGGTAGGATAGCCTAGAGGTATGTGCAGTCAGCTCCGAGCTGTCTAGCCTGGTTTGAATCTCGGCTCAGCTATAAATCGTCATCCTCATGCTTCGCAGGCAGGGTGATATGTCATTGGGTGTACTGTCCCTCAGATGGTTGTTCAACTTGGTGTTACATCTGTTGACATTTGTTGGTGGATGTTAAAGATCAGTGTACTTCGTGAGGAGTCGGTGAGTTATTATCAGCAGTCTGGCTAAATTCCAAAACCCCACTTGGATTGTGGGTAGCAAGTGGTCTGATCTTCTCAGAGGTTCCTTGACACCATGTTACACTGCTTCTCGTCTTCCAGTGTAGTTGTTGTCTGATCAGCAGCTTCTGCATGATAAACAAATGAAAAATCACTCATAGAGTGACACTTGGCGAAACGGAACGGAACTCGGTAGAGCACATACTTCCACCAGGCTGAACAGTTTACATTTTGTAAACTGAAGTTGCATTTTTTTTTTTATCACATATGAATGTAAGATGAAAACAAATCTATAATGGTCAGGGATGTGTTCCATTACCAATCAGCTTGTTGGGCGCTCGCCAAGTGGCTTGGCATCACTCACGCAAGCACTCCAACCAAATGGTTGATAAGAAAAACAGTTGGCTTGACAAGTGATAGCTATCTTATTGATAACGGAACACACCCCTGACTAACAGGCTTTGTAATTCGCGTTTTTGAAGTTATAATTTTGTCTGACTTTAAACTTGGCATTCATTCATGCAAACTGCTTGAATTGCGATTCTTGCACTGGTCCATTGATTAAAAAAAAAATAACTCAGATATTTTAAAACTTTCAACCAAGAATGTTTGAAAGTTGATGATCTGCCAAGTTCCTTCAATTATCATACAAAATACAGTGAACACAACATTCATTAATATGCAGTTACAACTTGATTTTTTTGTTCATGTAACTGGGCCGCACAGAAGAGCAGCAACACCGAGGGAGGAGAGGCAGGGGGAGGCCGCGGGGGTATTGAGGCCCGTCTCATTTTGGCCTGGCTCTGGGTGTGGTTGCCTAACGTTCCTGGCATGGCATTTTTACTTTCCTCCGTTAGCCCTCTTCATTCCATTATCTGCTTCATCTGTCCTCTGCTCTTTGTCTCCATTATCTTTCATCTGCGATCCAAACAGTGCATTGAGTATTCAGAATTCAGATATTAGTGGTGTATAGTCTATGTCTTAGGTATGGCAGTTTTCTGCTTGCTCAATAAATTTGCAATTGTTTTCCATAGTTCATTGCTTGTTGTGTACTGCTTTTTGACCAATTTGCCCACATCGTTTACACTTTTTTTTTTTTCCTTACGATCTTCTTGGGGTGTCGACCGTGGAAAGTTATTTGCCCAAATCGTCCACAAACCGGCTGCCCGGGCCTGACAATCGATTCACGGTGATTTGGACAGGAATTTGGAACTTATCCTGGGAGCCATGGTAACTCACCTACTGTGGGAATGGCACCGTGGGATCTCTAATGTCCACCAACAACCAGTGTGGGCAGAAAGCTCCTCCAGCTTTTCATCCTTTCAATGGACAGCACATTCATTGATTCCTACCATACGCCTACTTGCGAAGAATAAGGGTGCCAATTTATATCTGCATCAAGATTCAAACCCAGACTAGATAGTTCATAGGTTGGTGTGCATACCTCTAGGCTATCCTGCCAGCCCTAACTAGCAGTTGGAAAGAGTAAAGAATAATAAAAATAACACACACACACACACTTGAATACATGATCCACAATCGACATTCACAGAAAGTGCCATCAGACAGTATTTTGCGAAGATGTCCAAACTCTTAACTTTCTCTGCCATTGAGGAATGTGAGTTTGGATCATTAATAAGATTCACCTTGTTTGTCTTATTAGGGTTAAAGCTTGATTGATAGTTTCATAACATCTCACTTGCATTCACTTATTGTGTTCCGCAAGTTTTCTTGCAAAACGATATGTACAGGTACGATTGAACGGTGAATGTTCTAAATATGAAATAAAACTTCTGGGATAAACAAGCATGAGATGATAAAAAAAAATAACTTCTCACTGCCCTTTATACACAAGTACAAACAAGCCTTAAAGCATGTTTTTTTTGGCTTTGTGAAGATGCTGGCTTCGTGTTTCATTGTTACCAGATGCATCATTAGCGCGTGTCATAAAGCTCCCTCTCAATCGATTTTAATGAGTCCATACTACAACTATGGGAGTTCACTTGCATGGGTCGTTAATTTTCGTTAGCCCTGTTCCTGATGGACACCGGTATGCTTCCTTCAGGACCGTGTGAATATACATACTCATACCTTTTATAAATCTGCGCAATATTCCATACTGCCCTCCCGTTTATTTGCAATGCTTTCGTCCTCCTCTGTGGGTTTGCTCCTCTGCGACCCTAGACTTTATAGTATCATTGTGGAAATGGTGATGAGGGTAACAGGTATGAAAGAGACAAGTAATGCCATTAATAAATGTTTAGCATAAGTGTGCAGTTTCTGTGTGAAAACGAAAGAGCATGTCAAAGTTTGTCTCAGCGCCGATAACCGTGACATTTCCCCACTTCCTGTAATGTGTCGAAAAGCTTCCCACCTTCACCCCCCTCATCTTTATTGTTCCCTCTGTAATCTGTCCATTTGTGTTTCTTTTAAAGTGAATCAGATTAAACGGCTCCGCAAGTCCCAGCAAATCCCCCATACCCCTATCACCCGAGGACTGGAAACGTCAAGCCATGCGACCGTGCACCGAGGCAAGAGCTGTGCCCATTCCGACAACTGCCTGGAGCCACCTTGTGACGTAAGAAAAGCCAAGGGGTGGGGACAGAGTTCAGCAGGGACAAGCAGTTCAGCAGGGATAGAGAAGATGAAGATCTAAGTTGGATTAGACTGGAGAATTAGTTTGGAAAGTTGAACAAGAGAGGATAGAGTGAGCTGTTCGGGAGCAGAACAGTTGAACAACATGTCCCACGGAGCCCGGTAGGTTGGATTTGGCAGACAAATGAGAAAGGAAAATTCGACAACTTACAAGCACGATTGTGCCAGAGGCTATGGACCTCACATGTGGCCCGCCAGACACGTCTATCTCTCCCGCCAAAGACTCGCTCAGTTTCTGTCTCTGTCTCTCTCTCTCTCATAAATTTAGTCGACCTATCTCTGTCTGAGTCTGTGGTGTGACTGGTTAACTTATCGTGTAAGCCATCAAGATATCATGGGTGCGAAGGGATCTAATTGTTTCGAGAGTTATTAACATACGTGTGTCCCTTTCCTTGTTCTCCTGATATCCCAATTTGCTTTTATTATTAACGAGCAAATACCACCCGACGCTTCGCTGACAGGAACACTAAGGAAGGGGAGGTGGAGAAAAAGAGGGGGGAAAGAGAGGAGAGGGGTGGGGAGTAAGGAAGGAGGGGGTGAGGAGGGTGGGGAAGGGAAGGCAGCATGATGGGAGGGGAAGGAAGCGACCATGAGGGGAGGGCAAGGTAAGACAGTGTGATATGTCCAGAAATAACCACCGTCTGGACACGTCCAGAGAGAGAGAGGAAGAGGAGGGGGGGTGGGAGAAGAGAGGTGTAGGAGGAGGTTGCTGGGAGTAGGGGGTGGAGGAGTTTGGGACAAAGAGCGAGAGGGGTGTGGTGGTAGTTAGCAGAGAGAATATATTTTGCTTTATGAACAACACCCACACAATATATGAGGCCCCGCGAGGAGGAGTGATGTAAGCGACATTTTTTAATGATTATGATGATGATAGGCTCGGATGATAGGGTAAGGGTTAAAATAGTGTTATAGGCATTAACTCCAAAATGGCCGATGTGTCCCTTACATCACTCCTCCTCGCGGCGCCTCATATATTAGTGCTTGTCGATATCGACAATTTTTCGGAAATCGGCTGATTGGAGTCATTGTGATTACCGACTACAGTACGTACTCTATACAACCCAAAAACCTTGAGTAGCTTTCAACCTTGTTTTGGGGGAATTTCAATAAACAATTTAAAAAAAAAATAAAAAAAACGTTGCATTATAGACGTTTCAAGGAGATGTGCATAAACATTAATCTTCATAAACAGCTGCCAATCATCGTGTGATGGTTCGAAAAAATTTGGCTCTCTAACTTACAAAACATGTTCACATGGCAAACGGCTCGGAAATTGGGCGTTATGAAATATATTTTGCTTTGAAACTCACAAAGAGAAACCATATAACCTTTGTAAAGCAAATCCGATCACCAATTGCTTTAGAAACAGTCACAAGGATGAAGGAAAATGTGATCGCTCGTATGCTGCTGACATTAAAAGTTAAAACCTCCTCCACTCATCATCATCATCATCATCATCATCATAAGATACAGGATGAAACTTTGCCACGACGACGCCCATAACCAAACATGCAGGTATGCACACACACCCGTGGAGAGTCCCTTTTACAGATACAAATATACCCATATGTACCGCATCAGTGTGTGCTGTCTGTGTACATCTACATTGTAGCAACTGCCAACTGTACATCCCAATCGGGACACAACCTGCACCACAATGGACTGTAATAGTGTAGGGGCGCTCAGCAAGTTGCTTAAGCACTCAAGCAAGCACTCCAATGAAATGGTTGATAAGTAACACCTGGCTTGGCAAGCGACAGCAAGTTGATTGGTAATGACACATACCCACAAAAAAGTAATCACCGATTTCTTAACATTTTCAGATTTCACTCCAGATTTCGAGTTATTTTAGTCCACGTGATCGGATCCTCAAAACAGCAATTATAATTATATTATATACTTTAATTAGTCCGTGAGAGCAGATCGTGGAAAATCGCATCATATAATGCTACATTAAATCGCTTCAAGCTCCTTAGTTGAAAACTATAGCAATGTATCCAGCGATTTGTAGGTATGTAGTTGAGTCATTCGATGATATGAATGAGGAAAGTGGAAGAAAAAAAACAAACATTTTGAGCGCCTTATCGTTAATAAACCATTGCGGCCTATTCCAACTCAAGGCATTGTTGAGCAGGCTGAACAACATGGAGAATTAAGACCCGAGCGAGGGAGAGCAATGTAACCGAGGAAGTGCCTTGATAAAAGGATATAATTAAATCAGGCCGTTCATCATCTTCAAAAGGGGTGTTTTAATTAACCCATCCCAGTTTTCATTAATTCACCACCTTGGAGTTCTCTTAGGATGCATGCAAAGTTTCAGGCCGCTATGTTTCATGGTTTTGAAGTTATGGAGGAGACAAACGCACACACTGACACACAATGATATTTATAAGTACATATATAGTTAGGACGTGGGAGCTCCTCGGAATTTCGCACTGACCTCTGGACCTGAGGCCACCAGCCACTGATAATTCTGTGACTCGACGGGTTGCTGGACAACCGTGTACGCCGATTAAAATCACCAAACAGAGTAGGGTCCTTTCTCTTTAATCAACGTGATTCATACTAGTGGGTTTCACGCCCTCAATGGCCACCTGCCTACTTATTATGTACGGCCTAGTGAACCATGGATGGCTGTTGGCTAATTTCTGAGCCAATCAGTGGGGCACGTAATAATACGTTGTCACACGTAATACGTTGAGGTGAAACTTGATCTTGTTGCTGGTTCGGTTTAACATTGCTGCATTTGCAGTCTCAAAAGCAGCACTAATTCTCTTACACAAATCCACAATATCAGTAACCCTCATTCAGTACACCATGTCCTTCACATAATCCCCAAAGAAGAAAAAAAACAAAAAAAGCACCTGTAGCCAAAGAAAGCAGTTCAGTTTGGCATTTTTAATATGAAATAGGCAAAGCCTAGAAACGAATGAAACCCATGAGAATTACCCTTGAGAATAATCCTTAGAATTATCCTTTGAAGTTAAACTTTAGAACCCATTAGAATTACCGTTTATAACCCCCTATAATTACACTTCAGAACCCTTTGGAATTAAACACGTTGTGTTAGAAAGGTTCTTATTCTTCATTTTGATGGACGGATGGAAGGAAAGACATACCCAAATATTGAAGCGGTTTCACCGCTTAAAAATCCAGAGGGGTTATGTCCAGCAAACGTTGTGGCCACTGAACCGGACCATCGTGCCCGATCCAATCATCACTGAAGTGTTCATTGTGGAAATTGCACCCTATCGGTCTCCAATGTGGGGGAGCTCTGTCCTGTTTTTAAATGACTGATTGTGGATCCAGCAATTCTGGGAGTACAAAGTTTTCCAACGTATCCAGGTAATTGTCAGACTTGAGAAAATTTGCCACCATAGCATGTGAACAGGTTATATTATTATTATTGATTCGGCGGTGGTGGGATTTGCACCCCACTCTTCGCAGCCAAATGTTGAAGAGAGATTCGCGTCACTTAACAGCACCGCCATCTCAGGGGTTATAACGCCGGCTAGTTCGGCACAGGCCTCGGGTCACGTGCCTCGGATCACGATACCAACGTACATCTGGGCCGTACCAGTTGGGGAAATAGACCCCGGCTACAGACTGGGTTTGTCAGAGACTGAGCGAAGCCTGCCAGTCCGTAGCCCATTTCGTTTTAAATACAAATCGAGCGATTGCTCCTCAGCGCAGCACGAATAGAATCAAAGCGGCAACTTTCATATGAATCAGCCAGATTTATTGGGGACACATTGGGGAACACAACACAAGCAAAGCATTCACCAACGTTATCATTCATGTATAACCCGCTCTTAACCAGAGAACTACAGATACGGGTTTTGAAGGGAACCTAGCGAGATAAACTTAGGCCTGGACGACATGCAGACAACATGCAGACAAGACACAGAGTACTTGGTGATGCCTCATGGATGAGGGGAAAGTGTCAAAGGCACGAATGCGGCTCGTGAGAAGCCACTGTCAACGGATTTGAGCGCCCAAGCTTGAGCACGCCACGTGGCAAGATGGCGGCGTCATCCTTTTGTCGCACCGCTCACGCACACAGCCTCGGCGCGTTCAGCCCCTGTAAGGTCGACGGCACAAGACAGTCAGTTCTATGTGGGTTCCAGCTGGTTTCTCCAAGGTCCAGTCCGAATCCAGGCTTGGCCTGTTCACCAGACTAGGCCAATCCGGGTGTTGGGCTCCGCAGGCGGATCGATGGGATCACAAGATGTGTCGAGCCGTGCCGTGAGTAAGGACCAGTCCGAGGCTCCGTGACTGGACTCCGGATGAACCTGTCGATGACCTCCTCATAAAGTCGATCACCGACTCCCCTGATGCAGTTCCTCTTGCCTTTCGGGGCGGGCCTTTTCACGAAGCCGATCGCAGACTCACAAAGCCGTTTCCCAGACCGACAAAGCAGCCAGTTCCTTTTACAGCAGATCGCAGACTCCCAAAGCCGTTCCCGACCGACAAAGCAGCCAGTTCCTTTTACAGCAGATCGCAAACTCACAAAGCCGTCCCAGACGGACAAAGCAGCCAGTTCCTTTTACAGCAGATCGCAGACTCGACACCGGGCAGTTGCTCTCGAAGCAGATGGCAGACAGACCTCATGCAGTTCCTCTTGCCTTTCGGGGCGGACCTTTCTCACGAAGCCAATCCCGACCGACAAAGCAGTTTCTCCCTTGCCTTCTTTGGGCTCCCTCTTCTCACGAAAGCAGATCCCCGACTCACAAAGCAGCCAGTTCTTTTACAGCAGATCGCAGACTCACACAGCCGCCTCTCTCGAAGCAGATCGCCGACTGACACCAGCAGCCACTCATCAGCAGAAGGCAGATAGACCTCATGCAGTTCCTTTTGCCTTTCTTGGGGCTCGCCCTTTTGGAACGCCTCCGGGGATACGTGATTGGTCCATCCCTCGAGTTCGCAGCCGCTCTCCACCAATGGGCTGCCGACATGTCTCGCCGACCACACTCTCAGAGCGCTGGGTGGGGCTAGTTAGAAGGGGGGAAGGAAAAAGAAGCAAGGCGCCTCTCGGTACACCACCACTGCACGAACACTGGACAGCCCGCTACACCTCCCGACACACATGTAACGTCCAATTACCGGACAACCTGGCTAAACATGCATTCAAGGGGGGATCTGGGCTAATCCTATATTTAATAACACACTAAGGGCTATTTCCGCAACAATATCATATCTTGTCTTATCTTCCCTCTTTCTGTCTCCTGATTGTGAGTGTGGTGCCTAAAATATCGCATAAGCCGTTGAGAGTATTGCGGGTTTAGTGGAATTTGCTATTTGAGAATTGTCTTTTATCATTCTGTGAGTTTGCTTCTTGTTCTTCTCACCCCTTTTCCCTCAATATATCCTGTTCTTCTACCAGCAAAGTGTCAGTCTGGTGCACGGTCCGGAATTGGGAAAGATACCATGCCGCGAGTAGAGCTGCGACCATTGGAAATTGGCACAAAAGCCCTTGTGAGGAGGGTAGAAACGTGGAGGTTCATCAAGGGTCTCGCTTGGCACCCATCCTTTAGAACTGACTTACGCATTGCCAACAGACTCGGTGGTTCTGTACATCGAAAACCAGTAAAGTAAAGATCTTTTCAGCTTTACCAGCAGATGACGTACGGCCGCGAGGACTATCCATTGATAAATTGGTGACCATCTGGGTCGGAGATTTGACCTCGTGTCAGATGAATGGTGCCACCATGGGTTTCCATTCCCATCACCGAAACAACATGATATTCCTGATCCAATCCAGAAAACTCCAATGGGAAAGAAAAGGTTTTGAGAAAACTTTTGCAATTATCGAAGCAACTCGGAAGATCAATGTGTGAGATTTGGACGCCATGTCCTTATCAGTAAGCCGGTTTCATGTTGGAAACGTAGAGGTGCAATGTATTCGTGCAAACAGAGCTTCATATACGCACCAATGAAAATGGGTCATGACATTGTCAAACAATTTACGTACAATTCACATGATTTCACAGTGCCTGTGACCTGGAGAGTCAGAGCCTGGGAGTTTTGTGACACCTGCAACAATTTAATGGTACAATATTTAATTACACAACACTTCATTTTAATGCCATGACATGCGACTTAATTTTACAGTAGCTTGCCACCATATTAGGGGATATGGTTTCTTCCAAAGTTACAAAAAATGAGATTGTATTTCTCTTTATCTACACTCAAGTTATCATGAAATTTAGTCTATTGATCATCTTACATCATCGAAAAATAATTTGCTGACTGTTATGGCATTCTGGCATCATTCCTCAATCATTCTCTTTCCATGAAGGCGGATCAGTATATCGAGAAACAATTTACAATATAGAAAATGCATCAACTTAAAATATATAATTGATCTGAAAATACAGTTGCTTGCAAATGTATTCACCCCCTACCAATAATGCCACATTTAGATAAATTATGAATTATGCATAAACAATTTTTCCAAATGAACTCTTGAATTCATAACTGAAGAGATCAAACTAGACACTGTTATAGTTATCCTCGATCCTTGGGAGCCATTTTCGAATAATAAACGGAGCGAGAGGCAAGACATGGGCCAGAGCAACAGGACGAGAATGATGGTGATCCAGGACGTGGTGAGTAGTCTGCGCATTGTTTGGGGGGGATTTTTATGGAGGATGCTGTATTCGGCAGCTGATAATAGATGTGGTGAGTGATGCCATTGTGTAATTAGTCCGTATGTAGCTGGCTGCTAATTACACTTTTTTTTTGTATACACTGTCAAGGCTCATATGAGAGACACTAATAGATATGCTGAATGTTTCTATTCTTTAACTCACAGGGCGTGATGTCTTTCCTATCTGCAGGTAGATTATGCTGAACTTATTTAAAATGTAACAGCTCAGATAGTGCTATTTTTAGCAAGATGGTGATTTACACTAAGATTCGCTGAATGTTTCCATTGTGTAATGTCCATATGTGGTGACCTGGTAATTACTGAATACATCAATAGATGCTGTTAGTGTTTTCATTCTGTAAATAACTCATGGGGGATGGCGTCGCGAGGAATGACGTGTTACACTGGTGAGACATTCTGCAAAACTATGTTTATGCCACGAAGCTACAATACACGTACAGGAAACAGGTCATGTTCTCGGCTCGTGGAAGATATGTTTTTGGCGTACATACAGTATTGTCTTGTACTGTAGTACATCCAGCTGCTTTGTGTGTAACTCATGGAAGATATGTTTTACAACTGTGTTATGCTTGCGGTTCATGGAAGAAAAAAAATTGCCATGAAAACCACGAATACACGGGGAAATTTCCCACGAATGTCAGAGTATGTCGCAAATTATCAACCGTGAATACGTGTAACCCGCGAATGTCGGGGTCCAGGTATATATACACACATATACATATATATACATATACATGTATATAATTGACTCCTCCCACACTCCTCTAGCCAAAAAAGCTGCATAAAGCAACCCAAGAAGACCTACACAAAGAAAGTGCTGCGCTGTTTCGAACCCTTCTTTGTAGTTGTTGAGGAACTCTGGGAAGAGTTCGAAACAGCATAGCACTTACCTTGTGTAGGTTTTCTTGGGTTGCTTTACACAACTTCAGCTTGAGGAGTGTGGGAGGAGTCAATTATTTATATAATCCTAGCCACTTGGGTTTAGTTGATTAGGTGAGAGCTGATTGGCTATTCCCTCCATTCACAGGTTGGAGGTGTGGGTGGGTCTTTTTTATATATATTCGAGGAACAGGAAAATGTGCAGATCAACAAGTTGATATACCCATAAGCTGGAGTTAGGTTTTCGTTGTGTATTTTTCACAGATATTTTCATTAATGAAAAAGAAAATTGGTTCACTGTTGGTAACAAACAAAAAATCCCCTTCCTACCCCATTGTGAAATCCAATTCCATGAAGCCAAGATGTAGACCAAAAACAACTCATGCTCTGATGAAATATGCTCTGTGGTTTGGGTGACTTTCAATGTTTGCCTTTTTCTTGCAAGACTGAGGTTTAAGGTGTTTAATGTCTGGTTGCAGAAATTCAAACAATAGTTTGAAGTCTTCATACAATGAAAACCCAGTGGAAAACGCGATGGCTTCTGGATTATCTCAGAAATAATTCACAAAGAAAGTTTTACGTTTCATTTCTCTTGTGACGCCTTCCATCTGGACCACTGAGTTATGATATTGCCTTTTCATTCTGAAGCATTCTTTGCTTGAAACTGTTTCCTTGCTTGCTCCAGGAATTATTTAGTTAATTTCAGTTACTCTTGCAACTGCATTATGGCTTTCACCATTTTAATCATGCGCTGATATTTCTCCTTCACGAGGTGTTACAAGTCACCACCATTGTTGCGTGCATGGGTAGTCGAAGTGTATATATGTCATTTACAAGGAAACTTGGACACAGGAGGCCATTTGGCCCATCATGACTGCACTTTATCTGCACTCCATCAGTTCAATCTACACGTTTATCCATCGTCTGTGATACTAGCCAAACCTTGGGATGACACAGGAACATTGCCGTGGTGTTTCTTATCAAAATACAGACCAGTTACTGCAACGTAGTCCCAAGAAGGAAGCCAGACATAATAACACACACAATATATGTATATATATATATATATATATATATTATATATATATATATATATACACACATACATATATATACATATATAAAAGTACTTACAAAAGCTATTTTATTTGAAGTTATAGCCTTAACTTACAAACAATAGACTGATTCCCAACTGCCTGGATCATCAGCTGGGCACCGTTTTTCATCGAGGTTTCAATCCTTTCAGCCCAGAACCTCTCCAAACGGTGGATCCACAACCCCGGTCGCAGGTCCACATCAGTAGATTACTCAACATCAATGGACCCACAACCTCAAAGTTGTGTCCAGTCAGTCAACACAGTAATGCAATATCCTTATTAAAACTTATTTAATTATTACATTTATTTAAAGTATTCCTACATTTGAATAATTTAAATCATACATCACTTTACATGATAATATATTTAGTGATAAACACTTTACCTGATCGACATGTCCATTACACAGCACCTCCATCTAATGATGGACTCAAACTGTTATTCAAATATTCAAACTGTCATTGATTTCCGATTTTAACATGCTGCTCTGTGTATCCGAGCAACCACCATCAAATTATTTGAATGTTATATATATATATATATATATATATATATATATATATATATATATATATATATATACATATATATAACTAGCAAATACAACCCGTCGCTTCACGAATGGGAATATTTATGGGGGAGGTAGAGAAAGAGCGAGAGGAAGAAGGGAAGGAGGGAGGGAAGATGGAGGGGAGGAGAGAGAGAAAGAGGGATAGGGGGGGAGAGAGAGAGGGATGGGGTGGAGAGAGAGCAGGATAGGGTGGGAGAGGAGAGGGATGGGGTGGGAGAGAGAGAGAGGAGTATAGGGTGGGAGAGGGAGAGGATGGTTGGGAGAGAGAGAGTGGGATAGGGGTGGAGAAGAGAGAGGGTTAGGGGTGGGAGAGAGAGAGAGGGAGAGGGTAGGAGAGAGAGAGAGGGATAGGGTTGGAGAGAGAGTGAGGATAGGGTGGGAGAGAGAGATGGGGGATAGGGGTTGGAGAGAGAGAGATGAGGGACAGGGGTGGGAGAAGAGAGAGTGAGGGATAGGGGTGGGAGAGAGAGAGAGGGGCGGGTAGGGGTGGGAGAGAGAGAGTGAGGGGGATAGGGGTTGGAGAGAGAGAGAGTGAAGGACAGGGGTGGGAGAGAGAGATAGGGGTGGGAGAGAGAGAGAGAGAGGGATAGGGGTGAAAGAGAGAGAGGGATAGGGTGAAAGAGGAGCGGGATAGGGGTGAAAGAGAGAGAGGGATAATAGTGTGAAGAGAGAGGGGATAGGAGTGAAATCGAGAGAGAGGGATAGGGTTGGAGAGAGAGAGTGAGGGATAGGGGTGGAGAGAGTGAGAGAGATAGGGTAGAGAGTGAGAGTGAGGGATAGGGGTGGGAGGGAGAGAGTGAGAGTGAGGGATAGGTGGGAGAGAGAGGATAGGTTGGTGAGACGGAGAAGCATAGATGGGGGTGGGAGAGAGAGGGATAGGGGTGGGAGAGAGAGAGAGGGATGAGGGGATACCAGAGCACTACTGGGGTGACAAAACGCACCAAAACAGCAACATTTTAGTAACCGCCATGTTCTATGCACAACCGGGCAGGAGCTTAAAAAAAATTAAAACCCATGCTATCTACCTAGCAAAGGCCTGCCTGCATGCCCCAACACATATGCATTCCTCCAACCTACTTACATGCAGGCATGCACAAATCCCACCACATCCTACCTCCATGTGTGCTGTCTCTTTCATCCACAACCTACTATTCAGAAACTTTTTAATGCATTTATATTAATATTTTGTCATGAAAGCAAATCGCACAAAATAGGAAAAACAAACTGCATACATAACTGCTGAAAAAAAGGACCCCTGTCGACACTATCATTATGGATTGTAAAAGCAGCATTGAGAGCACGGCATTGCGCCAAATGAAGTTACACTTTCTGCACTTTCCTTAATCTTTTATTCATTAAATATAATTGCCTGAACAGTAGAAAAAGTTAAGTTTAATGCTTTTGCTCAAATAAATACACTTAGTTATAAAAAATCGCTAATATGTTAAATATTTTAAGATTTCGCTCCAGATTTCGACACTTATTTAGTCCATCAGATCCGATTTTCAAATAATTTATAACATTTCGATTATATACTTTAATTAGTCCGTGAGAGTAGATCATGTTTCCAAAGCAAGACATGCTTGAATAGGCCGAACAAAATGGCGATTTAAGACCCCAGCAGCCAGCTGACAGAGTGCTGACCAAAGATCACGCGTTGATAAAGGATAGTTAAATAAGGCCATTAATTATCTTCAAAAGGGGTGTTTTGATTAACCCAAACACCCAATTTTCGCTCATGCACTTCCTTGGAGTCCTCTTAATATACATGCAAAGTTTCAGGCTGCTAGGTTTTCATGGCTTTGGAGTTCTGGAGGAGAAACACACACACACACACACACACACACACACACACACACACACACACACACACAACACACACACACACACACACACACACCACACACACACAACTATAGATGTATTTTAAAATATTATTTATTCATTTTATTTTTATCTAAATACACAATCATTTAATACCATCTATAAAGAATATATATATATATATATATATAATGTATATATAGATATATAGAATATATAGATATATATATAGTATATATATATATATATATATAATATATATATATATATATATATTACAGTCATGCGCCACTTAATGACGGGTTACGTTCTGAGAACGCGTCGTTTAGCGACGTCGTCGTTGTGCGAACATCATTTTTTTTTTTCGTTTTCGTTTTCGAACATCGTACTTACACAAACCTACACACCTAGGCTATATGGTGTAGCCTATTGCTCCTCGATACAAACCTGTACAGCATGTTACTGTACTGAATACTGTCGGCAATTGTAACACACATCCAAGAGACAGAAGACACGTTAGATTTACCTTTGTGCTGTTCATGACGGCCATCGGTGTTGTTAGCAGCAGCTTACAATCTCCTCTCGCATCGATAATTATAGAAAGGTGAATAAATAGCGTTTGGATTTTATAAATACGTAATCATTGCATCGATGTTATAATTTATAAATGAAGAAACGAGCTCCTGTCAATTGTGATATATATTTTCGGAACAGTGCGATTGTTTTAACAACATGAAAAGCTTCACTAAAAACAAATGTGTTTTAATGTCGACTAAGAACAACGATTTATTCGCGGAATTCTTCAATTCAAAGGTAATTACTTGCTAGAAGGTAAACGTGCAAACTGGTTCAGTTTGAAAGCCGATTTCCTTGAATCCCGATTTAGCACGATCCTGTTCTTTTCGCGATGACTTTTATGGACCTCAACGATCGCATTATAACAGGGCCACACTGTCGGTTTATTATCATTATTGTACTGTACAGCGTACATAATTGTATGTGCTATTTTATACGAGCTACATCACTCGGCGATAGGAATTTTTCAGTTACATTTTTTTTTTTTTTTTTTAGAGCTGGCAGATCCGTCGTATATGCGATCCGTCGTTGTCCGGAACGTCGTTGAGGCCTAAGTCACATTTGCTCTACGGCGACGATACGTCGGCCGTACTCCTCTGAATTGACAGAAACGTGCGGCGGCCGCAGATTTCTGTGGTGGCTCAGGGTGGCCCTACGCCGTTTGGCTATATTGTTACAGGCGTAAGGTCGCCGTGGAATTATAACGCGGAGTTATAACTTTTTTCATTTCTACGTTCGCCGTAGCAATTCGACAAGCCGAAAAAAAAGAAATGGTAAAAAAAAAAAAAAAAATTACCCATTCGTTACCGTCCGTCTGGCGCACGTTCGCCTTAGGGCCCCTGCGGTCGCCTTGCGGGCACCTTGAGTCTGCCTTGAAAATTCTATGGCCGCCGCAGGCCCCCTTAAGGTCACCGTGCGACATCAATCAAGACCGTACGGAACCCACGTTTTCGGTCTCCACAATTCTAAGACCTAAGGCCTAAGTCACATTTGCTCTACGGCGAGGATACGGCGGCCGTACTCCCTCTGAATTGACAGAAACGTGCGGCGCGCAGAGTTTCTGAGGTGGCCTCAGGGTGGCCCTACGCCGTATGGCTATATTTTACAGGCCGTAAGGTCGCCGTGGAATATAACGCGGAGTATAACTTTTTCATTTCTACGTTCGCCGTAGCAATTCGACAAACCGAAAAAAAAAACTGGTAAAAAAAAAATAAAAATTAACCCATTCGTTACCGTCCGTCTGGCCGCACGTTCGCCTTAGGCCCCCTGCGTCGCCTTGCGGGCACCTTGAGTCTGCCTTGAAATTCTATGGCCGCCGCAGGGCCCCTTAAGGTCACCGTGCGACATCAAATCAAAGACCGTACGGCAACCCACGTTTTCGGTCTCCACAATTCTAAGACCTAAGGCCTAAGTCACATTTGCTCTACTGGCGAGGATACGGGCCGTATCCCTCTGAATTGACAGAACGTGCGGCGCCGCAGGTTCTGAGGTGGCCTCGGGTGGCCCTACGCCGTATGGCTATATTTTACAGGCCGTAAGGTCGCCGTGGAATTATAACGCGGAGTTATAACTTTTTTCATTTCTACGTTCGCCGTAGCAATTCGCAACGAAAAAACTGGTAAAAAAAAATAAAAAATTAACCCATTCGTTACCGTCCGTCTGGCCGCACGTTCGCCTTAGGCCCCCTGCGGTCGCCTTGCGGGCACCTTGAGTCTGCCTTGAAATTCTATGGCCGCCGCAGGGCCCCTTAAGGTCACCGTGCGACATCAAATCAAAGACCGTACGGCAACCCACGTTTTCGGCTCCACAATTTATAAATACCCCGTGCGGCTCCCGAAAAATAAAAACATATGTGACTACTACATTGTGTGACCGTGGAAATACTGCGGCCGCCGTATATTGCTAATGGCCGTAGATTTTGGAGACCCACGGCCGCCGTGGCAAATGTGACTTAGGCCTAAATACGCCGTGCGGCTCCCCGAAAAATAAAAACATATGTGACTCTACATTGTGTGACCGTGGAAATACTGCGGCCGCCGTATAATTGCAATGGCCTAGATTTTGGAGACCCCACGGCCGCCGTGGCAAATGTGACTTAGGCCTAAATACGCCGTGCGGCTCCCCGAAAAATAGAAACTATGTGACTGCTACATTGTGTGACCGTGGGAATACTGCGGCCGCCGCATAATTCTATGGCCGTAGATTTTGAGACCCCACGGCCGCCGTGGCAAATGTGACTTAGCCTAAATACGCCGTGCGGCTCCCCGAAAAATAGAAACATATGTGACTGCTACATTGTGTGACTGTGGAAATACTGCGCGCCGTGCATAATTGCTAGTGGCCGTAGATTTTGGAGACCCCACGGCCGCCGTGGCAAATGTGACCTAGACCTAAGCGGCGCATGACTGTATATAGATATATAGATATATAACATATATATATTATATATATATATATATATATATATATATATATACACACACAATTACAGTATACATATATACATGTTTAATTAATTAATTTTACCTCATTAAAATAATTAATTCATCATTATTTTATCAAATGCAATGCAATGGGAACTTGTTTACACGAAAACCAACCTAACTCAAGCAAAAGGTGACGATGGAGTTTGAAGACATTCTCACAAGACCTGATCAAACAATCAGTCAAATATCCTCTGTTTAACATGATGGAAAAAACCTTCTCAGCACATTCCACAAAATCATTCTTCACTGAACAAATTCTTGCAAATCTAAATAGCTGAGATGAAAAGACATTTTTAACCCATTTTAATTGGTACATTGCTCCCTGGAAAGGTGTACAAGACTACAGGGAAACTGAAATCATCAACTTTATGACGTACTCTTGTACCTAAACCATTCTGTCCAACTCTAACCAACACATCCAGATATGCAACAACTGTACAATCATTACCACTCCTGTTTGCAATCACGCTATCTGGATAAATCTTGTGAAGCTGCCTATCAAAAAAAATTACAGTTAACCATACAAATATCATCGATATAACGACATGTTTGAGATAATATTTCAGCTAATCCTAATTTTCTCTCCTTCATCAGTTTCTGCATAAATTAAAATTCATAGAAAATAAGAAAAATATCCGTTAGTAGGGGACTGCAATTCCTAACGATTCTTCCACCGATGAAGTGGACATTACACAAACCCAATAGCCATCAGTACTCCATAGGTTTGAAGAGGCTAAATTTCCCATGATGTCCAGATTTGTTCACATTTTGAATCAATGAATGACGGAATTTTTCCAGGCATTTTGACCAAGCGCCGTGCTGTTGTCACATAACCAAAACCAGAATGCAACATTTACACTGGCCCCATTGCAAGTCGCATATCGCCCGATTGGAAGTACAGTAATTGCTTCCTGATCTATAGTCGAGAGTAAGGTCCCTATATACTAGGAGTTGTGATAACTTGCAACTTTAAGCCATCTTGTATCTTTCCATCAAGCGTGGAATACCGAACCTGTTCCTATTGTGCGTGAAGCATATAATGTGTCCATTTTTTAAATCAAGCTTTCTTTCTCTGCACCAAAAAGGGAGATCATATTACTTTATGTTTTATTTTCAGAAGAATAAGCATGCAATCAGACAGGATTGATTTAACTTCAACATTTGTCAGAGAAACCGCAGCAAAATGAAGTGTAATGTGAGTGGAAAGGTGGATATTGGACACTGGTGAGTGCCTAATTTGAGGTGTGCGTTGGAGTGAAACACAGGTAGTAACAGAATGCAGAGATTTGAAAGAAGTGGAAGAAGGAAAGTGAAAGACAAGATAGAGGCACACCATCCACAGCAAATGTGCACAGCATCAATAGAGTGGAGAATTACAAAATATAGCAATTGTCAGTGAAAAGAGAAAGAGCTTGAGAATATTGATTGATTGATTGAGTGCTCTGCCTGATTGTGTGCTGGACCTTGGCTTCTTGGTAAGGGTGTTACTGGGTGGTCTGTCATTGTCTTGCCAGCAGTTGGTCAGGGCAGGAATTTGTAATTTGACCACGATGCCGGTGAAAATTTGCCTCTCTTGGTGAAGAACACCGTGGGATCTTTAACATCCACCAACTAATAATTGCAGATGGGACACCCAGCTTAATGTCCACCCGAGGGACGGCACACACACACACTGATGAATCACCCTGCCTATGAAAAACCAGGATGAGAGTTTATAGCTGGGTTGGGATTCAAACCCAAGTTAAACAGGTAAGAGCGATGAGTGTGTGTACCTCTAGTCCATCCCTTAAGAAGATATGGAAGGGAGAAGTTTTTCTTTGCAACCAAACGAAACAGAAAAGAAGAAATTTAGAAAGAAAATAGAAAGAACTAAAGAGGACTGCATTAAAATAGAGATAAGCCATAAGTGAAGGGGTTGTTTGTTTTTCAAATTCATATATTTTTACACAAGTACTGTGCCACAGAAAACATGCATGTGCATATAATCCTTCACATGTGCTGTAAACATGAATGTGCATGAAATCCAAGTAACTCTTTTTCTATTGTCATTCAATGTCTCATTCACCATATCATGGACCATGACATTTATTGTTCACCAATGTTAACTGCAACACTTGGAAAAATTAGAATAAAATAAACAAACACGTTGGAGACACTCGGATGACATATTTACTTATTAGCAACTTTGCCAGGATGTTCTTGATATGCCATAAATGATCTATAGATGTTTCCATGCTTTATATCTTTCTACGAGTTATACCCACCTGCCAACTACAATACGATTACAGCACCACATATACTGTGCATGTGCACACACCGGACTACAAACTCTTACATGGCAAGTGACCCGTATTTTGCAGGTTTGACCCGTTTTTCCCCTTAAACCCACAGACCTGTTTTAAATATCATGAAACCCCAAATTGGATGAAAAATATGAACAATTTCAAAAATGCAATGTTTAGCTTCCATTCCACTCATGGATTCACACACAGAGTGACAGATCTGGAGAGATCTCTATCTGACATGCAAGGTACCACTCCAGTCTGACTCTATAGGCTGGGTGACGTCATGAGCTTTACCCAACCGACCAATTCCTTCAATCTTCATCCGTACGCATCGTCACTTCCTCTCGTCCACCATTTATCGTCACCCCAAATCAATCAGGAGGCCTATTCACTTTCCAATTCGCTCTTTGACTTCTTACTCTGATATTTATCGGTACTTTTGAGTATTTTGAATGGTAGGATTCGATTCCGATTTGTTTTTATTCGTATACAGGGTGTCCACAAATTACTGTTCCAAATTCAAACCGTAATGAAAACATGAATGAAATGGGATACAATGATGCGGTTTGATGCTTGTGAATGAATGAACATTTCTCAAAGTTATATTGTCGAGATTTATCAAGATCATCATATCGCATTCATCACCATTTATCATCACTTGGTATATATAAACAAGGCAACGCTGCTCTTTATTGTGCGGACGCTATTTGCAGTAAATGTGACGTCACGCTTCACAGGTGACAACTGGAAACAAAAAATGTAAATTCAACTTTGAGAAATGTTCTTTGTTTGAGAAATGTTATGTATGTATGTATGTTTGTATGTTGTTTTCCTTTGAAACTCCTTATCATTACTGATTCGTCAACATATCGAATTGCTTTTTTAACCTCGTTTGGTCAACCCTTTGAGTGCTGCATTGCTTACAGCTGCATGATTTCCTGTTGCATAATTATTTTTTTTCATAGGGCTGTGAATTTCAAATGGATTTGCAAAAAAACACAACTTGGGTGTTAAGTTAGACGGATAACCAAAATTAAAACAAAAAAAATTGTTTCAATTTTTTCATCTCGTCGCAAATCTCCAACCACAGCACACAAAGGGTTAAAAAAGAAACCCGCTTTCGATTCCTACCAAACTGTATTTTGACGCCTTCAATTTGCCATGTGTGCAACTTACCCCACACAGAAACGACCCCGAAGTCGGTTTCTATCTCAGACGACGAAGTCCCCCAATTTTTTTTCTCCTGGCTGCAAGGAATCTATCGATACATCTTGAAACCCTTCTCTGATCGATTGATGTACCCAATGGCACAGAATCCTGTCATTTTCTTTAAAATAATGATTCGGTATCGTGCGCCCTCGCATTGCTTCAAATTAATCGTAAACCTATGAGAAAATGACGATTTTTTTCAATAATACAATTTTTTTTTTAACTCGGGCAGTGTTTTCGGCAACAGGGTGGTGTGCCGCAGGGTGGTCTGTCTCGTTATGCCCCCCCCCCCCCAATTTTTTTTTTTGCAATTAAGAAAGAAAACTTGAACCAAGGTACCAATATGAAGCGAGGACCAGTAATTTCATTGTGTTAAATGAACAAAGGTACCAATAAGAACTGAGGATCGGTACTTTTTGTGTAAAATGAACCAAGGTACAAATATGAACCAAGGATGTGCTGCGATATCTTGCTGTTAAGAAATATGATATTGTTACGGCTGTGGAAATTCGCAGAACACCATAAGGTTCCTCAGTTAAGTTAGATCGATAAATCTGTGTTCAGTTAGATTTCCCCACCGTTGTTTAATGGGATTATTCGTGTCACAGGGCGTGATCCTTTGAGGTAGGTTTTCTTTTTCTATCGTTATTTTGGACCAACCATACCTCAACAACCAAATCACCACAAACAACATCGCTCCCCTTAACCACAATGCCAACCACTCCACCATCACCGCAACCACGATCGCCTCTACGCCCACCACAACCAAATCGCCACCACTAACATCGTTCCCAAACGACCACAACCAAACCACCACCACCTTCGCCCCTTTACCTCCACAACGTCAACAACTCCACACACCAAACATCGCCTCACCTTCGTTCCCGAAACGACGCCATCTTTGCGCCAGCAGCGGCGGGATCCGATCAAACGGCATCGCTGCAGGCAGAGAGGCAAGGGTTCTCTCGCCGTGCAGCGTTAGTGATTTCAACCACGTCGGCTCGCTCTCCGGGAGGGTCGAAGTCAGAGAGCGTTGGTGATTCCTACACGTCCGCTTTCGCGCAGGGTCAAGGGTCAGAGGGCAAAGGCCAAATCTCGTTCCCCCGGCCCTATATAAGGGCGACAGAACGGAGCTTCGAGGCAGTCTGGAGGGGTCGGAGAGCCGAGTGGAGCCCGCAGTCTGGGGGGTCGGAGAGCCGAGTGAGCCCGAAGTCTGGAGAGAGTCAGTCTGGGAAAGCCAAGGAGCTGCGTGGAGACCACAGCCGAGGAGAGCTTGCCAGCGCCAAGGCAGTCCGAGGTGATCGGACCTCGGCGCAGTTCGCGCATCGCTGAGGAACGGACGGGTCTTAGAGCATTCGACTCTTATAGAGCATCAACTCTTATAGAGCACTAAAAGACCCGTTCGTTCCTCTCAACCGCGTTGCGGCCGGGCCCAGATCACCTCGCCTTGGCAAGGCCGCAATCAGGCGCGGCTGTCCTAGCGGCCGTGGGAAACAGACGTCGCGACCTGCCATCGTCGCAAGGCCACAATCAGGCGCGGCTGTCCTAGTGGCTGTGGGAACAGACGTCGGACCTGCCCATCGTCGCAAGGCCACAATCAGGCGCGGCTGTCCTAGCGGCCGTGGGAGCAGACGTCGCGACCTGCCCATCGTCGCACCACGAGGGTGCGGATAAGCCCATCGGTCTCGCGAGCCCATTCGGTCAACCAAGGCTCACGCACATAATAAGTGACTCATAGAGTCCCTTTCCTTCCTTTTGAGTGAATCTTGTGGCGCCGTGTCCTGACAAGTAAAACTGTTAAGTGACTGTACATTAATAATAACCATATTCGGTCGTAGTGCTTTCCCTTGCTTTTGTTTGCCTGCTTTTGTTTGCCTGTATACGTTTGGCTGTACATAGTGCATGTGTAAAATAAATGTGCTTTGTTCAAATGTACCCCGTTCGTCGCGTCCTCCTTTCACCATATTGGAAATGCCATCTTGCTCGTGGAATAAATAGTTTGGTTTTAAACACTCGTTCAATAGAATCGGATCCGGCGGAGTCGGCGATAATACCCGCTCGGTTATCACTGCGGAACGGAACGGACCGCTTAAGCGGTTCTGTCCAAGCCGACCTGCGTCGAGGTAGGTCGCTCGTCGGCTGCCCCGCAGGTACTTGGTATATCGAATTTGGCGAGTGACCCTATCTTGCGCGGGTAGACAATTGGCTCGGCCGTGGTGGGGATTGGAAACCACCCGTGACTTTTCCGGCGTTAGCTCCGGAAAGTCACGACTGAATTGTCCGTCCGGTGGGCGACGCGGTGGCTATTTAGTGGGAAAGCGGCCGATCGCACGCCGGCGGGCGCGAATTCGTAACAATATTTTGGAATTTGACACCATGGTACTCCTGCACTGAAAACAGTCCTAACAGGGATGTATGCAGCATTGTCCGGTGTTGTTATAATCCTGTTGGCATTTTGAAGAAATCAGATTTTGTCTTTTTTCCTATTTTTTGTTGGGGCTTAAAAGACTCCCCACACCCATTCAGGAATGTGGTCAGAGATCATTTAATATTACCTTTCACAAAGCTACAAAGGCTTATTTACGACAGAGTGATTTTTTTTGTTTGTTTTGAAAAAAATCCAACTTTTTTTTTTGTTTGTTTGCCTAAAACCCTCCCGGGTACTCATTGATGAACCTCTAAAAGTTTGACGAAGATCCGTTCAGCCATCTCTGAGAAAAATGGTGACACACAGACGCAGACAGAGAGACAGACAAACATCTCTCTTACAGTATATAAATGTATAATTGGCTGTCTATCTGTTCTCCCCCATCCTCCTGAAACACGGAAACGCTCCTCGGGAGAAAAAAGAAAAAAAGTTTCTCCGAATTCATTCAAACCGAAGGGAAAATTATAATATAAAAAAAAAAATTGCACACAAGAGATTGAATCTTCACCCATATAAAGTGCAGTCCTGGCCTTCACGGTCTCCCACTGTGACACCCTTAAACTTCTTATTGTGCGAGTATGTCAAAGATTAATTTCCAAACCTCTGCTGATGCAATTGGTTTTCCTTGCACGGTGTTTCAATGTCAGCAACAATGTGACAAGGGATATGTTGGCAACATGTCGATTGAAGTGGATTATCACTTCGATGTGCTACGTGCCACTAAAGGTGCACATTTTGAGGTGTACTGAAGAATACACGAAACTTTATGAATTATGTGACAAAATGCAAAATACTCCAACATTATATCTCTTTTGGTTTGGCTGGAATAAAATTTAAAAAACGGAACAAGACCATGCAGAGACAGCCTGCACTTCGTTCCTAAGCCTAAAATTATCTTCATATAATCCAAGGTAAGTTTACCCAATCAAATTTTTTGAATAAATTAATAAGTTGATGAACTCATTTTACTCTCTTATTTTCTTTAAGTGCCAGGTGCACACAATAACTCAAAGATATTCCTTACAGAACCTCCCAGTTTTGAGCTCTTTCAACCCACGCAAGAATAAAAGGCTTCCTTTTTAACTTATTCTGAATACATTCCAGATCAGGTATTGTCATCGTGCACTGTCCGTCCATCCGTACATCCATCTGTCTCCTTTTTCGACTTCTCTGGCCAAACCGCTCTTCCGATCCAGCTGAAATTTTGCAACAACGTTCCCCTCCTGACTGGTAACAGGAATTACAAAGCTTGCTCCAGTCACATGACTTCAAGTATGTCAAAATGGCTGACCTTTTTTTTTGTATACAATGTCGAGGCTCGTGTGAGAGCGAACACGCAGAATGCACAACAAGGGGAGCAGATGATCCGACCATCCCGAGAAGAACAACCCGTAGGTTAGAGTTCCAGATACTGATGTGGGGCAAGCGGGCATCCCTTTGAGTCTCCCCGTCCAGTGTAGGATAAGTTCAGACTCGCATTGGACGCTCGAACCATTCCTCCATCGACTGTGGTTGGTTAAATAGGATTATAAAGAACAAAGAGGCAGGAATAAAGGAAGAAATTAACGAGTATATTTGCTTAAAGCTACTAATGCAGAAAAAAATTGAGAATGAAATGTGAAATATGAAAAGCGGAAGAACTATTAAAAAAAAAAACAATTTTTTAAAACGAATGAAATAATAACAATGCCGATGCAGAAGTGAAAATTTCTTCAAAAATCTTCTTCTCCAGACCCACCAGTCAGAATGCTGCCAAATTTGGGTTACAACATTATGGCAGGGATGTTAAATTGCAAAGGTCATGCCGATCACGTGACCGGAAGTGTGTCAAAATGGCCGACAGTCAATTTTTGTGAAAATCACATAAATTCCTTCAAAAATTTTCTTCTCCAGACCCACCATTCAGAATCCTACCATATTTGCGTCACAACATTAGGACATTGTCCTAATGTTAAATTGCCGAGGCCATGCTAATCACTTGACCCGAAGTGTGTCAAAAATGGCGGTCGCGTAAGTTCCTTCCAAAATCTTCTTCTCTCAACCCACCTGTCAGAATGCTAACTAATTTGGGTTACAACATTAGGCCAGGGTAGGGATGTTAAATTGCCGGTCATTGCGATCACGTGACCGGAAGTGTGTCAAAATGGCCGACAGTCATTTTTGGGAAAATTGTGGAAATTCCTTCAAAAATCTTCTTCTCCAGACCCACCAGTCAGAATGATAACAAATTTGGGCTACAACATTACGCCAGGGCAGTGATGTTAAATTGCGGAGGCCATGCTGATTACTTGCCATGCTGATGCTGATCAAGTACATACTGGCTAATAAAAGATAATATTGGGATATAACTTCCCAGCTGAGCTAATGTGCAGACCATTCTGGGCCAATGAAGGAAAATATGAAACAAGCTGGGTTCATTCATAACATAAGCAATTTATTTATAAGAGAGGGCGAGGAAAGTCATGTGGCACAGTAAATGGTTTATTCACAGAATGTACACCAGGGGACAGCAAAGAATTGTGGGTCTGGAAAAAGAAATGCAATTATGTACAAAAAGAAAGGACACAGAGCGGAATTAACCTGGGATAAACTTTTACAATATTATATTATGCTACGCATGTTACAGACACCATCAGACACACACCCAAATAAATTAGTGATAGCCAGAAAGAGGAGAAGCAGTTGAGGTGTAAATTGTACCTTGCGCGGTCGATGGACCTACACAACCCAATCGCTTATGAAGGGGAAGGAGAGAAGAAAAGTGGGGTGTCTATGGTGCGTGAGTGGGAGGTGCAAAATGTGGTGCAGTGTGATGCAAGAGGAAATGTGAAGAGGTGCGAATCGGAAATGCTCTTTTAGTTTGTGTGTCCACAGTGGACAAGACAAGATGCGAGAGACAGAACGTACGTGTGAGGTAAAAGGCTTAACGTGGCATGTGAGAAAATCCGTAAGTGGTAATGAATATTTGCTGCGGAGCAGCCGAAGCCAAGCGCCGATGACCCGGCAATGACTCCGGCAATGTCTCGGCAACTGCTTGCTCCATCCTGCTGGGTCACAACTCGATCCCCCTTGATGACTGCGGCTCAATGGCTTGTGATATTCTGTCGGCTCAGGCTTGGTGAGTGAGTCGGATCTCTCCTTTTTGGCTAACTGCTGCTATATTTACGGAGTCCGGGTGAACGAAGAGCCAGAAATTGGATCAAGAGAGCCTATAGGCATTTCTGCATGTCCCCATTGGTGCGCAGATGCTTCCCAGAGAAGTAGCCCAGCACGTCAGGCTCCAGAATTGAAAATGGCCTCAGTTGCTCATGAGCACAGTCATGCAATGGAATTCCATAACTTCAATGGGGTGTGGGTTTTTGGGAGCTCTTTCTGGCCACGAATGTGCACTGGAGTCCGTTTGAGTGTTGCTATTTGGTGGAGCTCTAGGGCTACCTAAACGTCATTGAACAAGCCCCAGCACATATTTGCACTTCAAGTTACATGGCAAAGTATTCTGGCTCGGAGGCACCAGCTACGTTCTCCATTTTTTGGCATCCAAAATGACTGGTGTGAGCATCCAAGGAGCTAATGGCAGTTGAGGTGGGGAAAGCACTTGTATTTGTGGTGAGGATGTTGGAGCGATGGGAGCAGTTGAGGCAATTGTGGTGATGAGGAGACATTTGACATTTGGAAGGGCTAACTAAACAAATACTAATGAGATAACTGTCTCGGGAGCACTATATGTTGGATGTCGTTTCCTCGGAGGAGTGCCGGCTTCGCAGAGCCTCAACACTACCCCCCCCCCCCCCCCCCCCCCGCCCTTTTACTTGACTCAACCCGAGTAGTTCATCTTTCGTGTGACATGTAGGTGCAGTTTTTCCTCTAAAACAATTTACCTATCTATCATCTATACTAAAAAAAATGTCTGTGTGTGGGTGTGTCCTCCATAACTCCAAAACCATGAAACCTAGCAGCGTGAAACTTTGTATGCATACTAAGGGAACTTCAAGGAAGTGTATGAGTGAAAATTGGGTGTTTGGGTTCATTAAAACACCTCTTTTGAAGATAATTAATGGATTTATTTAATGATATCCTTTGTCAGGCGATCTTCAGCCACCTCACTCTATCTGGAGTCGTAAAGAGTATCCTAAGTAACCTCGCTGGGGTCTGAAGCCGCCACGTTTTTTTGGCCTGCTCAATCATGCCTTGACTTGGAACAGGCCGCAACAATTTCTTTCCAATAAAGTTTTTGTTTTCTCACTTTCATCACTCGTATCATCGAATCCCTGTTCAGCATCAATACAAATCACTGAGTACATTGCAATATGCTTATAAACGCCTGGAGACGCCAGCATTCATGGCTTTATTTCATTTCCACCCATGTGATAACCTCAAGAATCTCTTAAACGAAGAAGAATTACAAAATTTAAGCTCCAGATTTGAACTCAGCAGCAGTTCCGATGCTGAAAAAGTGTTCATTTGTCCAATTCGGACATTCCTTGGGCGTTTCCGGGTGTATAGTTTAAATGACGACAATTGGTAATCGCTTGCCAAACCAGGCGTTCCATTGGTGCTCGCTTGAGTGCTTAAGCCACTTACCGAGCACCCCAGAGTCGATAGCGGTCCAGTTCATGTCCCGATCGGGATGTACAGTCGATAGTTACTATAAGGTAGCGGTACGTATACAACGCACACGGACATGGTACATATGGGTAGATTTGGATTTGGAGGGACTCTCCGTGCATGTGTGGACATGCCATGTCTGTTACAGGTGTCGTGGTGACAAAGTTTCATCCCGTATCTTATGGAGATTTCATCAAGTTTTCGTTTACCCACACGACTGTTTCTAAAGCATTTAGTTATCGGGTTTGCTTTACAAAGGTTATATCTTTCTCTTTGTTAGTTTCGAAGCAAAATATTTTTGATAATCCCCAATTTCCAAGCCGTTTGCCATATTAACGTGTTTTTTTTTCTTCCACACATCACATGTTGCTGTTTATCAAGATTAATGTTTGTGAACATATCCCTGAAACATCTATATGGAATGCAACGTTGTTTTTCGGTGAAAGCTTCTCAAGGTTTTTGGGTTGTTTTCAGGACATACTGGTCAGTAATCACACTGACTCCAACCTTCCGATTCCTGAAAAATTGCCAATATCGGCCAGGCACTGGTGTGTGTGTGCGTGTTGTGTGTGTGTGTGTTGTATGTGTTGTGTGTGTTTCATAAAGCATAACATATTCTCTCTGCTAAGTCCCCTACCCCACCTCTCTCTCTCTCTCCTCTCTCTCTCTCTCTCTTCTCTCTCTCTCTCTCTCTCTCTCTCTCTCTCTCTCCCTCTCTTGTTCCATCCTTGCTTTACCCCTCCCAATGCAGTGCAGCACCCTCCTCTTACACCTCTCTCACTCTCCCCTCCCCTTCCTCTCTGTTTCTGGACATATCCAGATGGTGGTTATGTCTGGATGGTAGTTATGTCCATGAGGGGTTTGTCTCCAGACGTGTCCAGATAGTATTTATCTCCACACATGTCTGGATGGGCGTTTGTCTGCGGATGTGTCAGGGCAGCATTTACGTCCAGACAGAAGTTTGTCTCTGGATGTGTCCGAGTGGTGTTTGTCTCCTGACAGCTTGGCTCCAGACGTGTCTGGGTAGTGTTTGTCTCCAAACACATCCGGGCAGTGATCATGTCCGGAAAGGAGTTTGTCTGCCGATGTATCCGAACGGTGTTTGTCTCCAGACGTATGGATGTATCCGGGCGGTGTTTGTCTTCGAACACATCTGGGTGGTGATAATGTCCGGAAAGGAGTTTGTCTCCCGACGTGTCTGAGCGGTGTTTGTCTCTGGACAGCTTGGCTCTGTGTCTGAGCCGATTTTGTCACTGGACGCATCCAGACAGGAGTTTGTCTCCACCGTGTCCGGATGGGAGTTTATCTCCGGGCATGTCCGAGGGTGTTTGTGTCTGTACAGCTTGGCTCCGGATGCGTCCAAGCGGTGTTTGTCTCCAAACATGTCCAGGAGGTGTTTATGTCCTGATGGAAGTTTGTCTCCAGACGTGTCCAGGCGGGGTTTATGTCCGGATGGGAGTTTGTCTCTGGACATGACTGAGTGGTTTTTGTCCCCGGACAGCTTGGCTCCGGACGCGTCCAAGTGGTGTTTGGCTCTGAACATGTCCAGGAGGTGTTTATGTCCGGATGGGTGTTTGTCTCTGGAGGTGTCTGGGCGGTGTTTGTCTCCAAACTGTGTTCATCTCCGGACACGTCCGGGCAGTGGTTGTCCCTTGGGGGTATTTGTAGAATGACCAGTAGAAAATGGATTTGAGACATTATTTTGTTTCCATCTTCTCTTTTGGTCTTTGCAGAATAATTTTGAGAAGAAAGCATGAATCGTAATTAATGCTCCACTGCACATCTGCCTTCCCTTCCTCTCACCTCTCGCTGCCTTCTCTTCATTCACCCCTCTTCACTCTAACTAATGTCCCTGAGCCCCCATGGAGGGCCGCTTCTAATGCCCCCATGGGGGCTGATTTATCTCACACTAACCCACCCCCCCCCTTTAAACCTCATCTAACCCAATGCTTCTTTGCCCAATTATGGGGGAGTGTTCACCCATAGCCCCACCTGGTTCTGTACTCCCTCAGGCAAACCCCACCCCCCCCCCCCGCATCTGCGGAGGTGCTCTGTCTAACTTCCGCCTCGAGGGTCGGGGCGATCCATGAGGGCATTTTGTCACCCTAGTAGGGTCTCAGGCGGTCAGCGTGAATGATCCGGGGGAGGATCTGTGGTCACCTTTTGATCTTAATTTCCATGTCACTAAATTGTGCCAGGATGACCGCCAGGTTCTGCCAAGGCGAGGTGAGCTTTGGGCATCTGCCTTTCCTCCTCCGGCGATCGAAGAACAAAATCTTCGTCTGTGGAGAATACTCACTTGCCTGGCTCCAGTGGTCATACCTACGCCTCATTCTTACACCCAACAGATGGAATTGGTGGCGTGCGAAGGCATGGACCCTTTCCATACCTTCCTCCATGTGACGTGCCTAACCCTCCCCTGGCGGTTTATCAAGACGATCAGGCATCAGACCGCACAACAAATTGATGGGATCCTGCAGCACCTGCCCATACATGAGCAGCGCTGGGCTATATGAAGTGACTCCATGTTGACTAGTTCAATCGGCCATTAACAAATACGGGAGATGTTTGTCCCAGTCATCCTTACGGGTGGTGGTAAATAGGGCCATTTGTTGTACTAAAGTTCTATTGAACCTTTCCACCATCCCGTCAGAATGTGGCCTTAAGGACGTTGTTCTGGTTTTTCGAATTGACAAGAGACTGCACACTTCTTTTAGCAACTGCCTTTCAAAATTTCGGCCCTGTTCTGTGTGCAGCTCTTCTGGAATCCCATGCCCACATCCAAATCATTCCACGAAGGCCTGTGCCACAACCCCAGCTTATTGGTTGGGGAGCGCATAGGCCTCTGGCCACTTGGTGAAGTAGTCCATAATTACAAGGATGTACCAATTACCTTGGTGAGTGGGGGGCAGTGGTCCTAAAATGTCCATAGCCACCCGCTCAAAGGGAGCCCCCACTTGGTGTAAATGAAGGGTGGCCCTCATCATCTGGAGTTCATCAGGGGTGTGTACTGGCACCCACATTTTTCAGCGCTTGTATAGACTAGATTCAGGGGAGGATGTCGGAGAGATCAAGCTGTGGTGCATCATTTGGGAATGTCAAGATCTCTGACCTTGATTTTGTAGATGATGCAGTCATCTTTGCGGAGACACTGGATATCCTTATGGGGGCCCTCAAGGCGCTGAATGTGGACTTGTAGCCACTGGGATTACGGGTTTCCTGAGTCAAAACTAATATCCAGGTTTTCAAAGACATCTTGGATGCTGCTATCTTGTCTGTACCTGTTTGTGCTGAGAATGTTTAAGTCATAGAGAGATTGACTTACCGTGGCAGGAATATTCATTTCTCCATATGTGATGAGCCGGAGGTCAAGGTTCCGATATATGTCACGGTTTAATTTTACAGACGTTTGCCTTTCAAATTTTTTCACCTTTTGTTGCCTTGTAGTCTGAAATTAAACTGTATTAAATCAGACTTTCTCCACCTTTATTTACATATTGTAACGCATAACTTCCAAGTGAAAAATAAATTCAAAAATTTCAGAAAATGTTAAAAAATACAAAACTAGAATATCTTGGTTGGATAAGTGTCCAGTCCCCTTATAATATCAATTGTAAATTAGCTCAGGTGTAACCAATCACCTTCAAAATCACACATCAAGGTAATTGGACTCCACCTGTGTTAAATTGTAGCGATTCTGATAATCTACACTCATAAAAGGCTGTGTGTCTGTGTCGTCTGTCTAGTCTAGAGCTCCAAAACTATAAAACCTAGCAGCCTGAAACCTTGCATGCATTCAAAGAAACCTCGAAGGAAATGCAAGAGTGAAAATTGGATGTTTGGGTGAATTAAAACACCCTTTTGTTAAAACACCCCTTTTGAAGATAATTAACGGCCTTATTTAATCATATCCTTCATCAGGTGATCCTCGGCCACCTCGCTCTCTGGGGTCTTAAGGAATTTACTGGGTAACCTCGCTGGGGTCTGAATCCGTCATGTTTTTTGGCCAGCTCAACCTTTTGGCCTGGATGTAAGCTCCAGATTTGAAAGTGTCAGCAGTTCCGAATCCCCTAAAAGTGTTGATTTGCCAAATTCGGACATTGCATGGGCATTTTCGGGTGTATCGTTGTATCGAGGGCAATTGGTAATCGCTTACTAAGCCAGGTGTTCTGTTGGAGTGATTAAGTGCTGAAGCCATTTACCGAGCTGTACAGTCCAGTTCATGTCCCGATCAGGATGTACATTCGACAGTTACTACAAGGTAGAGGTACGTTTACATACACACGGACGTGGTACATATGGGTAGATTTGGATCTGTACGGACTCTCCGCGGGTGTGTGGACATGCCATGTCTGTTACAGGTGCCATGGTGGCAAAGTTTCATCCCATATCTTATGGAGGTTGTTTCAGGTTTCCCTTTGTGAGTTTCAAAGCAAAATATATTTTATAACGCCAGATTTCTGAGCCTTTTGCCGTATTTACGTGTTTTCTAAATTACAGAGCCAATGTTTTTTTTCCACCCATCACACGCAGCTGTTTATAAAGAATAATGTTTGTGAACATATCCCTGAAACGTCGATATAAATGTAACGTTCTTTTTCGGTGAAAGCTACTCAAGGTTTCTGGGTTGTGTACAGTACGTACTGTAGTTGGTAATCAAACTGACTCCAACCTGCCGATTCTCGAAAAAGTACCGATATCGGGTGTGTGTGTCTGTCTGTGTCTGTCTGTGTCTGTCTGTGTCTGTCTGTGTCTGTCTGTGTCTGTTCTGTGTCTGTCTGTGTCTCTGTGTCTTCTCTGTGTTCTCTGTGTCTCTGTGTCTCTGTGTCTATGTGTCTGTGTCTGTGTCTCTGTGTGTTCGGTCATTAAGCAACATATTCTCTTCACTAACCCACCTCCACCCCTCACGTTTCTCTCTTCTTCTTTTTTTCATACGTCTCTCTGTCTCTCTTGTCTCTCTGTCTCTCTGTCTCTCTGTCTCTCGTCTCTCTGTCTCTCTGTCTCTCTGTCTCTGTGTCTCTGTGTCTCTCTGTGCTCTCTGTGTCTCTCTTGTCTGTATCTCTGTGTCTCTCGTGTCTCTCTGTCTCTGTGTCTCTCTCCTCTCTCAACCCCTGTCAGTGAAGCAACGGGTTGTATTGGCTCGTTTCAGAATAAAATCAGCTGCTCCTGTAGGTTTCCTCTGTTAAGTGGTGCATTTCACAGCATAGATTCAACCATGAGCACCAAGGAGCTTTCAAAAGATCTCTGGGATAAAGTTGTGGAAAGGCACAGATCAGGGGATGTGTATAAAAATACACTACATGGCCAAAAGTATGAGGACACCCCTTCTAATGAGTGGATTCGGCTATTTCAGCTGCACCCATTGCTGACAGGTGTATAAAATGAAACACACAGCGATGCAATCTCCATAGACAAACATTGGCAGTAGAAGCGGCCATACTGAATAGCTCGGTGACTTTCAACGTGACACCGTCATAGGATGCCACCTTTCCAACAAGTCAGTTTGTCAAATTTCTGCCCTGCTAGAGCTGCCCCGGTCAACTGTAAGTGCCTATTATTGTGAGGTGGAAATGTCGAGGAGCAACAACAGCTCAGCCGCGATGTGGTCGGCTACACAAGCTCACAGAACGGGACCGCTGAGTGCTGAAGTGTGTAGCGTGGAAAAATCGTCTGGCGTCGGTTGCAACACCCACTAACGAGTTCCAAACTGACTCTGGAAGCAACAGCAGCACAAGCGCTGTTCGTCGAGAGCTTCATGAAATGGGTTTCCATGGCCGAGCAGCCACACACAAGCATCAGATCACCATGTGTAATGCCAAGCGTCGGCTGGAGTGGTGTAAAGCTCAGCACCATTGGACTCGAGAGCAGTGGAAACACGTTCTTTGCAGTGATGAATCAAGCTTTACCATGTAGCAATCTGACGGATGCCAGGAGAACGCTACCTGCCCAAATGCATAGTGCCAACTGTAAAGTTTGGTGGAGGAGGAGTAATGGTCTGGGGCTGTTTTTCATGGTTTGGGCTCAGCCCCTGAGTTCCAGTAAATGGAAATCTTAATGCTACAGCATGCAATGATATTCCAGACGATTCTGTGCTTCCCACTTTGTGGAAACAGTTTGAGGAAGGCCCTTTCCTGTTTCAGCATGACAATGCCCACGTGGCACGAAGCAAGGTCCAAACAAATACGGTTTGTTAGGATCAGTGTCGAAGAATTTGACTGGCCTGCACAGAGCGCTGACCTCACCCATCAAACACCTTTGGGATGAATTGGAATGCTGACTGCGAGCCAGACCTAATCGCCCAACATCAGTGCCTGACCTCGATCACAAATGCTCTTGAGGCTGAATGAAAGCAAATGCCCACAGCAATGTTCCATCATCTAGTGGAAAAGAGGCTCTTGTAGCAGCAAAGGGGGGACCCATCCATCCATTGGGACCATACTCTGTGCAGAGCGTTGGTGCTGCCTAAGCAGTCTCCTTGGCTATTGGGCACAATCCTGGACAGATCACCACTCTGACATAGGATACCAGCAAGGTGGCTCTCATTTTGCTGACCTCGGAAGGATGATAGGCAGAGTCAACCCCACCTGGTATTAATTCAACAGCGAGTGGGATTTCAACTCAAGATCCTGGGATCCCAAGCCCACCACCCTAACCATTAAGCCAATACCAAGCATAAGGGGGACCAACTCCATATTAATGCCCATGATTTTGAAATGAGATGTTGGATGAGCAGGTGTCCACATGCTTTTTGCCATGTCATGCATTTCAAAGGCCTTGAATATCCCTTGGAGCACAGTCAAAGCAATCATTAAGAAATGGAAGGTATATGGTACCACCAAGACCCTGCCTAGATCAGGCCATCCCTCCAAACTGGATAACGAAGCAAGGAGGAGACTGATCAGAGAGGCCACCAAGAGGCCAATGGCAACTTTAAAAGAGCTACAGGCCATTATGGCAAAGACTGGTGACTATGTGCATGAGAAAATATCCCAAGCACTCCACAAGTCTGGCTTGTATGGTAGGTTGGCAAGAAACAAGCCATTACTCAACAAATCCCACCTTGAGTACTGTTTGAGGTATGCAAAAAACCACTCCGGAGATTCTCAAGCCATGTGGAAAAAAGTTTTATGGTCTGTCGAAACCAAGATGTAACTTTTTGGCCGAAATGCAAAACATTACGTTTGGCGCAAACTCAACACAACACATCACCCAAAGAACACCATCCCGACTGTGAAGCATGGTGGTGGCAGCATCATGTTATGGGGATGTTTCTCATCAACAGGGACTGGGGCACTTGTCAGGATCGAAGGGAAAATGGATGGAGCAAAATACAGAAAAATCCTAAAGGAAAACCTGCCGCCCTCTGCAAGAAAGCTGAAATTGGGACGGAAGTTCTCCTGTCAGCATGATGACGACCCGAAGCTCACAGCCAAAGCTACACCGCAGTGGCTAAGGAACAAAAAGATAAATGTCCTCGAGTGGCCCAGTCAGAGCCCCAGTCAGAGTCAGAGCCCAATCCAATCAAAAATCTGTGGCATGACTTGAAGATTGCTGTCCATCAACGCTCCCCATGCAACTTGACTGATCTTGAACAGTTTTGTGCAGAAGAAATGGGCAAATATTGCTGAATCAAGATGTGCTAAGTTGGTAGAGATGTATCCCAAAGGACTCACACCTGCAATTGCTGTCAGAGGTGCTTCCACCAAATATTAACTCAGAGTGGTGGGCACATATCCAACCAAGATATTCTTGTATTGTTACTTAATTTTCTGAAATTTGTAGAATTTGGTTTTCACTTGGCAGTTGTGGGTTACAATGTGTAAATAATGGCGGGAAAAAGTCTGATTTAATGCAATTTAATTCCAGGCTAAAAGGAAACAAAAGGTGAAATTTTCGAAAGGGGGAAGTAGACTTTCAGCACTACGTGCATTCCAGATGGTGGAAGAGGGAGATTGAGACACATTTTCCTTTCCTTTCAGAGTTAGAACATACCTACATACATATATACATACATACTTACAAACATACAAAATAAATGTATTCTGATAAAGGAAGATTGATGCGAAGTTGCCAAATATTTGCTCTAAAAACTTGCTAAATCCACTCTTGAGCCTTGTCAAATCGCTTCCTTTTTTGGAAAACACCTTCGCACAAAGATCACTTTGATATTTGTGGAATTAAAAGGACTAGCAGAGAAGCCGCCCTTTGGGCAATCTTGTTCCAAGCATGCAACACGTTCTTCTGACACATACCTTTATTTGGGCAGTGTGTCGGCAACTGACAGCCCCGTAGAGGCAAAAAAAGGACAAAAACCTGGGTTACCTGCATGAAGCAAAAACATACCCACTGCTTATAATTCAAAACACCTCACTGCACTGGAAAAATTGGGGACAGGAAGACTGTGCAGTAAATGGTGGAGACTTGGAATACCTGGTAAAACCTGGAGGTGGCATGACATGATACACTTTACCATCGAGAATTTGCATCCCGAAGACCACCGGCAAAGATAAAAACAGTCCCATCCATTAATTGGGGTCACGCCGATCCTATGTCACAAGTCTGGATGTTATCGGCTCAGAACTGTAGGAGGAGTAGTGTGACAAAAAAACAAACACTGGTCCGTGAATTAAAGTAAGGATATGGGAAGAAAGGGGTGGTGGGGGGGAGTGATTGTGAATTGAATGTTCCATCTTTCTTTACTTGTAACATGTTACTTTATAAACGGGGACATGAACAATGCCAACATGTTCCCTGTGTAACATTATTAAGAACGGCAAGAAATGGGAAGCGGGGGGGGAGGGCAGAGAGTTGTGGATGGGGTGCATGGAGTTGGAAGAGGGACCTGAGCTGTTGGGAATGGGGGAGAATTGAGGACTTGGGGTTGGGAGGGGGGTTTTGAGTACTTGGGGGTTGGGGCAGTTGAGGACTTAGAAGAAGAAGGGGAGAGGATGACAAAGTTGGGTCGGGGGAGGGTGGGCAGAGAGAAGACAGAATTGGGATCGAGGGATTTGAGGCCTTCGGGGCAGGGGGAAGTTGAGGACTTTGGTTTGGGAGGGGGTTTGAGCATTTGAAAAACAGGGAGGGGAGCACAGAGTTTGGGACAGATTTGGGATGGGGGTTGAGGACTTGGGTGTGTGTGTGGTTGGGGTGGGGGGGGGGAGGAGACTGGAGGATTTTGGGAACCCTTAAGTCACATTTTACATTATGCAGATTTCCATAGGTCCCAGATAGACCCATTGAGCCTTTTGGGTCCGTTGTGTATTTTGGGTTTCCTCGGTATTTTGGGCCTCATGGTCTTTTAGGTCCTCGGGTCTTTTGGCCCCTGGGTCTTTTGGATCCCTTGGGTCTTTGGGGTCCTTGAGGTCTTTTGGTTCACTGGATATTTTGGGTCTTCAGGGTCCTCAAAATATTTTGCGTCCTTTGGATCCTCTGGGTCCTTTGGGTATTTTAGGTCTTCGGGGTCCTCGGGGTCTTTTGGTACATGGGATCTTTTGGGTACTTGGAGTCTTTTGGGTGTCTTGTTTCCTTGGGGTCTTTAGCGTCTTTTCAGTCTTTGGGGTATTTTTGGATCATCGGGACCTTTTTGTGTGTTCGGAGTCTTTTAAGTCTTTTGGGTCTATAAGGGTCTTCGGGTATTTTGGGTCTTTGGGATCCATTGGGTCTTTGGCGGGGGGGGGGTCTTTTAGTGTTTTGGGTCTTTCAGTCTTTTGGTCCTCAGGGTATTTTGGATCCTTGGTGACTTCTGGGTCGCTTGGGTTTTTTGAGGACTTCTGGGTTCTTGGGGTCTTTTGGGGATGTCTGGGTCCTTGGGTCCTCAGGGTCATTTAGGTCTTCATGATTGTTTGGGTCCTCAGGGTTGTCTGGGTCTTTTGGTTCCTTGGGATTGGGGCTGGGGGTCTTTGGGACTTTCAGGTTAAGTGTTTCAGGTTCCAATTGTGGGTGACTTCAGGTCAGCTGTCCAACCAAAGGTGAAGAGTGCATAAACATGCATACACAAACATACATACATGCATACATACATACACAAACATACATACATACTTGCACACAAACATACATACATACATACTTACATACACACATACATACACACATACATACACAAACATACATACTTACATACTTACACACATACATACATATTACATACTTACAAACTTACATACACACACACATACACACATATTTACATACTCACATACACACGTACACATACATATATATATATATATATATATATATATACACACAC
>CM068952.1:31337280-31351306 GCA_035128595.1 Eptatretus atami | reverse complement strand
CCAGAGAGAGTATCAAACACAGGGAGAGAAATAATGCAGGTTCTATTTTATAGATCTCAAAGAGGACACTGATATGGGCATAAGATGGCATCTAGTGCTTAGGACATTGAAATAGTATTGAATGTCTCAATCCATTCAACACTCAACCAAGTGTAAACCTGGATTTGAGGCGATATGAGTTCTCTCATAGTTTAATTAACAGTCAATTCGAGTTGATTGAAAAAAACCCTCAATTTACCATGAAACACATGTTTTGGTGATGGATGTGGGAGGTTATTTTTCCCCAAGCAGCCTTGCCAAAACTGAAAGGAGGGATGCCATTGTTTTGCTTCAATAATCTTAAGAATCATTACCTGCCATGAAGGTGGATGGAGGTTAAGTTTTCACCCGTCAGTTTTGTTTGGTTTGTTGTTTGTTCCGTGAGCAGGATATCTGCATAAAGTTGTTATGGATTCGGACGAAATTGGTGGACAGGTTAGTGTGTGAAAGGGAAGAATTGTTTCGCATTTTTGGTGAAGATGCGGATCGGATACTAGAATTTTCAAAATGATTTTCACCATTGAGAGGTTTGGGCCAAAGATATATAGTTACGATATTCAAAAAGTTTGTGGACGGGATTTGAACAAAATTGGTGGAAGTATACTGGCAAGAAAAACCTAATTCGATGTTGGTTCAGTTCAGGATGCAGATTCTGACTATCAGTGGGATACAAAATGTAAAGTGTTCACTTGGTGGAGGTATTTGTGCTGCTCCTGAGAGCCCTCTAGTTGAAGATGAGTATTTTTTGTATACCTATTAAGGCTCATGCAATAGCTTGAAAAAGGCGTTCTTGAGAATGGAGTTTTTGAGTAGAAGAGATGAGCAATGGATTGGTAGGGGGGTGTGGGTAATGGTAAACAGCTGTCCTTGAAGTTCTAGGAGGAAGAATGGAAAAAACTTTTGAAAAAAAAAAAAAGGAAACTGGGGAAGTTTATGTAGTTCCAGCAGAGAGGAAAAGAGGACAAATGAGTGGAGGTGAACAGTGAGGCCTGGATTTGAAGAGTTTGACAAGAAACAATGTTTCTGCTAGACTGATTGTGCTTGTAGAAAAACTGGTCAGATTGCGGGAGAGTGGTGTCGCAGTGGTGCTGAGCGTGTCGTCCACCAGACGGGCAAGTGTGCCTTGGGTTAACCTGAGATGTCCTTCAAGGTGGGTGCGCTGGAATGTCCTATCCCAAGAGAGGATGATCACGCCTGCTCTCTCTATCATCTGAGCTCAAGCGTTTGGATATCGGTATTTGCAGCACTCTTCCTGAGGTTGGAGAACCGATTGCTGTGAGAATCATGGTGGGTGGTTACACCTACTATGTTCTGGTCGCTCTGATGGTTGCAATAACCCAAGGAGTTGCTTGTAGCAGTGTCAATAAGCTGCACAATGATAATGGAGTAACACGGGTGCACTGAGCGTATTTATGAGATAAAGATTCGTACTTCCTTGGGTTGTCGTTTCTGATCTCTGTATATGGCTCGACTGAGGCGAGTGATCCTCACTGTGAAGGACCGGCTTTTCTCTGCACACTCGAGTCTGGTGGTTGATCAGTGCCCAGGCGAGATACACTTCTAGTATTGGGGGATTTCAAATGCCTCGACTGAAGTGATAGGATGGCTTATAGCGTGTTGTTGGTCCCCGAGGGTCTGGACTGTAACCAGAAAGCACTAAGTTCCTATGACTTGCAGAATCATGGGACTTGAGGGTGCTGGTTATTTCAAGCGCCACTAGTCATCGCGGACTTGTATTCCAAGCGCTGCGTGTGACGCAAAGGAGATTGACCATGTCTCGTTGATGGTGCGTGAGGATGATCCAACTGGCAGGTCTACTGATGCTAGTTCCTCAAAACTGACCAACAGCTTTTGTTTAGCAACTCTTAAGTTGCACCAATTACAATCCAAGAAAGAGTGACGGTGCCATCCAGCTAGGGCTGAATGTTGCAAGCTAAGGATGAGAGGGTAGCTGAGGTGATTAGCGAACAAGGCTGAGTGAAATTGAGGGGACTGGTGGCTTTGGAGATCTGAAGAGTTGTGGAGTGCTTCAAGCAACACCAGTCTTGATGTTGCCGGTAGATGTTGGAACTCACGGAGGTGAAGAAGATTTGTCTCTCAGGGACGGATACTACATTGCCAAAGTCAGGGAGCCAGGTGATGGCAAGAGCTGAGCTGTAGAGCTAGGGTAAATGTACAGTGCTAAGGTGGACAAGGAGGCATTGCGAGGAATTGTGAGGGGTAGAGGCATACACTGTGGTCAAGTGATTCGTCATCTGTTTAGGGAATTGCAATTGCGTTATGCTAAGCCGTCCCTCGGTGTAGACGCAGTTATGAGGCAGAGGGTGGTCTCTTGACAGAGGAGTCCAAGTGAAGGCTGCTGGGCCGGTTACTTTGAGCGGTTGTACAGGCTGATCCAACAGCTGTCGAGTTGGAGCTCAGGTGTTGCATACTATTGCTGACCTCCATCAATGTGTCCACACTTCGTTGTGGAAAACTTGATGAACCGATTGAAATGGGGTAAGCTCCGGATCTGTGGTCCTAGCTGAACTCTTCAAGGCTGGTGGAATGCTGCACTCATGTCGTTGCTGCAGTTCTGTGCTCTGCTGGACACAGGATATCCAACTGCTGGAAAGAGGGGCCTTGTCCTGCCTGGAAAGGGAAGGGTGATCGTGAGACTGCAACAAGACGTGAGGGGTGACGCTGCTTTCAGTGGCGCGCAGTCTTTGCTTCGGATAATTCTTGATAGGGTTCACCACATCTGCTTGGGCAAGCAGCATCCAGAGCAGCTCAGGCTTGACACCAAATGGTCAACGACTTGATCGTATACTTTTCTTCGGGTCCTCACGAATGCAGATGAGAGTTTGGCAGGTGCTTTACCTATGTGTGATCTCTGTAAAGGTTTGATTCAGTGATCGGATCCCTCGGGATTCTTTGTTTCGTGGGGTGCAACCAAAACATATCAATTGAGCTGACTTCTAACTTGGTAACTAGAGTACTGTGAGATGTGGTCATACCATCTTGACTTATTTGCAGTTGTTCTGAGGAGTTCTCGAGGTGTTGTACGGCCCCACCTTTCGCACTTGTATGGACTAGATTTTTGGGAGAATGTAGAAATAAGCTGCGGTGCATCAGTTTGAGATGTCGATCTCTGACTTGATTTTCAAAATGATGCATCATCTTTGCGAGCTCTAGATTCCTTTTGTGGCCCTAGGTCTGATATAGATGGAGATGGGTTACGGGTTCCTGGTCAAAATAAGATCCAGGCTTTCAATGACATCTTGGATGCTGGCTATCTGTGTCTGTCTGTGTGAGGATGGTTGAGGTCGTGGAGAGATTCACTTACCTTGCAGTGATATTCATGTCTCTGCTGGCTGTGAGCAAGAGGGTTCAACAGACATCTGGGTCGAGCCTGGGGAGTCATGGATTCATGATCATGCAGGTGTGGCGCTGCCGTAACCTGTGTGGGAGGAATGAAAATCTTGAGTCTTAATGTCCTTGGTGCTTCCAGTCTTTCTCTGTGGATGTGAGACTTGGACTCTGATCAGGGATTGAGATTAAAGTCCTTTTGGTACAGGTCTCTTCGGAGAATCTTCGCTATTGTGGTCTGACATTTTTTTCCAATGAGCTGTTGCTGAGAGAAGACTAAAACGAAATTTGTTACCTTAACGTCCATGAGCATCCAGCTGCGGCTGTATGGACAATGTGGCCCCTTTTCCTGACGCTGATCGCTGGCCTCACCCAGATTCTCTTTAGCGAGGGAGGCCTCATGAGTGGAGGTGCCGATAGGCTGACCACGTGCCTCGTGGTTGCAGCAGGTTGATCGGCATCTCCAAGTAAATAGGGATGGGCCAGGCATGCTGCTGGGGGATGGCCAGAGGTGGCCCCTGGAGTACCGGCGGAAAGTGGACAGCCAGAGATGCCGCTGCTGCTGGCAACATGCTCCCATACTGACCTGACCCTAACCTGAAACTGTGAGGAACAGAACCAAGAGAGGGCAGGGGGTGCAAGACCGAAAAAGGCGGTGAGAGAATACCAAGAGGGCTACCAACATGCCTGTGATGGCGATATACAGGCCTAGACACTCATCTTCAATCGGTGGAGGGCCAATTGATTTTGAGGGGCTTCTTTCCAAGGCATAAAAAAGGAAAAGTGTGAAGGCAGGCGGTGCCCAGCTCAAAGTGGAGAGCAGTACTCCATCAAACTCTGAAATGGAGGCCTTTTGCAGGTTTGTCAAAAGTTCCGCCTGGCCAAGGAAAAGATCTTGTACAATGAAGGATGCCCCGTTTGGCTGGCTTTGGAGGTCATCTTTTGCATATGGTCTGCCCCAGAAAACAATGGCTGATGGTGAGGCAATAAGTTTGAGTGAGCTTAATTATTCTAGTGGTTTTGTTTGGGAAGTAGATGGGAGTGGTTTTGCTAGGATCCTGGATTTAGGTAGTTTTTACCAGAGAGGGTGTATGTGCTGGACATGTGAGCCCTGCAGAAACGGGGGGGGGGGGGGAGGGGGGAAGCACAGAAATGGCAGAGGGCTGCAAGACGCAGAACAAGAGGCGGATAGGACAGACAGAGACACTCACCTGTCTGCGATTGGTGAAGAGATAAAACGATAGGGTTGGCTCATTGTGGGAGGTTCCTTGATCTTGAACAGGCCTTGTTGTCCAACAGTGTCAAGTTGAGCAAGATGTGAGGCAGGGAAACCAGCCAGAGGAGAAAGAGCAGTACTCTATGAAGCTGCAGATGAAAAGGCCTTGTAAGTGGACAGTTCAAATATCATGTGTAGGAATGCAGCTTGAAAATTTTGCAGACAACGGTCATGAGAAAGTAACGGTACAAAGGGACAGAGGACAAACTGTTCTAGGTCTCAGCTGCTGAAGGCTTACAGAAGTGAACCTGTGACCCACAAGTGAAAAATTGTTTGTTTTTTTGTCAGTGTTGTGACAAACTTCACCAATCCTGCTTCAGCCATTTTGTAAAGGCCCCATAAAGATCAATGAACTCATGGAGCAGCAGAATTGACAGGCAATGTGTGTTGCCTAAATTAACAAGGACAGCCAAAATTCAAGGACAACTAGAAAGCTCTGAAAATGCAAGAGCTTGAGCTTTGTATTTGGACTCCTTCCTCCGTGTGCCTAACGGAATGTTACCTTTGACCTTGTTGACTAAATTATTAATTTGGCTTCTCTATATCTCAAAACAAAGCTTTGTTCAATTTGAATGTCAAAAGATCAAATGGTAAAAAAGTTTAAGCAGGACAGACGCGCGCGCGCACGGCACGCACGCACGCACGCAGACCTGATTGCAAACCCATCTTCCCACGATTTACACCCAGGGTTGAGTGGTGCATGGAATAGAGGTGTTTTGACGGTTTCTGGTTCAAATGAAATTGGCTGAAGGAGAATCAATATTTAAATCTTCCCTGGAACCAAAAGATAGTCTCAATGGATAATTATCGTCACGCTGACTTTGTCAGTGAAAACCGCAGCTAACTCGGTAATGATTTCATGGAGAGGTCAATCTTTTCCGCCCCCCGTTCTATACACGTAATACAGTCCAAACTTTGTGGTTCACTGCAAATGCTTTCAGGGAAAATTTTTGAAAAGGCATAAAAGACAATATGCGCCAAAAGTATGTGAACAGTCCTTTTAACTAAAAAAAAAACAAGAAGAATGATTTTTCTCAGTCTAAGTAAGCATGCTTTTGAAATCAGTGTTAGATGACACACTATGAGGTTCTGAAGTGGTGCGTTGAGACTGATAAATTGGTAAGGAGTAGTTTAGTGAGAAAAATCAATTCACCTTCGCCATTACAATTTCTAACATAGAGTGTTGTGCATTTTGAAAATACGATACAAACTGTACAAAGACAAAGGGGTTCCAAAGTTACGTAGCTAGTGAGCGCAGTTCATTCCCTCTGTTGTATCCCAAGCAAACACTTCGAGGCATGTAACGACGCATCCTCATGAGGCTTGCGCCCACTTATCGCCAATCTTATACGATGTCATCATCATGGCAGCGATCTGTTGGTAGGGTGGAAAACATTATTCACATTTGTTGCAAAAGCAGATCATCACATCAGTGACCAGTTTCCATTCAAATCTAATGCAAGCAGGCTTAGCAGAAAAATATAGAATTTCTTTATGGGCATTGCTGAAATCAAATCGATGTTCGAAAAACTTACTGGCGACGGTGCAGCTGATGCGCCTACGTCTTTCACCAGACGGTAAGTCCCAGATCATTTATCCTTGGGCTTTCCATGTGTCACCAACAGAACTGCCGTCACCCAGTGTATTGATCGAAACATGATTCTGGCAAAGCTGGAAGCAGACGAGAGATTGCTCTATGAGCTGGCCCCTACAACCACGGATATTACAGGCCTCAGAAGAAATGCACAATGTGAGGTTATTGATATGATTTGATGTACCAAATGCTTTACAGGGCATTAGTGCTGCTCAAACAGCTTTTGGAAGTGTTATACTGGTGGTTTGCATTGCTTTCGCCAGTGTTATTTGTTTATGCTATCATTTAAATGCTGACGTCAAGCGCCAAGGAAAGCAGCACATACTTTTTAAGCTCACCTGGAAGCGTAGTTCGGGGAGCTTGTGGGAATGGCATGTCAGTCAGTCCCGTCCATCAGTCCGCTCCGTCCGAATACTTGCACAACTTTTCTCTGAAACTAGTCACTGATTTCGATGAACCTTTAGCACAACGTTCATCCATCCTGCATGTACAAAGTTTGTTCATGGCATTAAAAAAATTGGGGCCTGAAGGAGGTCTACGGGGGGTTGTCCCCCGAAATAGGTATTTGGCTTTCTTTCTCAGAAACGCACATGGGGTCAATTCCTGATGAAACTTGACTCACCTTCATCACCCATGCGTGTATCCAACTTCTGCTTATGAATTAGAAAAATCGGGCTTCTAGGCGGGGTGTAAAGGGGGTTGCCCCAAAATATGCATTTTTCATTCTTCTCCAAAACCTCACACACAATTCCGATGAAACTTCCGAAAGCTTCATCACCCTTCGATGTAGCCAAAGTTTGTTCATGCACATTAGAAAAATCGTGCTCTATGAGGGTCATGGGGAGGTGCCCCCCAAAAGAGGTATTTGTTTTCTTCTCAGAAACTACACACCATTCCGATGAAACTTGACCACGCAATCTCATCCAATCGTGATGTACCAAAGATTGTTCACATCCCTTAAAAAAAAAAAATAAAAAAAATTTGTGGTGTCAGGAGGGATCTACGCTGGGGAAGGGGGGGGCATTGCCCCCTAGAAATAAATCATCTTCTTCATTCTCAGAAACTAACAACAAGTGTTGGTTCACGACATTAAAAAAAAACTTGGAGTCTAAGGGGTTCTATGGGGGGGGGGGGGGGGGTGCCCCACAAAATATGTATTTGCTTTCTTTTCTGAGACCACACACACATTTACGATTAAACTTGACCACAACCCTTCATCACCAGTGATGTACCAAAGTCTTGTTTTGGCGGCATTAAAAACAAAATTGCGGGAGGTATTTACTTTCTTCTCTTACATTTTTTGTGGGTATCCATGCCCACTAGTGGAATAACGACAAAACCTTCCAGATCAGACCAGAGTGGATTGTTTTTACCACGATGTGAGTAACAATAACTTAATTAGTGCCAAAAGTCAAATGGCCTATTATTATTCCAGAATTGGAATGCAAGATTCAAAGCGCAAATCAAAATTCAGATCTCTATCTCTATCTCTATCTTCTGGTCGAGTGCAGCCTGTGGTGCTGGATGCAGCATTGGTTGGGACGCGGACGCGGTATGCCGCTGATGCAGTGTCCCTTCCAGTAATCAACTAGTATCATTTTGCAACTCAGAAGGATGCAGGCTGAGTCAACCTCTTGGTGTATTAATTTCAAGTGGGCCAACGGGGCTTGAACTCAGGACACTAGGATACCAAGCCGCCACCCTAACCACTAAGCCAACACAGCTTTAAAATTCAGATGAAAGTCATGTGAGATGCTCTCTCATTGCAAGGTTAATGGTTTAACATTATTTGCCCATTGTGGTTTATCCTTTGCCCTGGCTTCGATGTATTTGTTGACAAACCTTTGTTTCTCTGTAATTGTAGTTATATTCTGAAGAATATCAAAAAAGACATGAAACGCTGAACTTTGGACATAACTGACATAAATCTTTCTTTTGTAAGAAACAATTGTAGGTTCCAAAATAGATTTGGGAATTGACAAAATAACAGGATCTATGCTGAACATTGTCAGGAATGAAAGTAATGTTTTCCTTGTAGTGTCATGTCTGAAAGGAGAATTTTAGTTTGGGTGTTCAAAAGGATTATAGCGAAAAGATCTCACACAAGAGTCCAAGGCGTGCCAATGTGTTTTGTTTTTCAATGTATAAAGACAATAATTATGGGGAAATATAATTATTTTATTAATTACCTCGACTTTTTAAATTGGGGAATTTGGTAAAAAAAAAACACCCTTTGGTGTTTCTTCGCTACTCTCCATCGGTGTAATCTTCAACTATTGTGAGTACACGATCGTGTTCTGGGAGATTCTTAAACATTTAACGGATTAAAAAAAAATTCTCCAAGGAAATATCCGCCAGGGATTCCATCTATACACTTGGCTTTGTGCTCACCCCCACTCCTCATTATTCAATATCCTGGTTTCAACCTCTGGGTTGATCAAAACAAATCACTGGAGTTAAAAACAAGCACTTCTGAAATCGTTTTCCATCTTGCCTTTTCCTACACAGCATTGAGCTGATGTTGAATCTTACTTTGAGGAGATTGCTTCGCAGGTCCAGCCTCTGTCACCGAACCATAGAATTGGCAAGACAGCAGTGTCTGACCCGGTAAGACATGTCGCCATTGCTGCCTATGAAATACCTCGCTCACAGCAGCTTATACAATTATCTGTTGGACACACACACACACACACAATGCATGGCACGAACACACTTTTTAAAATTTCACATTAATTGAGTACTGTATTTATATAGTTTGATGAGCACTTCTCAAAGTCCTCAGCTTAGCGAGGTTGAATGCAGTGAGATCCAAATCCCATCAGTGAGTGGAAATAAACTGGAGTTCAAGTCCAAGAATAGGGTCATAAAGGCCAGTTTAACGACTTAACTCCAAGACTGGGTGGTCATGAGGAAGCCGAGTAGCCATGGCTTTGGCAGGACAGTTAAATCTTAAAACTTTTGATCAGGATAGAGAGAAAAGGCAAAGCAAAGACAGCAGATGTCTGGAACGTCTCAAGATTTCTCTCGGTCTGAAGGAAACCCGTTCAGGAAAACTCTCCCCACAAATTATCCCATAAAACCTACCCCCACTGTTCCACTTCCCCCCACTCCTGCCCTATATCATCCACCTCCAGAACACAGGGAAGCCACACTCGACCATTGTCGTACAGAGATTCAAATGCTCACAAAGTGGATGTTTGAGAGGTTTCCACGTTAACCTAGCAGCACGAGCTTTTCTGAGCTGGTGTAGAAGCAAATAAGTGCTGAGAAAGAATGGAATAAGGATGTGAGATAAGGATATGTGATTGAAATCAGGGTGTTTATAAAAAATATACGACCTTTGATGGTTTACATATTAAATGTTTAACTCTGCACTCGCGGATTGCTGATTATTATTTTATGGTTATAATTAACCAGGACGTCTGGACAACGAGATATCATACCCTGGCTTGGGCTGAAGCACCGATCCCACATGAGCGTGCTGGGGGTTCGCTCTCGCGACCATAAAGCACACAGACGCAAGTCAGCGCCAGAGTGACCATTCCGCTCCCCCGGTGTGACCTGATCAAGACCCCAATGCACGAGCTGAGGGCGGACAAACGTTGTAGTTTCGTGCTGAGATTAGGAAGTAAATTTTAGGAAAACCGTTAGAGCTGCGCAACAGGCAGGACGGCTATAAAGGATAGCCTTCCACCTTTCGCAAAAGCCGGTGGTTTCTACTGTCTACCCGACCGACTTTTTACCGACCAGTGATCTTACGAGTCTCGGCTCGACACGGCGGCGCAGCACTGGGCGACGACCATGCACGGGCGTGTCTCCAACCCTCTGCGCACAGTTTTTTATGCACAATTTCTCCAGCACCGCACTCTCCGACCCCACGTTCTCGTCCTTTTTAACTTCCTCCTTCCAATGCCCCAATCATCCCAACCCCGCTGCTCATTTCTTAGGTCGTCCGTAGCTTCTGAAGCCGCCTCTGTGGACGGCCGCCAAGAAAAAGAACTCCACATTCGGATATGGTCTAACCCCTCCTTATCTTAACTGTAATATAGAAACAACATTTTACTTAACCCTTGGTACCTGTCGGCAGTAGTTTCAGATGGAAGAAGTTCAAACACCTTGGGAAGCCAATACATCATGCCAGGGATCAGATAAGTCGTCAATGTATGGGTTTTTGTGGGGAGGGGCGCACTAGGTAAGCGTACCGAGTCCATTGCAGGCCCGGCCCTGGCCCGGCCCGGCAGGAATGTGGCCCCTCGGGCGTCGCGCTGCTTCGCGCGTTCGCGTTAAAACCCCAACGGCACGCATTGGAGCGGCTGAAACCGCAGTCATCATTTTCCGCTCGCATCAAAGCGCACTCGAGCCCGTCTTTGTCGTCTGGTGCTCTGATAAGGCTATGGGAACAATGCGGCAAGTTTACAAAATTTTGCCATGTGTAAGCTGCCCTGAAAGTCAAAGGTAGAATTCTAATATTTATCAATTGCATAATGGCTACACACAACTCACACCGCATTAATAACACACGCGACTTTTGTTTGGATGGACGATGTTTTATTGTAAATTGTCACGCCTTGGTGAGGCTCATTTCTAATAGTTTAGAAGACACTGGAGGTAGAATAAATAGATTAAACATTGTTAGTATTTTGTCATACTCATTTACGGTCTAAGATCCGGGAAAGTTTCTCGAACTCGAAATCTGCAAATGCTAGTGAAGTTGGTTATGTGTTGTTTGTGTGCATTTCATTTGATCTCAAAAACATATCTGTAGCTTCTCGTATCTGTGGACGTATGCAGTGCACAAAACATTGAGCTATAATTTATGATAGTGTGTGTAACAAATTGTAGAACTGATCGCCATCTGTAGGATATGTGTATGGTGTTGAGGTGGGAAAAAAGGGAATGTCATTGGAGAGACATACACTGAGTTTTTTGGTCGAATTTTCAATGTTCAGACATAAAAAGAAAAGGAGGAGAGGGAGTGAGAGATCCTTAGACAAGGAGACCTTGCTGCGCCACCTCGACTACTCAGATACTGGTGAAACGGTCTCCCTTATGGGAAGTCCAGCATGAGATCTTACGATTTTCCTAATTGAGGCCGAATTCCTTCGCTTATCGAAGCGTCTTATCGATGTGGAGGCAGGAGCCCTGGTAACACTGCGCGAGTTTTCTCACTGATCAGCTCCACATGGCAGGACAGGGAGGTTGAGGAACCGTGGGGTGGCGGAAGGTGGCTGCACATCGTGGTGCCCATCAATGATCGGAATCCTGACACGGAGTCTGCTTAAACTCAAGCAAAAGTCAGAATTTTTCTTCATACCGACATATCCATCACTCACCACCATATGCAAAGTAATCAGAGACTTTATGACGTTATCAGGTCAGTAATTTTACAATCGCATTCCAGCTCTCAGCACAATAAGCTGTTCATATGAGAGAAACATTGCAACCGAGGGTCTGTTCACTCGGTAATAATGCATTCTGGACTATCAAACCAAATTGTTCTGCTGCTAAAACATGCAAAGTGAAAAAAAGAAACATTTACTGCTGCCATGTCTGACCGAAGCAGGGTTGAGGATAAAGGAAAGATACCCCCTATGGCTCGTGTAACATGTGGCAGGACTTTGTGGGAGAAAAATATATATTAAACAAGTTGAAGACGACGATGGTTTACGACGTATTTTGACGATGTAGATTGTTTCAGATTAAGGGATAACATGTGATAACTTTTGACAAAGTATATAAAATGATACATGTGGTAGGTGACAGGTTATGTGCAAAATTCGAACCGGTTTCGTTAACAACCACTTTCAAATTTGACTTTGCATAACCTTTAAAGGTCACAAAACATGTTGTGGACATTAAATAGGAAACGGATAGTGTTAGCTTATTGGAGTTATTTCGTGAAGAAGTTGAAACCCGGTTCGATTCACACTTTGAAAATTTGACCTTTGTGGATTTAAGTAAAGGTCAGGTTATGATTTGGTGCAACTTCCTCTGAACATTGGAAAATTAACGTATATAGCTCGTATGGCATTCGCCTCTCGGATGTATCCATACTTTGATGAAGATGCGGTAAAAAAACTTGAGGGGCGCACCGGGAAGGTTCGAGGATAGAGCAAGTGTTTCAAGACTTTAGGTGGGATGACTCAAGATTATGCTAAAAATATTGTATTAGCCTTCAACGTTTGGGCAGGTCAGTTGATTTTTATGTAAAATTCGACATTTTAAGTTCATTGACCTTGTGACCTTGACTTGGCGAAATGAAAAATGAGCTCGGTGGGGTTATGCAGGTGTGCCATTGGGCTAACCAAATTTACTGAAACCGCAGATTAGCAACCCTCGAGAAGATGGATTTATGTCAAAATTCGCAATTTTCTAAGTTCGTGACCTGTGACCTTGACCTGGGATGAAATGAAAAATCGAGCTCGCGTGGGGCTATGCAGGTTGCCATTGGGCTAACCAAATACGAAACCCCTGCAGATTCGACAAACAACCTAGGAGAAGATGCAAATTGAAATCGGCTACACGAAAAACACAATTGTAATTTTCTAAGTTGTGATCTGTGGCCTTGACCCTGGATGAAAATGAAAATCGAGCTCGTGGGGCTATGCAGGTGCCCATTGGGCTAACCAATACCGAAACCCTGCCAGATTCGACAAACCCCCGAGGAGAAGATGCACATTGAAATTGGCTACCTAAAAACACGTTTTTTGGGCCGTGGCTCGCCATAATGGCGCACGCATGCCCATTTCAGGAAAACACTAACTGAGATCATGATTTAAGACTCCCACCAAAATTTATCAGGATCGATCAAAACCCACGGAGCTATGCTCGGGAAGCGACAGACAGACAGACAAGCCGGTAGGCAACGTGGGTAGTGACTACCAATAGACTTGACGCGATGGCCCGTTTGATGGGAATGACCTGAGGGATAAAGCACAAGAAAATTCATTGGATTCTAGCTCAGGTTAATGCTGCAGATTGTTTTTTCGTAAAAATACCCCCAATTTAGAGGTTTTTCGGCCGTTGCTTGGCAACGGAGGGGTTTCCATAGCAACGGTTTCTTTCTCACACTAACTAAGACATACTATGACTACCAACTTCAGTTTCATGTATAACTGACTCAAGTCCTCTGAGATATAACGAACTTCGTTTTTTTATTGTTTTCGACGGCAGGGTTCATTCAAAGTCTATCCTCTCCGACAGTTTTTCATAGGGATCTGGCTGGAAATTTTTCACAATTGGCTGATTGTACTGCCACAGTCCGCTCGTCGCCCGATTTTTGAAAAAATAATTTTTTTATGATTTTTTCAAAATTTCAATGTCCACGTGTTGGCAACCGGTGGTGGTCCATAGCAACGGTTTCTCTTGCCAACACAACTAGGTCATGGTCATGAACCTACCAACCATGGTTTCATCGAAATCGCCATTGTATTAACCGGAGGGCTGGACCGAACAGAGGGATCAGACAGACGACAGACAAACAATATCGATGGAAATACTGATATAGGGTAGATCGAAAAAAAAAAATTTCTAACTTTTTTTTTTCGACTCGATCGAGCTACCCATAGACAGACAACAGACAGACAAGCTGGTAGGCGACATGGTAGTGCCTACCCAATATAAAAAAAAAGTTATTTTTTCAAAAATCGGGCGACGAGCGACTGTGGGCAGTACATTCAGCCATATTGTGAAAAATTTCCAGCCAGATCCTATGAAAACTGTCGGAGAGGATAGACTTTGAATGAACCCTGGTCGAAAACAATAAAAAA
>CM068952.1:31292478-31310142 GCA_035128595.1 Eptatretus atami | reverse complement strand
GAAGAACTCGTCCAGGTTCCCATCGCGGTTCTGGCAGCCTATGTGTGTGTGTTCGTCTTTCGGCTGCTCCTGTTAGGGGTCGCCACAGCGGATCATCCTTTTTATGATCCGCATAACTGATTTGGCAAAGGTTTTACGCCGGATGCCCTTCCTGACGCAACCCTGGTCGCCTCTTACGACACAGGATAAGGTATGGGTTTCGCCATGATTCCGGGCTGCCCTGCACACTCTCATGCACAGCCCAGTGCAGAGCCGACTCATATTGTACTAGACTGATTGTATGCGTGTACCATTTGAAAAAAAAAGTTTCAATGGGGGGGATTCCCCATCTCTGATGGTATATTTAAAATTATTCATCTGCGGGGAGCGATGAGGGTGGGGTGCCAAAGGAAGGGTCCACCCTGGGTGTCAAATCTCTAATGTCTAAGTACGCCCTGATGAGACGGGAACGCAGGAATGAGATGAGAATGTGAATTGGAATGAGCTACAAACACAGGAATAAGCTACGAACAAAAAATGAGACACGACAGCCTCGCTGCCTGGTCTTCGAGTTTAGTTTCCCAGCATACCTGCGCACTCCTTTTTGCCTGCCCCCCCTCTCTTTGCCTTTGCCCATCCGACATCGTTCGCCACAACCATTGGTCACAACGGAGGGTGGGCCATTTGCACACTTCAACCCCTCCCTGCGCTTGTCCTTTCACACGTCACGGGAAATTGTCTTTAGAAGTGTCGATAGTGATATGATGATGGATGCAACAAAACAAATTTGCCGCCCCCAAAAGTGCCACTTGGGGCGGCCGCCCCGTTCACCCCCCCCCCACCCCCCTCGCTACGCCAGTGTACCTCAGCAATGTTTATGATACTTTATCTAGGATCAAGTGAGTCGACTGAATGTATATATACTCTGAAGATAACAAGATATTGACAAAACAGAAATTCAACTGTAAGATATTTCTCAATTTGTGTGTGTGTGTGTGTGTGTGTGTGTTCCATGACCCCCTCTCAAGCATTGTGTATGTTTGTTGTAGGACACCATTATAACCAGACTTCTATCTCCAGATAGCAAAGGGAGGAGCAGTGAGAGATATGTCACAACCATGCAGTTGTCCATCTTGTGATCAGTATGGATAGCCCTTTCAACACAGCTAGAAAACTCTGAAGAGCCAGCCAAGCAGCCCTCAGCTCTAGAATGTTGATGTAAGCTTGAGATTCTTCGGGAGACCACTTGCTCGACGAAAGATTGCCTTCACAGTGTCCCTCCTTGGGGGCATCTGTTGGCAGGACCACTGAAGTCAGTCGTGGTGTGAACGGCCTTCCCACCGAGAGGGTCTGTCGGCTGCCTCACCACCCGAAGAGCTGCTTGGGCTATTGTGGGATGGGGACGGGTAGGTTTGGAGGATCCCCTTTCAGGGAGTCATGACATAAAAATTAGGTCTGTATTGGCCGCATGTAAAGCCTGAAATCCAGTATCAGTTCCACTAAACTGGCGAGGAGACCTCAGAACTCAAACCAGATCTTTGCTGGAGCCACCTCCAGAAAGGTTAGTTGAGATGATCTCAATTGGATCTTCTCTATCCGATAGACAGTGGATGCCCCAGCTGAGCTGGAATGTCTGGGACCACCCCTAAGAAAGGGGAATTGGGAAGGAGGCAAACTAGACTTCTTCCAATTGATAAGGAGGCTGAGATTCAACCAATGCAATGGTAGTGTGCAATTGGTCTTGGAGGAGATGCTCTCACCCTGCCACTCAATGGTAATTTCAACAAATCACCGGCATGGAGATAAAGGCAACGGCATTCTCAATCTGCATGGTATGCCATCCTCTTCCATTGGAACCGCTGCAAGGTCTTGCATTACCTATAACAAACTAGCGCTGAGTTCCCTGAAGCTGGAGAATCTGCATGCATAGAGATTGGAGACATACCTGGTATGTCGTGAGGCACAAGCTGGCTCTAGCCCAAACTGAGGAAAACCTCCACCTTTCTTCCTCCACTTTTAATGATTTGGAGCAGAAAGAATAAGGACAGTTCTGACCCGCTGCAATATTCTCCGCCACATGTTCTAGTTCTGAGGAAGAACAGAGAATGGCAAAAAAAGTTGTCATGATTTTCCAGTACGAAGCGAAAAGCATGTTTCATACCTGGGGTGCCACATTTGAGCGGATTCTGCATGTGAAGTGAGTCATTCATAACAAGCATAATGTCAGATTCCCCAAACATCCTGATTGAAGGTCCTGATGGCCCTTGACAGATCACGGGGCGAGAAAACTTCTGGTGTCTGTGGTGCCACTTGAGGGAGATAATGGCATAACAAGGCTGCTGCTGCCTCCCCTCCCTGTACCACCTGCTGTGCCTCTCTGTGATCTGCCTCAGCATAAAAGGAAGCAGATCCCTCTGAAGGGTACAAAAAAGTAGAAATAGAATCAGCAAGATCTATGGCCTCGCTGTCCCTGCTCCCCAAAAGAGTGAGCTCCACCTCAGCAGGTGCAGCTTCAAGAGCTGCCGGAGCCTTCCTCTTGTGCTTGCTGTTCGAAGCAGAAGGCTGCCGAGAGGGAAGTTGGGGAACCATACCCTCCTAAGATGCTCACTGCAGCATTTGAGTAAACAACTGGAAAAGGAGGGTCTATCCCTTGAGAAGACACAATCATTCCCACTTGCATCTTCCTCTTCTTCAGGCTGGGGCCAGTCCACAACCTGGTGGCTACCTACTGGTCCAGAAGAGTCAGTCCCACGGTCCAAATTGATCCACCAGCTGTACACAGAGTGAGGTCCGGTCTCCTCAGAAGACTCGTCCAGTCTCCTCAGGATTAGTTATGTTTTTCCCCACCTTCTTCACATTTTACTACCTTTTAATTTAAAACAACCATCGAACCACGCACATCGACCTCATTAGCATATTCCGTCAAAACCCTGTTCAAATTGTGCACCAGAACTCAACCGCAATACCACTTTCAACCATACAGCCACAATCATGCCATCACCAATGCTTTCAATCACGCTTTCAAGACCACTTTCAACCATGCTGCTACCACAAGACTACAATTACCTCCATAACACTAAACCAACAACCATCACCTCACTTTGCTCACACACCATCCACTTCAGCCTCAACCATCGCTCTACCACCGCGGGACCATTCCAAACACCGCTCCAACCACCATCTCAACCACTCGCCTTTGAGTGACGACAGCAACCACCATCATTCCTGCTCGGGTTGACGCTAGGCCCCCACTCGGAATGCCACGACCAGTCAAGCTTGCTGCCGTCCAGTGCAGGTTTGCACTGACATTTCTGTTGTCAGTGGCGACCACTGACTTCACTGTCAGTGGCGACCATCGCGCTGCCCGGAGAACCATCCCCGACCCTCCAGGACGCATGCGCAATCAGTGGGGAGTGATGCACGCTGCCTCCACGTTAGGTCGGGAGATCATCCCCGTGGCCCAGCTTGAAGACTAATGAATCCATTTTTGGTCTGACGAGTTCACGGAGTGGGTGACATCAGGATTCAGGCAAAGTCTGGGCCCATGAACACAGCACACTCAGACACGAGGGGCAAAGATTGGTTGCCATGCTGCACGGTTACGCCTGCTGGTGACGCTGGGCTCTGCCCTTCTCGGAGCGTATAAAATAGCTTTCCAGGATTCATGAGGTTCTTTTGGAAGGTTTTTCATGGCAGTTTCATGAAGGTTTTCTTTGGGGTTATTTCCGGCTTGGTTTTGAATGGACGTTCTGGTGGTGAATTCAAGTGGAGCGCCACAGGACGAGGTGGAACAATAACCCAACAGCACAGTGACACCCCTCTATCCCAGTCCCCTCTCCCTTGCCTTTCCCCAGTATAGGAAAGCGTTGGGCTCGCAAGTTGTGTGAACGCAGAGGTCGCCAACACCTCAAACTTTCTTTTATCTTTCTCCCTAAACTATCCTTCCTCGGAATGACCCTGATGATACCTGTTTGGTTTGCATAAGTAGGATTGTTGGTAAGTATTAGTATGGGGTTAGCTCTGCACTGTCTTCTTTTGCTTACTGTGTTTCTTTTGCCACACCTCGCCCATTTTGCATGTCTCTGCTGTATGAATCTCCCTTGTGTAAATAAACCCATTGTCTTGACTGCATCCTATACCATCCCCCCATGCTTTATTTTAATATATGTTTTTGTTATTGTTGAAGTTCAACCAGCTCGTCACGTCTTTTCCTTCATTGGTCCACCAAAGTCCACACTTAGTGTTAGCCTGAGATGTTCAATCCCACTAATTGGCTCACGTGACAAGCCAGTGTTGCATCTATCTGTTCTGCTCGCAGAAGAACACCACGTGCGGTGCCGAGTGCGTGGCCTCTAATTAGGTTGCCGTGCCAATAGAAAGGTATCACGGAAACCTCAAAGCATAACCCTGCTCGGCCAGTAATCTAAGTACGTGCTACTGTACAGCTACAGCTAAAAAAAAAAAAAGTGCCAGTAATCTAAACAGCTACAGCGTTTAAAATCTGCAGCCTGTTGGACTGTGGATTTATTTGTTTCCTCAGGGCTGAGGATCGAAGATAAGCCCGGCGAACCCCCCACATGGTAGCCAGAACCCCGGATCCTTCCGATATAATTTTTTAATCTAATCATTTATGTCAATGTCAATCAAAATAATTATGTTTGAGGTGAAAAATTTGAAGTGTCTTCCTTGGTGGATCATTTCATGCATTATATCAGGCTGGCTGGAGTGATTGAATAAGCTGAAGCAAGTTACTTGATGGTCACCATTCCCCATTACCCCCTCCCCACGCCCCCCCCCACCCCCATGACATTACAGCTGATGAAATGTGCATTGTGGGAAAAAAGCAACGGCATGTTGGGGACCTTTGGGATGAGTTCGATGAGCTGGGAAATAAAAAGCGCTGCACATGCATTGGAAAAGGTCGTGGCAAGAGTAGCTGTACGCTTTCCTCTCAGAATTCTGGTGAGCACCATCATACATTAATCATCCCAGATTCAAAGCAAAAAGAAGGGAAATACTTTATTGGTGAAAAATGCATCCTGCTATCTCCTTGTCTCTCATGGGCTTGCTCGTGGTTTTAAAGAGGATCAAAGTTCTGACTTGATCGATATGTTTTGTCGGAATCATCTTGCTCCAAAATTTATTTGCAATATTCCTCATGAAACATTTCTTTTCTTCCCGTAATTGTCAACGAATTACAACATGCACTGTTCACCTGCACTTTTAAATAGAGAGAATGAGATGTTGGTTGAATGGAGCAATCTTGCAAGCACTGGTATTTGCAAAAAAAAGAAAGGTATTCAAGGGAGCTTTGAAGCAATTTGAAATAATTTGTTACATGCGAGAAAGACAAGACCTATCACAGTCAAAATTGAAAAATAAAATCTGCTTGTAATTATACTGTGATGGAACAAACTGTATAAGTTTATCACGCAATTTCTGTTTCCCTTTTCTCTAAAGTTGGAAAATGTGAGCTAACTTTTATTCCTTGGAGGTCGGTGAGGTGGGGTGAGAGGCGGCAGCGGTGGGATGCCAGGAGTGTCTGAAAAATAGAACCAAGTCTGTTCTGTTTTTCCCGCATTGCAACATTGAAATGCGAAGCCTGACATTTTTAATTCCTTTATCTTACCAAATTAAATGTTCTTCCCTGAAATGTTTTTTTGGTTTCTTTCTCTCCATTCCCTTAACTCGCTCTCTTTCTCTCCTCTTCAGCAGTACCGACGCTCTGCACAGAGTATGGTCCCATTGGATGGATGGATTTATAAATATGCTTCTTAAATTTTCCATAAACTCTTTTAATCACTGATTTGCCGCTTTCTTTTCCCACCATTAATCTCACAGTTTTCTAATTTTTACAAGGTGAATATCTTAAACTTCTTTTTTGGGCAGTAATTCAATGCAGAAATTTCTTTCTTTTAATTTCCAGTGTCTCTGCCATTTGTTTTTTCGGCTTTACTCTCTCTCTCTCTCCCTTTCCCCTGTGGATATCGTGCTTTCTCTCTTTTCGACTCCCTATAACTAGAAACACCTGAACAATCAACTTGAAAATGACTTTGCTTACAGAAGTAGAAACAGATTGCTGTGCCTTTCCTCATCGAGGAATTTTCTCCTGTTTTCGTTTTTCTCATCATTCACAACCCATCTGGGGGAGTTAGTTCATACTTGTGACACCCTTTCATTTCATTCTCTTACTCATTCTTGTGAAATGTCCCTCGTATTCCTTTTCATGATCGATGAATTCAAAATATGGGGTTTTTCCCCCCCATTTGCACTATGAGTTACACCACAGCGGTCATACGTCATGTTAACAACCAGCATAGTGAATACAATGGCAAATTAATTATTTTTTTTTACTGACAATACTGCAAAGTGCATTGATGTGACCATGAATAAATCAAAACATGTTGGTTGTTTTATTTATCCTCCAGTTGAAGGTGTCAAAGGGATAGGTGGATACATTCATATTTATTTTTTGGAGATGGGTGAAGGGAAACAGCATAGTTGTGTGAATCATATGTTGCATACAAGAAGTGAACCAGTTGTTGCACATAAGAAAATAGAATGTTTTCTCCATACCCACCCACAGACCAGTGCCTAGTCGATGAAAAGATCTATTATGTGAACCAGAGCTTTTTCAAGCACCACAAGGAAGGTCACATGATGAATTGTACCTGTCTGGGACAGACTCGTGGTCTTTGGAAGTGTGATGCCATGGGTAGGTCACAGATGATTTGGCAAATGTGTGCCTTTTGCCATTAAAAAGCAGGAAATTATTTGCCTTTTTGCTTCGACTTGCTCTTTCTTTGTCATATATATATATATATATATATATATGTAAGTTACACATACATCTGTATATGTATGTATAATATTTATGTATATGCATATATATACAGTATATATATATGTTTATGTATATGCATATATATAAAAATACATTATATATATAATAATGTATATACTGTATGTATATACGTGTGTATATATATATATATATATATATATATAGTATATGTATAATATAGTATATATATATATATATATATGTAAATAGTATTATATAATAATATATGTATATATACTGTATATGTATACATAATATATATGTAGAAATATGTACACATATATATATATATATGTGTGTGTATAGAAATATATGTTATAATATGTATGGTACATAGAAATATATGTGTGTGTGTGTGTGTATATATAATTATATACTATCATATATATATATATATATATATACTGTATGTATACTGAATATATATCTGCACTTATCACTAACACTATTTGTGTTCAGCTAATTTTGATTTAAAAAATTGTCTTATTTCGGACATTGTGCCTGAAGTGGCTATCAAATAGTCATGTCGATGTAAACTTTTCAAATCCATGTAACCATTCCACAATGCCTCTTTCGGGTGGTGAACTTAAAAAAAAAATTCATCTTCTTCCTTCCATTTATTTTCCCACTTTTTTTTCTGCACCAGCGATGGATGCCAACCATGTGCTTTGCATTTACTACCTGCTTGTTAAAAGCAGACAAAAAGCAGACAAGGGACTACTTGCATAAATAAAAAACCATCTCTTGTGGTTGTGCTATAATTGTTTGCACATTAAGACAATCACAGCATCTCCAGACAGATGGATTTGAGGCACCAGACTTCAAGGACAAGAGGAAACATGAGCAATTCCTGCCATTCCCTTGTATTTTATTCATCTCACTTATTTATTGCCTTTAAACCACACTTATTTTGTAAATATAATTGCAAACACAATATAATGAGGAGGATCTAGAGCAAATTAAAAAATGGTACTTTTATTCTAGAATTTTTACTACAATGGTAGATTGATTAAAAAACTTTTAAAGTGATAAATTATGCTTGGAGTTCTTACTCATCTCGGACCAAAAGCCCAACCAAACATTTTTATTTTCTTTCCTACCAGACCAATGCCAGGACAAGAACACACAAAAGTTCTACCAAATAGGAGAATCCTGGTCACGGATTTTGCAAGGAACACAGTACCAGTGTGTGTGCCATGGCCTTGGTGTGGGAGAATGGACATGTAATCCTCAAACTGCCACGGGTGAGAGTCTTGTGCTATATCCACATGTCAACGTTTATGCTTGGTGAAACATAATGTATTAACTGTGAATTACCACTTACTCTGCCAATATAATTCCTTCATCAGATGATAGATACTACAGCACATATTGAAAAAAGCCTTCTTTGATAAAGAATATCGTGAATAGTTTTTGTTTCAACGTTCACTTTATTTTGATACCATCAATATATTTAGATGCTTTTCAACATCCCTTGAAAATATTTTGGACAAGTTCTTCATACCACATAATGTGTAAATTGGAGACGACTCTTCGCTTGTGTTAATGCTCATGAAGCATTCCCACATGTCACATTTGGCTTTCTTGATGTAACTTAGCATTTTCTTTGGCAGCAGTAAACTCAACTTTTAATTCTTTATAATCCTGCACATTTCATGTGCTCCAAGTGGTGTGTGTCAGTGCAGGAACAATGTTTAAACACCCTGGAAAGGGAAAACGAGTATGAGAGAAACTGCAGGCTTCAGTTTCAGGGTTTAAGGGTATGGGGATGTGTTTTGAGAAAGGGGAGTGTGAACTGCTTGGTGTTTGAGTGAGTAAATACTTTGCTGGTATCCATTAAATATCCAGGGACATTTCATGCAGGGTTTCAGTAGTTTCCTTATGGACATTTGTGTGGACACAAAACATTGTTTAATTATATCTTGCAAGAGCAGTAGCATGTTCAATTGATTTTGGGATCAATAAGTGCTGTGAATCAAAATTTATAAGCCACACGCCAGATCTATCCATGTGATTTGAAAATGTAAAGGATGCCAAAAATGAAGATTTTACCTTGTTCAACTTACTCTTTCAACATTGGCATGCTTGGTTGTATTGTTTGTAAAAAAATTTACTCGCTTTCAAAAGTACTCTAAAGAGACAATTCTGATAAAAGACAGCAGATGCTGTCACAGACAATGTTGAGATGCCTTTGTGTAGCAGCTTTGGTTCTTGTCAACCATAACTCTTCATTCAATAGCCGACATTTAGTGAGTGTGCATATATCAACTTTTGTCATGAGGGCATGACAGAACAAGCAGATGTCGGTACAATGGAAACCAGCCCTAAATTCACTACCTGTTTAGGGACTATGTGGAACGTAAAAAGTATTCAAAGTGAAAACAAGGCAGTTGAGCCTGAAGTCTCTTTTGCTCTGCCCTTCTGCCTGAGAAGCTTCTTTTTTCAGTTAATTCATGCTGACTAGTAGTCTAAAGAGTTTGCATTTGAAAAGGCAGGGGCGTGACAACTTAACTATGCATTACAAAACATGAAGAAATTCAAAAGATATCGGTCTGAAAAGATGATACGAAAGATATTCTGCTCTACTTCTATTGGACACTTGTTTGTTGTTTTGACCATGGTTTGGCTTGAGAATGATATCGAAAAAAATGACTATAATTAGCACAATAGTCCCACTGGCTTTGGTTTATACATCTCACAATTTGCATAAAACAGATGGTTTCCATTGCAAGCGATGCTTTTGCTCTAATTTGATGCCAGAATTGCAAATTAAGGCAACAACTATTTCCCCTCATCCCACCACCCACCCCCTCATTCCTTGAAGCAAACCACCCATAACTAATGAGAAGAAGAAGCAAGAAACAATCCCAAACCCCTCTTGCATTGATGTTCATGTCACCATAAGCAAGTGAGTTTGTAAAATGACATAATTCAGCATTTGGATGTTTAGCAAATTTGTGGGGGGGGGGTTTTGGCAAAAATTGTTTGGCAAAAATTGTAAAGTTATCTCATCTTCAAAAATTGTTCATGAAGTCAAAGTCGTGTTGCCATTTTGTGGTTTCACTAGGTCAGGAGGCATACTCAATCTGCTTCTTGTTGCTGCTCTAGCTTTCAAACTCGATATTCTGTCTGAGAATTTTACCACTTGCTCAGTACACAGACAGTTACTTTTAGGATCTGCCATATTTCCCTGAGTGAACTACCTTCTGCTCCAGAATACTAATCATTGCACTGATCAATTAGTAGCATCCGTTAGCGTTCCCTGTGTAAGCTACTTTTACGAAGAACACTTAGCATTGACTAAGTTTTAAATTTAATAGAAGATAATTGGAGGCAAATTCAGGAAGTCAATGAGAGCATCTGGGTGATATATAATTATTGACTGCAATGACCAATGAACTATGTATTGTCAATCGTTCATTCATTCATCCACTTATGCATATACAAGGGCTGCTTGCAGGTTTGCTTCATTCCGAAAGGTACAGTTATTCCACTGATGCTGTCTCCCATATATCAAGGCAGGAATTTAAAGTTGGACAGTTAAGTTGGACAAATGCAAAAGATTCCACAGTATCTTTCAAAAAGAATGTCATTTTTCAGTGACCTATTCTTTTTGAAAGGTACTGTGGAATCTTAAATAGCATTTGCCAACAAATGCTAGCAGATGGAACATCCTGCTGAAGGATGTGACATCCTCTTTGATTGAAAACACACTCATTGATGAATGAAAATGCCTGCCTGTGAAAATGCCTGCCTGCCTGTGAAGGATAACAGTGCATTGTCAACTCGGGAATTGAGATATTATCATTAAGTTTTGTTTATTTCAATTATGTTTTATGCACAAGGGATTCTTTTTATTTAGTTCTGGAAAATGTGACCTGATGGTTTTGGTATATCTATAATAATAATAATAATGATAATAATAATGGTGTGTGTGTGTGTGTTTGTGTGTGTGTGTGTGTGTGTGTGTGTGTGTGTGTGTCCTCCATAACTCCAAAACCATGAAACCTAGCAGCCTGAAACTTTGTATACATACTAAGGGAGTGCATGAATGATAATTGTGTGGTTGGGTGTATTAACACTTCCCTTTTCAAGATAATTAATGGCCTTATTTTATAATATACTTCATCAGATGCATCCTCGGATATCTCACTCTTGATGGGGTCTTAAGGCGCATCATGGATTACCTCGCTGGGGTCTTAATTCGCCATTTTGTTTAGCCTGCTCAACAATGCCTTGAGACTGAACAGGCCACAACGGTTTGTTAACAATAAGGTGCTGAAAATGTTGTTTTTTTCACTTACCTCGCTCGTATCATCGAATGCCGACCCGTCCAGCATTGTGCCCAATAGCCAAGGAGACTGCTTTAGCAGTACCAACGTTCTGCACAGAGTATGGTCCCAATGGATGGATGGATGAATCATCGAATGCCTCATCTACATACCTATGAATCACTGCAGACATCGCTTTTGTAATTGCTATAGTTTTCATATGAGGAGCTTGGTGCGATTTCATGCATTATATGATGTGATTTTTCCATGATCTGCTCTCACAGACGAACTCAAGTATATAATAGAAATATAGTGTGAGTTTCAAGGATCGGATCACGTGGACTAAATAGCACGAAATCTGGAGTGAATTCTGAAAATGTTAAGAAATTGGCGATGTTTAGTTTTTTGCGGGTATGTGCCATTACCAATCAGCTTGCTATCACTTGCCAAGCCAGCCGTTCCTTATTAACCTCTAATTGGAGTGCTTGCTTGAGTGCTTAAGCCACTTGCCAAGCACCCGACAGTCGACAATATTACAGTTCGTGTCTCGATAAGGATGTATAGTCGGCAGTTGCTACAAGATAGTGGTACATATGGGTAGACTTGGAACTGTAAAGGGACTCTCCATGAGTATGTGTGCATGCCTGCATGCTTTGTTACAGGTGCCGTGGTGGCAAAGTTTCATCCTGTATCTTATGATGATGATGATGGGGGTGATGGTTTCAACTTTTTACCTCAGCAGCGTACGAGCGATCCCATTTTCCTTGGTTCTCGTGACTGCTTCTAAAGCAATTGGTTATTATACTTGACTTAGGTGTGCTTTACAAAGGTTATATGGTTTCTCTTTGTGAGTTTCAAAATATATTTGATAATACCCGATTTTGTAAGTGCTATAGTTTTCGTGCTTTCTAAATTACCATATTGACGTGTTTATATAGTTTTCCATATTCACGTGTTTTCTAAGTTACACAGGAAAAAATTTTCCACCCATCACTTGATGATTGGCAGCTGTTTATAAAGATTAATGTTGAAGCACATCTCCCTGAAACATCTATAATACAATGTTGTTGTTTTTTAAATTTGTTTATTGAAATTCCCCCAACACAAGGGTGAAAGCCACTCAAGGTTTTGTTGTATCCAGTACGTACTATAGTCGGTAATCACACTGACTACTCCAATCTGCCGATTATCCAAAAAATGCCGATATTGGCCAAGTACTAGTGTATGGTGTGTGTGTGTGTGTGTGTTGTGTGTGTGTGTGTGTGTGTGTGTGTCTTTTTCATAAAGCATAACATATCTCTCTGCTAGCTCCCTATCCCCACCTCTCCCTCACTCTCTGTTCCATCTCACTCTGCCCCCTCCGATACAGTGCAGCACCCACCCATACACTCTCTCCATCTGTCTCCAGACATGTCTGTACAGTGTATGTTTGTCTTCCGGACATGTTGGGCAAGTATTTATCTCTGGACGTGTCCGGCGGTGTTTTGTCCAGCCGGGAAGTTTGTTCCCGGACGTGTCTGGCAGTGTTTATGTCTGGATGGAGTTTGTCTCAGGATGTGTCCGGGCAGTGTTTATCTCCGGACGGCTTGGCTCTGGAACGTCCGTGGTGTTGTCTCCAGGCGCGTTTGTCTCCGTGCGGGTTTTTCCCTGACGTGTCCTGGTGTGTTGTTTCCGGATGGTGTTTATCTCCAGTCGTGCCCTGATGCTGTTTTTCTCCAGGCGTTACTTATAGTATGACCGGAAGAAAATGGACTTCAGACATTATTTTTCCATCTTTACTGCTATTCTATGCAGAATAATTTTGATACAGGTATGAATCATAATTAACGCTCCACCACACATCTCCTTCCTTCCCCTCATTCACTCTGCCTTCCTTCCCCCATCCCTCTCTCTCCCCCAGCCCTTTCTCTCCCCCCACTCTTTTTCTCCCCCCCTTCGTATTCCCATCATGAAGCGTCGGGTGTATTGCTCGTGATTAATAATGTAGAAGTAGTTTGTAATACCACTGATCAATGACACTCACATAAAATGGCCAGTGAAGTGGAAAATACCCTCCTCCCCCCCCTCTTACTCCCATCAATTTGTGGGATAAAATGAAAGTGCACATCTTTATTGATACTTTGACCAAAGCTGATGAGAGAATTTTAAAAAGTAACTCTGATACGAGATTTAGAACGGATATATGAGTTGGTCATGTTATGGAATTTGTCAGGGGTTTAAACTCTCAGAATAGTGCCTGTGAAAAGGGGAACAATTGTGAGTGATTTATTACTGGATGGGTTTGGGAATTGTTAGTTGCCAAATTGAATATTCACACATATATTGGTGGGTCTAGTCTGTGATTACTTGGCAAAAACAGAAATGTTTTTGACAAGTATGTTGATCGCTTCCGTTTGTTCATCTGCTCACCTTTAATTGCCTGCAGGTCACAATTTTAAACCGATCTTCACAAAACCACAAAATGGTGGAGTTGGTTGTCTGACAGAATCCTATTTATTTTTGAGGTCAAATGGTCCTCATTGGCCAAAGGACAACAACTTTTTCTAATTCCGAAAATCCTCAATTTTCATCCGATTGACTTCAAATTTGAAGAGGATTTGCACATCAGGTCACTGAATTCAACCACCAACTATGTTTGAGGTTAACAGGCCAAAAGGTTAAAATAGGCCAGATTTCTAAAATCCTCAATTTTCATCTGATTTGACTTGAAATTTGAAGAGCATATGCATATCAAGTCACTGAATTCAATCAACTATTATTTTTGAGGTCAATATTGGCCAAATGGTCAACATCAGCCAAATTTCTAAAATTGTCAATTTTCATCTGATTGACTTGAAATTTGAAGAGGATTTGCATATTTGTCATTGAAGTCCACCACCAATTATTTTTGAGGTCAACAGGCCAAAAGGTCAACAACTTCGGTAAAATTTCTAAAACCTCAATTTTCATCCAATTGACTTGAAATTTGAACAGGATTTGCATATCAGGTCACTAATTTCAACTACCAATTCTTTTTTTAGAGCTAAACGTCAACATAGGTCTAATAATTAAAATTGTGAAATAAGACCAAAAACTATATATATGTCATGATATCTCAAAAAGTTGTTGACGGAATCAGACAAATCTTGGTAGACAGGTTGTGTGTGTGTGACTAGGACGAATTGATACAATTTTGGTGAAGATCCGAATCTGGATCTGGATACAATATATATGTATATATATTTTTAAGTGATTCTTCACCATTGAGAGATGGGGCCAAAAATTATATAAAGTACGATATTGCAAAAGGTTGTGGACGAGTTATGACAAAGCTAGGCAGATGAGTTGGTTCGAAGACAAGAACAAGCCAATTAGATTTTCATTCAGGTCCAGGTCCAGATCCAGATCTGGCCGATCAGTGGGATACAAAATGTGAACTGTTCAGCATGGTGGAAGTATGCGCTCCACTAAGTGATGTTCTAGTTTATATTTTTTCCACTTTTACTTTATTATCTTTTCCTTTCTGGACTTTGTTTCCTCCCTCAGATGCCACAAGGCCAACTCAGGTCTTTGTGACAGATGCCTCCCAAGCTAACTCACACCCAATCCAATGGGATGCTGGCAACCTTCCACATGTTACCGGCTACATCCTTAAATGGAAACCGGTAAGTCTGCAGCTGAAAAACATTGAAATAGTTTTCTTGTGAACTTAGTTACCACTTGTTATTATGCATTCTTGAAAGTTACCATTTCCAGGAAAGGTTTTTAAAAATCAAATATTTCGTTTTTGCTAAAAAGAAAGAACAAACCAGAAAGAACTTTCTCTTGTGATCAATGTGAATTACATTGTACATTGATTTTATGCTTGATTAGAGAAGCAAAATCAGATTCTGATAATTATGTAAATACAGTGTTTCTATTTATCTCATATGTGTAAGTTAATATTTATTTTAGCAATCTCATGCAGCATAAGAAATGCATTTCTCCTGGTTCCCCTGGTTCCTCATAGAAAGGTGTAGAAGGAGGCTGGAGTGAGGTGGTAGTCCCTGCTGGTACCAACACATACACTATAAAACAGCTGAGGGCAGGTGTTACGTATGAGGGACAACTCATCACGCTGCTAGCTCATGGGACGCGAGAGGTTACTCGCTTTGAGTTCACCACATCTCTCGTAACACGCCATGGAGGTGAGATGATGTGACAAACCAGAGCTGTTAACTGAAAGGCTTTTGTTATTATCCAATGATAACACAACAATCTGTTTATTTACTGAGCATTGCTAGAATTTTTACTGCTTTAGCTTGGAATTTTATTTTTGCACATCAAAATCCTAAATTCTTAACCACAGTATTTTCCCATATACACTTGTGTTGATGCCTTGTTCTCTCACTTGTGAAATTGCCTCCTTGGTTTTGTTTCACCTTGTGCTTCCCTCCAGGCTATCAATGTGACCGTTAACTGAAACCTCATGGCAATTGTTTTAAACTTTTACATGGTTTCTACTACTTACATTTGGTGCTGCTGATTGGTCTGCTCATTTTCGATTTTCCCCTCTTTCGTTTCATATGACTCTTTTTCCCCCGTTGGATATCAAGCCTCGTCCGTGACTTTTGATGATATAATATGTACAAAAATGATAAACAAATAATCACACCTTTTGCTGGGTGACCTTCGATGACCAATTGGCTCCCATTTTGTTTACTTTTAGTTTTTAAACCAAAAAATTGTTTAATTACAGGACAGAAAGAAGGGAACAAGCTGGTAGGCGACAATGGGTGTCGCTATATAATTACATACTAGTCAAACAGTTTTTGACAGATTGGGCTGAAATTTTTTGACAAAGAGGTTGATTATAGTGCGCATAAAAGCGCGGAAGCCGATTTTTGATTTTCGAAAAAAAAACGTTTTTCGGATTTTTTTCAAAAATTTCAAAGTCCCGTTGCTAGGCAACGGTAGCGTCCATAGCAACGGTGTCCAAAGGCATACAACTAGATCTTGTATGAAACCTACCAGTCAAGTTTCATCAAAATCAGTTGACTCCTCTGGCCTCCAGAGCTGTCCATTACATACAAACAAACAGACAAGCCGGTAGGCGACATGGGTGGTCGCTATATATTGCATACCAGTCATACAGTTTTTGACGGATCGGGCTGAAATTTTTTGACAAAGAGGTTGATTATAGTGCGCATAAAAGTGCAGAAGCCGATTTTTGATTTTCGAAAAAATATATAGAAAATTTTTCGGATTTTTTCAAAAATTTCAAAAGTCCCGTTGCTAGGCAACGGTGGCATCCATAGAACGGTGCTCAAAAACATACAACTAGATCCTACAACTGAACCTACCAGTCAAGTTTCATCAAAATTGGGTGACTCCTCTGGCCTCCAGAGCTGTCCATTACATACATACAGACAGGACGGAAAACCTGAGAATAAGGGTAGTCTAGCGACCACCCAACAGACATACAGACAGACGGAAAACCTGAGAAAAAGGGTAGTCTAGCGACCACCCCAAAAAAGGGTAGTCTTAGCGACCCACCCAACAGACATACAGACAGACGGAAAACCTGAGAATAAGGGTAGTCTAGCGACCACCCAAAAAAAACTACAGGACTGCCTTTATGATTAACTTCCTCAGTATGATGGGAGGAATGTCAGGTCAGGTATGGCAGCATGCGCCAGAGCAGTGCATCGCTTGCATTCAATTTCTGCTGATACTCCTGGGTTGCTCGTCTGGCCATCTGCAGCAGATGCCTGGATCCCATCGCCATCGCCTTAGATGTGATCAACCTGCTCAACCACAGACGGCCATGTGGTCAGGCCCATGGCCTCCTCCACACTTATTGAGCTCCCTTCACTGAGAGATCTGGGAAGCAGGATCAGCATCAGGGAAATGTTAGCAACATGGTCCATCCAGCGCATGCTGACATTCGCACACTATTCGCGGTAACAAATCTTCATTTGAGACTCCTCTGCAAAACTGCTCGTTGACACAGTTCGAGCAGCAAGCAAGGATTTCGCGAAGAGACCATATTCAAGAATTAAGCCTGTCTCAGATCCGCTGGGTCAGAGTCTAAGTAACTCCATAGAGGCAGAACCTGGAAGCACAAGGACCTGAAGGTCGGACTTTCGTCCTCCTGATCAGTACCAACGCGCCACACCCCCATGATCCAGTGAATTCCATGAATCACAGCCCGACCCCAGAGTCTAACGTGCCTCTGACTCATGTCAGCAGAGACAGGAATATAATTGCCAAGGCAAGAGAATCTCTCCGTGACCTCAACATCCTCGCCACAAACAGGTACAGACAAGATAGCACCATCCAAGATGTCATTGAAAGCCTGGATCATAGTTTTGACCCAGGAAACCCATAATCTCAGTGACTCAGAATCCTCATTCAGCACCTCGGGTGCCTCCAAAAGGATATCTGGAGGCTCCGCAATGATGACTGCTTCATCTGCGAAATCAAAGTCAGAGATCTTGACATTCCAAAACAATGCACCGCAGCTTGATCTCTTTGACATCCTCCGCAAAATCCAGTCCATGCAAGTGCTGAAAAGTGTGGGGATCAGTACACACCCCTGACAAACTCCAG
>CM068952.1:31270653-31290938 GCA_035128595.1 Eptatretus atami | reverse complement strand
GGGGACCAACATTTGTCTCATAACCATCCCTATCAGTTCCAGTTGATGCAATAAAATCCCCCAAGACTAGAAGAGTATCTCGCCTAGGGCACTGATCAACCACAGACTCGAGCGTGGCATAGAATGCATCCTTCACATTTAGATCACTCTCCTCAGTCGGAGCATAAACAGAAACCAGGGAAATGTGACACCCAGGGAGTGACGACTCCTTCGTCTCATGATACCCTCGTTGACCGGTGTTACCTCAATTTTCATTGGAGTCAGCTTATTGGACAGAGCTCCATCAACTCCTTGGGAATAGTAACCATCAGAGACCAGACCAATGGTAGGTGTAATCACCCGCCATTAATCTCGCGCAATCCGGTTTCCCGAACCTCAGTGAGTGCTGCAATACCGATGTCAACGCTTTGAGCTCAGATGATAACAGAGACAGGTGATCCAATGTTAGGTGAGAGGAGGAAGCAAGGTCTGAGAACAGGTAGCGCTTCTTGGAATGGTGGGAGAATGATCCTGTGACCAAAGCCTGTGGCTCGATAATGACTGCAGCTGAATTCCACTGAAGTTGTTGATGTAAATTTGGAGCTATTTGGAATTCTTGCCACTTCCCATGTTTTTTGTTACTTCAATTGTATTCCCTCAAATTTGTTGCTTTGCCGAAACTTTGCATGCATACTTAGGGAACTCCAAGGGAGTGCATGAATGAAAATTGGGTGTTTGGGTAAAGTTATACCCAAACTTTTGAAGGTAATTAATGGCTTCCCTTCATGAAAGGCTTATCCTTGGTCAGCCCAACTACACCTCGCAAGGGTCTTAGCTACCATTTTGATTTGGCCGAGTCAAAAAAAAAAACCTTGCCCTGGAAACATGATCCACTCTCACGGACTAATTAAAATGTATCATCAAAATATAAATTTCAAATTTGACGATCGGATCTCATGGACTAATTTAGTGTGAAAATCTTAAGTAAAGTCTGAAAATTTAAAGAAATTAGCGATTCTTAGAACTAAGCATGTAAGCATATTTATTTGCGGAAGGCTATGCTCTCACCTTCTCCATACATATATATATATATACACAAGAACATCTGAAATTGCCAAAGCATTGAACATAACTTCTTCTACTGTTTCGACAATTGTATTGAGTGAAGAAAAGATTAAGGAATATGCCCAAAGTGTAACGTAATTGTGTGCAATGAAAATAATTTTAAAGCAGACATAAGCTCCTGCGGCATGAGCAGTGGTATGTGGCGACCGCAGCTTTGTCCTCCATGGAGAAATCCCCGGAGTTTGGAAGGCAAAATAAATGTCATGATTAGAATGTGTAAAGCGAACTATAAGTTCAAGAGAGAATAGAAAAAAGTTTTCAGTGGCTACAAAGCAATGTGCATCCCCACTCCAAGGCTGCATGGCCGAGAGGTACCCACACTCGCTCTGAGCACTCTCGCAGGGTTTGAATCTCAAGCCAGCTATAAACTGTCACCCTGGTGTTTCACAGGCAGGGTGATTAATCGATGTGTGTTGCCGTCCCTCAGATTGACGTTAAACTGGGCATCATCACATCTGCCGGAATTAGTGGGTGGACATTAAAGATCCCTTTACGGTGTCCTTTGCAAAGAGTAGGGGTGCTATCCCTGGCATCCAGGCCAAATTCCAAATTATTGCTCTAACCTACAGGGCCACTGCATCAGCAGCACTGCCACACCATCAGTCAATGATGTTACTTGCAGCCTTGTGTCGCCTTTTTCACAGGAAAAAAAAAAAAAGATGACCAGACCCCTTTGTGTGGTATTTTATTGTAATAATATTTTAATTAATTTACTCTTGAAATGTATTAAATGGGAATGTGTTCCTGGCGGAAAAAAAATTGAGTGGGAATTTTTCAGTCATTGGAATTTTGAAGTTTGATTTACAGTTTCGATTTAAACGATGTTTTCTAGGAACTCATCCATGATGTAAATGGGAAATGCCAGCATATAGTGTGTGTGTGGTGTGTGTGTGTGTGTGTGTGTGTTGTGTGTGTGTGTGCGTTGCGGTTCGTGCGTGTGTGATGTGTGGTGTGTGTGTGTGTGGTCGTAAAGCATAACATACCATTCTCTTTGCTAACTCCCCTCCCCCCACTCCACCTTTCTCTCTTTCTCACCCCTCCCTCTCCCCTCTGTTCTCTCTCTCTCTCTCTCTCTCTCTCTCTCCTCTCTCTCCTCTCTCTCTCTCTCTCTCTCTCTCTCTCTCTCTCTCGCTCTCTGCTGTCCCTCTGTCCTGTCTCTGTCTCCCCCCTCCTATAACAATAAGGCACACTCTCTACCCTCCCCCTCTCCCTTTCCTTTCTTTCTTCTCTTCCACGCAATTCCCCCCTCTCCTTCTGTCACCCACCCTTCTGCCTCCCCCCCCATTCCTTTAGCTTACCCGGCCCATCCTCGGCCTCCTCTCACTCCACTCTCATTCCCCCCCCCCGACTCCCCGACCTTTCTACCCCTCACCTCTCTGCGTCCCTCCGTTCTCTCTCTCTCTCTCTCTCTCTCTCTCTCTCTCCTCTCTATGCTTCCATCTCTCATCTCTCATCTCTCCCTCTCTCCATCTTCCCTCTCCTTCCATCTCTCCCTCTCTCCTCTCTCCTCCATCTCCCTCTCTCCTCTCTCCATCTCTCCTCCTCTCCCTTCTCCCCTCTCTCCCTCTCTCCATCTCTCCATCTCTCCATCTTTCCATCTCTCCATCTCTCCCTCTCTCCCTCTCTCCCTCTCTCCTCTCTCCATCTCTCCATCTCTCATCTCTCCATCTCTCCCTTCTCTCTCCTCTCTCATCTTTCCATCTCTCATCTTCCATCTCTCCATCTCTCCATCTCTCCTCTCTCCTCTCTCCCTCTCTCCTCTCTCCTCTCTCCATCTCTCCATCTCTCCTCTCTTCCCTCTCTTGCTCTCTCTCCTCTCTCCTCTGCACCTCTCTCCAATCTCTCCATCTCTCCATCTCTCCATCTCTCCATCTCTCCATCTCTCCCTCTCTCCTCTCTCCCTCTCTGCCTCTCTGCCTCTCTGCCTCTCTGCCTCTCTCCCTCTCACCCTCTCTCCCTCTCTCCCTCTCTCTTCCATCTCCATCTCTCCATCTCTCCATCTCTCCAGCTCTCCATCTCTCCCCTCTTCTCCCTCTCTCCATCTCTCCATCTCTCCATCTCTCTCCCTCTCTCTCCCTCTCTCCTCCTCTCTCCCTCTCTCCCTCTCTCCATCTCTCTCCATCTCTCCCCTCTCTCCCTCTCTCCATCTCTCCATCTCTTCCATCTTCTCCATCTCTCCATCTCTCCCTCTCTCCCTCTCTCTCTCTCCCTCTCTCTCCATCTCTCCATCTCTCCATCCTCTTCCACTCTCTCCCGATCTCTCCATTCTCTCCCCTCTCCCTCTCTTGCCTCTCTGCCCTCTCTCCCTCTCACTCTCTTCTCCATTCTCCATCTCTCATCTTCCATCTCTCCATCTCTCCATCTCTCCATCTCTCCCCTCTCTGCCTCTCTCCCTCTCTGCCTCTCTCTCCCTCTCCCCTCTCCCTTCTCCTCCCGCTCTGCCTCTCTCCTCTCTCCTCTCCCATCTCTCCATCCTCTCCATCTCTCCCTCTCTCCTCTTCTCCATCTCTCATCTCTCCCTCTCTCCCATCTCTCCATCTCTCCATCTCTCCATTCTCTCCCTCTCTCCCTCCCTCCCTTCCCTCTCTCCATCTCTCCATCTCCCATCTCTCCCTCTCTCCCTTCTCCTCTCCCCCTCTACTCCCACTCCATCTCTCCATCTCTCCATCTCTCCATCTCTCCATCTCTCCTCTCTCCATCTCTCCCCTCTCCCTCTTCCCTCTCTCCCTCTCTCCCTCTCTCCCTTCTCTCCCTCTTCTCCCTCTCTCCATCGCTCCCTTCTCTCCTCTCTCCCTCCTCTCCATCTCTCCATCTCTCCATCTCTCCATCTCTCCATCTCTCCCTCTCCTCCTCTCTCTCTCTTCCTCCCTCTCTCCATCTCTCCATCTCTCCATCTCTCCATTCTCTCCATCTCTCCATCTCTCCCCTCCTCCCTCTCTCCTCTCTGCCTTCTCTCCCTCTCACCCTCTCTCCATCTCTCCATCTCTCCATTCTCTCCATCTCTCCATCTCTCCATCTCTCCATCTCTCCCCTCTCTGCCTCTCTCCCTCTCTGCCTTCTTCCCTCTCTTCCTCTCTCCCTCTCTCCCTCTCTGCCTTCTGCCTCTCTGCCTCTCTCCATCTCTCCATCTCATCATCTCCCTCTCTCCCTCTCTCCATCTCTCCATCTCTTCCCTCTCTCCATCTCTCCATCTCTCCATCTCTCCATCTCTCCCTCTCTCCCTCTCTCCCTCTCTCCATCTCTCCATCTCTCCATCTCTCCCTCTCTCCCTCTCTCCCTCTCTCTCCCTCTCTCCATCTCTCCATCTCTCATCTCTCCCATCTCTCCATCTCTCCATCTCTCCATCTCTCCATTTCTTCTCCATCTCTCCATCTTCTCCATCTCTCCCTCTCTCCTCTCCTCCCCTCTGCCTCTCTGCCTCTCTGCCTCTCTCCCTCTCACCCCTCTCTCCCCCCCTCTCTCTCTCACCCCTCCTTTCTCTCTCTCTCACCCCCTCCCTTCGCTCTCTCTCACCCCCTCCCTTCTCTCTCGTCCCTCTCCATCTCTCTCTCCAACCCTCCCTCTCTCCAACCCTCCCTCTCTCCCTGTCTTTCTCTCCCCCCCCCACCCCCTCTCTTGGATTCCCGTCAATGAAGCGATGGGGTGGTATTTGCTAGTTATTTACGAAGATTTCCGAGCTTTAATAGCATACTTATAACACTGTATTTACTGTATTTGATGATGTTAACTGCTAAACATTGTTAAGATAACATTGTATGCCAATTTACTCCACAAAGTCATTGCTCAAAAGTTACTTCTCAAAGACCTACTGTTTGAAACATGCTTTGAGACCTTGTGGATGAAGCATATAAATGCTGATGAAATATCCCCCTCAAAATCGCCTCATAAGTACAACATACTTTGTGATGCAATGTCTCCCGTAAGGAACATGGCAGAGACACTTTGCATCTTTCACTTTTGACTGGTTGTGTTATATTTTGTTCATGCGACTATTGCCTTGATGTCCTAATTGCTGGTGATGTTTCATCAATTATAATTACCCCGCGCATGCAAAGCGAAAAGCGGGGTAAAGCAATTGGTTCACTTACCTCCGTCTGTCCGTCGGTCCGTCCATCTGTCCACAAACATCAGTTTATGATCGAGGAACAACTTATCTAGATTGAATTTTAAATTTTGAACACGAATCGGAGCAGGAATTTGAAGAAAAGTTTTCCGCTTTACAGTATTTGTCTGTCTCTGAATTTGTCCTGTTTGCACGTGCACACACAGAGAGGAGTGAGATAATATTTTAGTTTATCTGCCTGCCTGGCAGTCAAACAAAATTGAAAATCATTCCAAACACGAAACTTACTGTTTTTAAGGATGTTATAAATGACACATACAACAGGCATAAATAACTCGTGTAACATGTTAGGTAGGGTGGTGTAATAGACACTGCGTAAAACAGCGGTAAAACACGGAATTAATTTATACACTTTTAAAATTTTTATTTCATTTAAATTTAATTATATACTTGAACACTACAGAAGACTAATTGCCTTATTAATACTTCAAAGAACCTCCAATTTTGCAGTACCTGGACATTTTTTAAAAGGTGGTGTATAAGACTGCTACAATAGTGTTAAACTTCTGGATTTTTTAAACAATCTTTAAAATCATTATTTCATTAAAACTGAAGTACTGTACAGTATTTTTTCCTGAACACTGCATGGGGTAGCATGTTCTATGAGCTCTCTAGTTTCCCTCCCTGAAGGAGGACATTGCATTTGAGTCCGTTTATTTGTTTGCTTTTGTTTGTTTGTTCGCACAGAACTTTCGTATTTTTCTCCGCAACCGCTTGTCGGATTGAGACAAAATGTTCGCCATAGTAGCAACTACTCATGTAGGATGTTTTTTTTTTTTTGACAATTATGACGTCATAGGTCACGTGGTGTGGCAGTCATGTTGGAAAAACGAAAAAAACTTTTGACCTCTGTATCTTTGAAACCGCACCAAGGAAAAAAATTGAAACTTGGTACATGGCAAGTACTCCTCATGGGGAATAAGGATTCTTTTTTTTATGACATCATAATTGCATATGTAGACATCTGATTCTGATCACTATGAAAATTTTTGAGGGACATCTCGGGATAAAATGGTCAACCAAAAAAAAAATTTGATGATGTCGTCGGCCACGTGATTCGGCAGCCATATTGTTGTTGTTTTTCTAAAACCTTCAAAAATCTTCTTCTCTGAAGTGGCTAAACAGATCAAGGTAAAACTTTACAGGTATCACCACCTATCCATGAGGAACAAAAGGTTCACACATATGATGTCATAGGTCACATGGTTTGGCAGTCATGTTGGAATTACCCTAAAACCAATTTTTTTAAAAAAAATCTAGACAGATCGAGGAGAAACTTCACATAAATGTTCCCCAAGCCTTGGTTGTACAAGTTTGTTTAGGAATAATTGTCACATGGTTTGGCATCCATATTGGATTGAAGAAAATATTAAATAATGTTTTCTCTGGAACCACTTAATCAATCGATTTAAAACTTCACAACTATGATCCAGTAGTGATGGGGAATACATGTTTTAAATTTCAACTTGATCAGACTCCTGGTCTGGCAGGCAGATTTATTTCAAGTTATTTTTGATCTGGGTTCTTTTTGATTTTTATATATATTTATTTATTTTTAATAAGGCCCACTTGGCTTTGCCTGGATGGGTTTGAGGGTAGAGGAGTAGCAGCTGAAATGTGAATCCTCTCCAGGTTCCTCCTGATGACTTAATCTTTACTTTTTGCTTCGTTGGGTTACTTCTGATGACTCCAATGCAGGACTGTACCGATTTGGTCTTCCACTTCATTTGAATTGAATTTATTTAAATCCCATTTTTAATTCAATTGAATAATAATAGCGTCATTGGTCAGGGTCAGGTGTCCAATCAAAGCGGGACGTCTTGTTACCCAGTCATCACTGCCAGCAGTTATAAAGTGGCAGGTCTGGTTATGTCTCTTATTAATTACGTAACACACCAGAACACAAACGCCACACAAAATACAACACACAAAACAAGTCCTGGTGAGGGGCTGGAATTTCTGATTATTTTTCATGTTTCTTCTAGTATTGGGGTTATACATTTTATTTTGTTGTTGAAATTTCAATGATGTCAATAATTATATTGTCAAATTATATTGTTCAATTAAACATAAGTTTAGATGTGACATTGTGCCATTGATTGAAGTTTTAGGAAGGTTAGTGAATAATTATTTCTCCATAGACTTATTGCATATCCACAAGACAGCTAAAATGGCGTAATTTGAGAACAATGATTGAAAAGGAAGTGAGGAGGGATGATAATGGACTGAGGAAGGGATGAGGAGAGAAGAGAAATGAGGTTGGAAAGAGATTTCCTGGTTTGTTTTTTTGTATACAGAGTCGAGGCTCGTGGAAGAGCAGAGTCGGGGCTCATGGAAGAGCAGAGTCGAGGCTCATGGAAGAGATAAAAAGTAACTGAAGGGTAGAGAAGTGTGGTTATATATGGGGCAAATTGGGTCAGGCTGAGGAGTTTGTCAAAAGCTCTGCCATGTTTGCACACATAATAAACTAGATGAGTTATAATCCTATGGTTTTTCTCTTTGAAACCTCCCCTGGATTCCCAGCCGTTGTTGGGTGTGGCATTTTGAGCCGAATTCCCATGATGATTATTCTGGGGTTTGCCTTCTCCATCCCACATTACAGGAAATGTTTTTCAGCAAACACTGGCCATTATGCAGTATGGGGACAGTTGATAACATCAAATTAGACCGAAAGTACTTGCAGAGATATCAGACGATGCTTTGCTGAAATGGCATCAGAAGGAAGGAAGGACATTGGTGGGACAGGAAAGCTGCACAATTTTATGAAGATGTCTTGTGAGACATTTATGAGACTTTTGAGTTGAATACATTTTGATTGATAGAAAAAGAGATTATATGGGTATTTTGACTGCACACTGAAATATACTTCAGTTGCACATGCAAAAACATCCTATCAAGTCATTTTTTTTTTATGCCCATAGCTACTTTCGCCATCTGCAATTTTTTCGTTCTGTTTCTATTACCTCGACAAACTGTTCATTTGGCACACTGATTGTTATCCTCCTATTTCGAGGTAGAATCGATGGCTTTCCTTTACTTTCCTGGCTTTTTATTCGACTAAACAAAACCACGGTATACCCAAGCAGTACATTCAGCTTATGAGGTGGTTCAGTGAGACTGTCATCTGTTGCAGTGCACTCCAGGGTGAGATTAGACGTGGGGGGTTTTCCTGGCTCTGGATTTGTTTTTATCCCTGGCACTGTACTTGAAATTGCTATTACCCCCCCCCCTTCCCGCCCCCACACCCCAGACAAAAGATTGAAAATTCAGGTAATTTATTTTATAAATATTCTCAGAAACCAACAGCCAAAAGTAGACCACCAAACTGTTCATGAAACTTATGGACCATGCCGTTAACTTAAGTTCTGCTCTCCATGACCGTTCCACTTCAGGTTGAGGGGTCCATGGCCTCTTCCCCCTAATCCCACAATTTCACCCTGCCTGTTGGGAAAATAACTGTCAGTCCCCCACGTGGCTATTTTTTTAGTTGTAATTTGACTTTTCAGCTTTATGTCGCTCTTGTTATGCATAAATTGTAAGTTGTAAAAGTCAGAAATAACAAAATAAAATCAAACCAACGATGTCTATCAATTTTATCTCCCCCACTGGAAACTTTTATCTCATTTCCCCCCACTCATCATGAGAGATTCCAATAATCTTGAAGGCCTTGGTGTCCACTGCATCAAGCTGAGCAAGGTGTGACGCAGCCCAGAGGGTTGAGAAGTACTCCATCAAGCTATGGATGAATGCCTTGTCGGTGGATAGGAGCTCAGGTGTGCCAAAGGAAGCACTTTGCACAACGGAGGACGCTGAGTCGGCATTTCGGTTCTTGTTGCAGGTTTATAGATTCAGCTTTCCCAATGGTTTCTGATTCAGGACTGGATATTGTCTTTCTTGACCAGAACTTTGAGCGCCTGAAAGAGTCGTTCTCATTCTGTAATGAACATGAGGAGAATCTTATATCTTCCCAAGTTGACCTTGACCTGCACTGGTACTCTCAACACCTTCAGTCTGTACATTTGTCTGACTCCGAGTGTTATTTGAAGTCTGCCTTCCTTCTGGCCTAATTTCTGGTACAAGCAGCTCTTTATTGATACATGGTACACAACATGTAGTCATACTGACTGATTTATCCGAATGAACTGATTTGCCTCAACTATCATCATCTTGGAAATACATCGGCAAGATGTGCTCAATGTGGACAACCCTAACTTTGTCACAACCCAACATCTTGACTAAATATGTGTGAAGCCCAAATATTTTCACCACTCTTCCTGCTAACCACTTCAACCATTTATGGTAATGGGTTTTCACTCTGACCTGGTTTAGCTTTACACTTTACACATCATGACACTCCTGCTTAAATTGCATCTGTTCTACTGACTCTACCAAATTTGGTTTCAACAAAGTCAACCTTGTCCACAGTTGCCTTTTGAGAAACACCTCGGCAGGTGTTCTCACGGTTGTGGTGTGAGGTGTATTCCAATCCATTGTTCGGAAATTTACCGCTTTGTGATCCATTGACAATTGACCTTCCATGAGATTTGAATTCAACATCTATCCGTTGAGGGCATGTTTGGCGCTTTGTACTGTACACTCATCTTCTCCATCAAAAGCAGGATGGTGTGGTGGTACCTTGGTATGTTTGACACCATTCCTACTCCTAAATTGTCAAAACTCTTCTGAAATGAACTGAGGTCCATTATTAGAAACAATTTCTTCTGGAAAACCATATGAAGAAAACGATGTATGCAGAATGTCCAAAATTTGCTTGGGGGTTAGTTTTCTGCCATGGAAATACCTCAACCCACTTGGAGTGACTATCTATAATTATGAACAACTGCTGTCCCTCTAGTTCAGCAAAGTCTACATGCAACCTTTGCCATACTCTTGTCAGGCCATTTCCATGGCTGTAAAGGTGCTGCTGATGATATCTTGCTCACAGACTGACATGTGGTACACTGACCCACGATGTGTTCTATTTCCTTATCCAAACCTGGCCTCCATAGGTAGCTACTGGTTGAACTCTTTGTCGTACACATTCCGAAATGCTGATCATTCCTATTTTCTAACAGTTGACAACTGAACTTATTATGAATTTCAACTCTTACTTCCCACAAGATACAACGCTTGTCTATTGACGATTCATTTCTTCTAACAAAATAAGGACTTCACTATTCCTGCTCCATGTTTTGACAGCCTAATTTCCATCTGGCTGTACTTTCGTTCAGTCACGGAGAGAGTGCGTGATGTGAATGCAATTGGTCATCCCTTTCCATTTTCAAAAACACATGGAAAATCATACCTCCTACCTCATATGCCAAAGCATCGCATCATAATTTCATCTCTCTGTTCACATCATAATGTACAAGCACAGAACTTCCCAGCAACGTGCCTTTACATAGTTTGAATGCTCTTTTGCAGTTATCCCACCATTTCCAAGGAACATCAGGAAAAGCTTGTTCAATGGAATTAGAATTGTGCCAACATTTGGAATGAATTTAGAACACAGTAATTTAAGAGGCCCCGAAATGCTCTGTGATGTTTTTGGATCTAGGGACGTTCTGTATTGCATCCACCTTTTCCTTGGTAGGATGTAAACCATCCTTGTCTACTCCATGACCCAAAAACTCGATAGAGTTTTGAAACATTTCACATTGATATGCTTTCACTCGTACTCCATGCTTCTTTAAATGTTTGAGCACCGCATCCAACACCTCATCATAGAGTCTGTCTATTGGTGGCTGGATTGAGAATATTGTAATGGACTCGGTGTCCCGAACAGGCAATGCAAGCCTGCTGGAGATTAACCTGCAAGACGCTGAGTGGAGGCATTCTGCCCACGCAGCGACTCCACTGTGCGATGTGGTTATTAATTTGGCCAAGCGGAGAGTTCAACACACGCATTTGGTTTTTACAGGGCAACTTGGGTACGCTGCAGGGAAACTCCGTAGCTCAAAGTATACAGCAATATTGACTTTGAACAAAACAGGTTTAGCGATAAGGGCACTCAGTAGAAGGCATACCGCGCCGCGCAATGCCTGATCCAGTAGAACATATCAGACCCAACCCAATAAAGTTTTTGAAATATCATGCTATATATCATTTTTACCCTAGCCAAAGGAGAGGGTATTGCATTTGGGTCCTTTGTTTGTCTGTTTGTTTGTCTGCTTGTCTGTCTGTCTGTCTGTCTGTCTGTTTGTTTGCCCACACAGAACTTTTGCGTTTTTCTCCGCAACCGCTTGTCGGATTGAGATGAAATTTTCACCGTTGGTTGCACTACTCATGCAGATCGTTTTAATGATAATGATGACGTCGTCGGTCATGTGATTGGGCAACCATATATATATATATATTTTTTTTTTTTTTAAACCTTCAAAAATCTTCTTCTCTGAAGTGGCTGAACAAATCGAGGCGAAACTTTAGACATATAACCGCCTGTCCATGAGGAACAAAAGGTTCACACATATGATATCATAGGTCATATGGTTGGCAGCCATGTTGTATTTACCCTAAAACCTATCAAAATACAGCACTCAAAAGAAGTCCTGGCGAGGGTCTGCAATCTCTGATTGCTCTTTTTCTTGTTTGCCATGTCTCTCAATGGTGAAGAATCACTTTAAAAATCAAATAATTATCCTATCCGGATCTGGATTCGGATCTTCACCAAAATTGAATCAATTCGTCCTTGTCACACACACACACAACCTGTCCACCTAGTTTCATCTGAATCCGTCCGCAACCTTTTGAGATGTTGTGATGTATATCAGTTTAGCCTTATCTCTCAATGGTGAAGAATCACTTTAAAAATTCTCAGATCCGGATCCAGATTCTGATGTTCACCAAAATTAAGCGTTGCTATCCTTGGCCAGTCACCCACACATACAAAAAAATTCATAACTATTGCTTGGAAGCTGTGGCCAAAAATCGTGTGACAAATAGACAGACAGACATACAGACAGACAAACAGACAGCCAAATGCTACAGACCAACATACTTGATAAAAAATTTTTTTGCCAAGTAACAAACAGACAGGAGTCAAAACATAAACTCCTTCCACCTTCGGTGGCAGAGGTAATAAATGCTAACTTGGATGGAGACACAGAAAAGAAACAATGAATAAAGAAGACAACTTGGAAACCCGTCGGTGCACTTAGCACATAGTCGGGGTCTCCATGTCGAAACCTTACACTAAACTTATCACATTCAGACTTGTTCAGGGACAAAGGACAGACAAAACATTAAGACAGGATTGATGAGGTAGAAGTTTTGGTAGTCTTTTTTACATGGGATGTTAGGAGGACCACCATGGGTGTGTTAGTCAGGCTCGACACTCGTGTGGCTGCTCGAGACTCTTGCCGCCGTCTCTCCTCATTTGCGATCTCCAGGCACTGAACAAGCCAGAGTCCGCATGGAGTGGTCGTGTCAGTCACAGTGAGAATCTACAGATTTACAATCTATCAAATGTAAACTCTTTGCTCTTGACTCTACTCAGGCCCCTCTAGCTGTGTCCTCCAGGCTTCTCCGCATCTGACTTGTATTGCCACCACTGTGTGCCCCCTGCTGTGAGACCACCACTCCCCACCCCACTCTGTGAGGGTCATGTCGCACACATGCAACGGCCATTTTGATGCAGTTGAGTAGGACTCCCACATGTGGAACCCACATGTTCATACAGTTGTTTGGGGTCTGGGAGGAATGGCAATTTGAAATAATTAAGAATACTTATTATGGAGGAAAAGGAGTGAAGAGACAGAAACAGGGGCTTGTGGGACAAGAAGCTTCCTATACATCTCATCCCATTGGGGACCATACTCTGTACAGAGCGTCGGTGCTGCCGAAGCAGTCTCCTTGGCTATTGGGTACAATCCTGGATGGGTCGCCACTCTGACGCAGGATACTCGAATGACTCGGTCCTCCCAGCAAGCTGGTACTCATTTTGCCGACCTCGGAAGGATGGCAGGCTGAGTCAACCCCCTGGTGAATTAACTCAGCGGGAAACGAGGCTTGAACTCAGGACCCTAGGATCCCAAGCCGCCACCCTAATCACTGAGCCAACACCAGGCTTACATACATCTCATCCTGGTCGTTTATACCTGGGGTTACAAAACACTTATTCTAAAAATAATTAAGAGATAAATTTTTTGAAAACATTTCTTTCACTCTGTGAGGCACATCGGGCTACCAAGGCAGTTTCACTTGGCTGAGGAGTACAGTACCGGATGGGTCACCACTCTGACAGAGGATACTCAAATGAGTTATTACCCGAGTAAGCTGGTACTCATTTTGCTGACCTCAGAAGGATGACAGGCTGTGTCAACCCACCTGATGTTGTGTCAATGGCATTATAGGGGCCTCAAACTCAGAACCCTAAGATCTTAAGCCAGCCACCTTAACCATTACACCAACACCAGGCCTCATTAAAAGATAACCAATTTATAATTAATCTTTAACTCGTCAATAATTAACCCGAAGTCATTTCCATAACAATATCAACCAAATAGCAGACAACCCCATCCAATCCTTGCAGGACTTGGTTCGTTACCCATTGGAAAATTTCAGGTGCAGAAGACACTCCAAAAGGCAATCTCTTCTTCTTCTTTCGGCTGCTCCCGAATTAGGGGTCCGTGCTCCCAAAAATTTAATTAGGGGTCGCCACAGCGGATCATCCGTTATGATCCGCATACTGATTTGGCACAGGTTTTACGCCGGATGCCCTTCCTGACACAACCCTGGTCACCTCTTACGACACAGGGATAAGGATCGGGTTTCGCCATGATTCCGGGCTGCCCTACACCCTCTCATAGTGCGGCCCAGCGCAGAGCTCCCGTCCTCAGGCGATCCTCCAACCCAAGCCTCCGAGTAGCCGGATTACAGGCGCATGCCACTACGCCCGGTATTCCAAAAGGCAATCTATTAAATGTAAATCGACCCCTGTGTGCATTTACTGTCAAAAATAACTTGGACTCCTCATCTAACTCGAGTTGCAGGTCGGCGCTTGTCAGATATAACTTTGAAAAGGTCAGGCCTCCTGTCAGATTTGTGAATAGATCATCCACGCTTGGCAAAGTGTTGGGTGGATTATGATCTAGAACTTTATTTACAGTCACTTTATAATCCCCACAAACGAACCTGTCCATCTGATTTTGGTACGACAACAATCGGAATGGTCCAATTACTTTGATCTACTTTCATGATAATGTCTTCCATCTCTAATCTCTTTTGTTCTTTCTCCACCCTTTTCTTCATGGTGTAGGTCATAGAGTGTAGCTTAAAACAGATGGGTTTGAAATTGTCTCGTAGCACCACCATTGCATTCAACCTGATTATTGGTTTCCCCATCTCATGCAACACTCTGGGATATTGCTGAACAACATCCTCTTGTGAAGGATGCCAGGACTGAATGTGGGAAATCTCCTTTCGATCGACCTTGATTGAGCCGAAGCTATTTCTTCCCACTTGTGCTGGCCTGTTCCCAGCTACTTTGATCACCTGCAACCTGTACGACTGATCCTTGTACTTGACTGGTACTATGAGACTACCAACTGGAATCTTCTCTCCAGCGTAGCTACGCAACTCCACGTTCATTTTCTGTCGTGGAAGATCATTTAAACTCTTGCCATACAATGCTTTGGGACCACACTTGCAGACGCACCCATACCAACTTCCCTCGGCGTTGTTGTTCCAGCGATGTCAACGTGGTTTATCATCGGTCATCTTGGTGGTCTTGATGCTGTATATCTCCAAAATCTCCCCCCTCTGTCTCATGCTGGTTACTTGATGGTGTGTGTCAACCCTGGCTCCTGCTGCCTGATGACATTGTCTATTTCCAATGGCACACCTTTGAGAGGTGGCTAACCTTCTTGCAGGTATAGCATTCAGCCTCTAAATAATGACAAGTGTGGGGCCGTTGCTGCCCAAGACGGCGGTAACACACCTGACTCATGTTACTTTCACTGGTGACCAAGTGAAGGCTTTTGAGCATGCTCCTTCTGAATGTATAACTTGTTCAAATTGCATGTAGCTACAGACATCATTGGTTTACCATCAACCCCATGAACTCGAAACTCTCCGATATCCTTGTCAAACCATCTCCATCACCACTGCAGTCTGACATTCAAGTTCAAATGTTTGCTGTTTATGCACTCAACTATCAGTCTACTCACAAACCGATCTCTCAAAGAAATCATTGAAATGGCAATGAGTACATTGTGGCACTTTAAAAAAAAAAAAAAAACTCGATTCACTGATTTCCTCTCCCAGCAATTAGTTCCTGGTATCGAACCAGTAGCTTTCAGAAATTTCCAACTGTGCCCAACGGTGTGTCCTTCAGCTTGGAAGCAGTGTGCCACTCCTCGGCTTTTTTCACAAGATCTTGGCTATTCGTTGTTCACCTTGGCGTCTTGGTTTTCTATAGGTTTTCTTGGCGAATAGGTTTTCCATTATCTACATTATAGAAACCTTGTGAATTCTTGACTTTTTATTGGCTCACCTTGGCATTTATGAAAATGAGGAGTGGTCACACTGGTTGGAAGGGACGAGTAGGTTCGTCAAAGTCGCCTCAACTTCAGGTCCAACAGCATTCAGCAATACGGTGCATTTCCTTTCCAAAACTGCCCGGTTATGGCTTTCACCATCAGCGCTTTAAATGAAGATGTTGCCACAAACAAAAACAAAAAACAATCATTTCGAGCCATTCTATATATGCACCAAAAGTCTTGCGGGAATCGCTCAGACGTCTCCGTTTTCTCTTTCCACCATCGCAGTTGTCCAACTCTACAGTGAAGAAACGTGCGAATTTTTATTGAGCTCGCGTGAAAATGAGGAACCCAGCAGCTTCATTGGTCGGCAGGAACATTACGCCTATGGGAATCTACCATCCCATCCACATCGCCATTCTGTCGTTTCTTTGGAACGAAATGCCAGACACATTAAGTGCACTTCATTGGTGGCTCAGAAGAGATTGGTCACTCCCATTTATCACAATCAGCACTGTTTAACATGTACATGAGACGGCACTATTATTGGTTCACGAGTCAGTAAGTGACCACTATATTCGTTATGGGTGTGTGTCTGTCTGTCTGTCTGAGCATAGCTCCGTGGGTTTTGATCCGATCCTGATAAAATTTGGGTGGGAGGTTTATATCATGATCTAGTTGTGTTTTCCGGAGAATGGGCATGCTGCGCCCATTATGGGCGGAGCCACGCCCAAAAAACATGTGTTTTTAGGGGGTAGCCGATTTCAAGTTACATCTTCTCCGAGGGGGTTTGTCGAATCTGGCAGGGGTTTCGGTATTTGGTTAGCCCAATGGCACCTGCATAGCCCCACGGAGCTCGATTTTTCATTTTCGTCCAAGGTAAGGTCACAAGGTCACGAACTTAGAAAATGTCAAAAAGAAAAATCAATAAATTGGGCATCAAGCTCCTCGGGTTTTCAACTGTTTCGAATGAAAGTGGTAATGCAAGTAGTGCTCTTCGAGTACGACAACTTTCATCATTTACGTTTTTCCCGATTCCTGCCAGTTTGTTCGTGGCGTCCCCTCGAAGGTCAAAAAATTAAAAAGGCGAACCGTGTACATTGCTCGTGAACCATCGCCATCTCCAGACTTGTACTCCATTGCAAACTACTTGACTATCATACTGTTCCTGACTAACTGACTTCGGATTAATAACAGCCACACGTATAAATGTATCCTTATCATAAGCAATTGTTACTGCTGAATACTTTGCAAAGAGTTCATTTCGAATTGTCTTTCTTTGCACACGCAGTGTCATCTCGACGTATCATATATCGGCCAAGCAGTCCAACGCTTACGCCGCTGGTTGTCCGCTCGGAAATGGTGACTGAGATCACGTCGAGCAGCTTTGTTGTTTCATGGGTTTCTGCTTCCACTTCAAGCTCTGGCTTCCGTGTTGAGTACGAGCTAAGTGAGGAAGGTGCCGAGACTCAGCACCTGGGTAGGTTCAACCAGGCCTGCTAATTATAGCTAATTGCTCATTCTGAGCAAAATACTTGAGCTGCCCTCTCAGAATAATCTCTTTTTTTTCATATATATATAGATATATTTTTTATATATATTTATTTATTATTTATTATCTTATTTTTATTTTTTATTGTGAACAGATTTGCCAAACTCTGCTTCATCTGTTGTTTTGGATAACCTACTTCCTGGGCGACGATACAAAGTCAAGGTTTACGAAGTGATTGAGGGAGAGGAAGACACCTTGCTCCTGGACACGGCACAAATAACCGGTGTGTATGGATGTGTATGCAACTCTCGCTAACACGATGGTTTGGAAGGTTTTGAGGAGCGTCCCTATTAATGAGCGCGTCATGTCACGGTGCAGGATTATAAAGACTCCATTGATTGCTTTTGTTCATCAAAACAGAGTGAGATATGAAAAACACATTTGATCTTCAATTATGTTCAAACTATGATGAGATTTGTTTGATTTTTTTTTTCTCTCCAGCTCCTGACCCTCCCACTGAATACAACATTTTGGAAGTCACAAACAGCTCAATAGTCATCCAGTGGGTGGCTCCATCTGCTCCTATCAGCAGTAAGCAAGAATATTTGACTTGATGCCTGTCAGGGTGGAATGTATTTTTGTGTGACAGATTGCTCACCTTGTTCATTTGATCACTGATAAAATTGAATACATTTATGAAATTGCTGCTCTCATGTCGTGCTCGTCAGGAGGAATCTTTTCATGAAATCTTGTAATGACTACAAGAAAAGAAATGCATTCTACTTTTGCTTTAGCATCATTTACGTTGAGATAAAATCGTGTATATGCATCATGTCATAATGTGCATGTTTCTTTGGTGAATGCCTTCAGGTTACAGCATCACTTTCGGCCCGATTGGTGAGAGTGCTATTTCTGAGATTACATTGCCCAAGGAGGTGACATTGGTTAGGCTGCAGGGACTACAGCCCAGTGTAGTTTACAACATCAGCATCATGGCACTAGTTGAAGACCAGGAGAGTGCACCGTTGTTCATCGAACAAGCCACGAAGAGATCAGAAGTGGAATTTGAAACAAGGTTTCCAAATCCAGGTGTGACATTGGTTTGTTTCATCTCTTTGCAAACGGTTTAATGACACAAGTAATGCAGTCGCACAAAATAGCATAGGGGCTGGAAAGTTTGATTGAAAGAATAGGAAGTGTGTGTGTGCGTGCGTGCGTGCGTGTGTGTGTGTGTGTGTATATATATATATATATAATATATATATATATATATATATATATATATATCCATATATACGATCTTTATAACCACTGACCCACTGACTCACTGACTGACTGATATTAAAGATCGGTACCTTCCGGGTGACGTAGAAAGCTGAAATTTTGCACGTCAGTGGACATCAAAGCGGTACACCGGAAAAATCACAGAATCGTCGGACAATATCCATAAATGAAAATATAAATTACATTTTTAATTTTTTTAATGCAGGTGAGTGACCCAAGACAATGGGGAAGCGCGGTAATTTTGTGTGCCGACAGACATCAAAGCAATACACCAGGAATATCACAGAACCGTTGGAAAGCATCCGTAAATAAAAATATAAATAAATTAAAATAAATAAATGAAAAATCAAATGCAGGTGAGCCACCCGAGACAATGGGGAAGCATGATAATTTTGTGTGCCGACGGAAATCGAAGTCAATACACTGGGGGAAAAAGCACAGAATCGTCGTACAAATTCATACATGAAAATATGAATCGATAAAAAAAAATCAACAAAAATGCAGGTGAGAGACCCGAGACAATGGAGAAGCATGATAGGCTTGCATGCCGAGGACATCGACCCGACACACGGGAAAAATCACAGAACCGTCGGACAACATCCATGAATGAAAATAAAATGAAAAATCAAATGCAGATGAGCGACCCGAGAAAAATGGAGAAGCACAGTTCATATGCTCACACAATGTGTAAGTACACCCAGCTCGTGTGTGTATATATGTGTATGTATGTATGTAAATATATATCTATATATATATATACATACACACACACATACGCACACACACAGTGACTATAGAAAGTCTACACCCCCTTTCAAATTTTTCACCTTTTGTTGCCTTCTAGCCTGTAATTATATTGCATCAAATCAGACTTTTTCCACCTTTATTTACACATCGTAACCCACAAATTCCAAGTGAAAAACAAGTTCTACAGTTTTCACAAAATTAATAAAAAAAATATAAAACTAGAATATCTTGGTTATATGTTCAATATATCTTGTTATAATAGGGTTGGGCACACATCGACTTTTTCTCTGTTGTCCCGTTGAAAGGAGTGTTTTTTATGGCCATTTTTCACGCTGATCACAAATCCGTTGAACTTTTTGACATAGGATGATGTCTTAGGTTGGTAAAATGCAAAAATTCAAAATGGCCACCAAATTTACCCATTTTCAGGTAAAATTTGATCATTATGGCTTACTAGGGCATGTGATATGTCATTTCTTATGTTTTCAGGGTCGCTGATATCGAATATGAGGTCAAAACAGTGACACATGATGGCTGTATGGATTTATCGCTAAACATGGGTATTTTCGATGGAAAATACCCACTTTTCAATTTCAGAACGAATTTTGAATTGATTAATCAACTACTGTATATCCTTTGTTTTTGATGTTGTACGTTTTTCGTAACTGTAACGACACGAAAAACGTACAACATCAAAAACAAAGGATATACTTGATTAATCAATTCAAAATTCGTTCTGAAATTGAAAAGTTACAGTTACACTGTAACGACACGAAAAACGTACAACATCAAAAACAAAGGATATAGTTGGATTAATCAATTCAAAATTCGTTCTGAAATTGAAAAGTGGGTATTTTCCATCGAAAATACCCATGTTCAGCGATAAATCCAACAGCCATCATGTTCATGACCTCATATTCGATATCAGCAACCCTGAAAACATAAGAAATGACATATCACATGCCCCCCTAGTAAGCCATAATTATGAAATTTTACCTGAAAATGGGTAAATTTGGCGGCCATTTTGAGTTTTTGCATTTTACCAACCTAAGACATC
>CM068952.1:31248726-31260157 GCA_035128595.1 Eptatretus atami | reverse complement strand
ATCGATGTGAAACTTCACAATTATGATCTAGTCATGATGGAGAATACGTGTTTTAAATTTCAACTTGATCTGACACATGGTCTGGCAGACAGAATTATTTAATTTTTTGATTTGGGTTCTTTTTTTTCTTTCTTTCTGTTTTTTTTTGAATAAGGTTCACTTGGCTGTGCCTGGATGGGTTTGAGGGTAGAAGAATACGTCACTGAAACGTGAATCCTATCCAGGTTCCTCCTGATGACTTCATCTTTGCTTTTGCTAGTTTGGGTTCCTTCTGATTACTCCATTGCAGGACTGTACCTATTCGGTCTTCCATTTGATTTGAATTGAATTTATTTTTAGCCCATTCTAAATTCAATTGAATAATTTTTTCAACGTATGGTCCGGGTCAGGTGTCCGATCAAAGCAGGGTTGCATCAAAGTGGGACATCTTGGTACCCGGTCATCACTGCCAGCAGTTATAAAGTGTCAGTTCTAGTTATGTTTCTTATTCATTACGTAACACACCAGTACACAAACGCCACACAAAATACACCACACAAAACAAGTCCTGGTGAGGGTCTGAAATCTCTGATTGCTCGTTTTCTTGTAATCAAGTGTTTTTCTTTTTTCTTTCTGCAGTGCAACCAATCATCAATATCCCAGAGATAGTCAAAAGGATATCTGCGACATCCCTTACACTCAGATGGCCACCAGTTGCAGGCCTTGCCATCAAGGTATGTCTCAATGTGCATTTTTTGGTTCAGGAGAATTATTTTTAAGTTCAATCCATCTTTCATTCATTCCCACCTATTTTGCAATTTGTCTGGGTAATTTAAAAATAAACACTTGGTAATAATTCGTATTCATGAGTGATATATTTCTTTGTCATTTGACTTTGTCATCTTCAGGTGATTGTCCAGTCAACTCACCCATATCATGGACAAAAACTTCAAGAAAAGACCTCAAAATCTGGATACATAATCATTGATGGTTTGAATCCTGGAGAGGAGTATACAGTTACCATAAGTGTGTTTTTGAATGGTCAAGAGGTTCAGGAACCCACCATCCACAAATTGACCACATGTAATTCCTTGTCTTTCATTCCACTCTTTTTTTTTTTTTATTTGAAACACTTTTGTTTGCCTTTTCAGTCTATGCTCAACATTATATTGTTTAATACCTCACCATAACCATTGTGTCTGGCCCTGTATTTCCCAAATTTGTCATGTGACTGTCATTGTCATCACCTGTTATTGAAACAGTTATGAAAGACAACAGGCGATTTATTGAGCTTGTTATTCTTCTCTTGCAGCTGCAACATCTGAGAAACAAGTGGTGGGTGGAGCACCTGGTATGAAGCCAGTGGTCTCCTGGGAAAGAGTTAATATTCCAGGTAAGTAAATCACTCTTGATGTGTAAAAAAAAAATTAAAATTTAATCAAGTCATTTCAAATTGTAGGATGGTTAAGTACAGAAGGCATGGATAATGACTATAGTAAAAAATAAAATCCCACAAGTGTGGGATATGATTCATCCTGAGAAGGTACTGTTCTGCAACATTAAAGGAGCAAATAGAAAACAGGACTGACAGTGGTGATTATTGAAGGTGCAAAAATAAGGATTGTTCTTAGAATCAAGGTCGATGTTGGAATAGCAAGACAACAGATAATTTAGGGGGAATGTACTCAGTTTGGCAAAAGGGAATAAGTGGATATGAAATATATGGGAAGAGAAAACAAAAATCAAGAATTGTGCAAGGATAAGTGAACAAGGGGAGTGATTGGGGAGTAATGCAAATTGAAAAGATCACGAGTGGGGGTGGAAGGTAAAAAGAGAAGATGGTGGGTTGCCATCTTTAAGCATTGGAGGGAAATAGGATTGGACTGACAAAGGGAGATTATTTTTCAGCTCGGCATAAATGGGGACAAATAGTGAAAGTGAACTTGTAGCTCTGATTTTGAAAGATCAAGAAGGAGCAAGTTATTGGAAGAATTCATGTGTTCTGGTTGTCTGGTTGGGCTGGGGGTGGTGGGTGGTGAAAAAGGGTTGTAAGATCACAGAGTTCAACGCTTTCAATGGAACACCGGCTTTTTGAAAGCATGACACATATGGTGAAAGACTACGAACATGGATGAACTCATGACCATCCATCATAACTCTATGTTACTTATCTGCATGGCGATTTCAACTGCCCCCGTACCAACTGGGTACGTGACAGCTCAGCAACAACTGACCATGGCATTGCAGCCAAGGCCTTCTGTGATTCTTTGGGTTTGAAACAATATGTGACCATCCCCACCCACATGTCTGCTCATGGCACATCCTCCTGGACTTGGTAATAATAAACATTCCATCCAACATCTGCCATTTCTCCTCCACCCCTCATGGCTCCTCTGACCATGGTCTAATCAAAACTCCTATCTCTCTGGCCATTGTGAGGAAGCAACCTCAATGCCACAGAATATGACTAGTCACCCAAGTGAATTGATAGGGACTGCAATCTTCCCTCTCATAAAAGGATTCGGCTGTCATCTCTGCAGCATCTTGTTTGGATTCCAACTTGGAATACTTTCACAAGAGCTGATTTTTTTTTCTCATGCATCGCGTTATCCCATACCATCTGCAGTTATCCTATCTAACCTCTCGGCCATGGTACACTGAATAATGTGGTGAGGCCATTGTTGTTAAGCAGCTTACTTTTTGAACATGGAAGACGAGCCAAAATGAGGGCAACTTCAGGTCGCTTCATAAAGCTCACAACAAGTGTGTGTCAATCCTTAGTGAAAACAACTAACATCATCTTGCTATTATCAACGCTGGACTCTCCACAGTCTCCTTCCTCAGACTTCGGCTGGCACCATGTTAAGTCTGTCCCTGGTGCAGGCTCCCCCCTCTATCCTCCATCACCTCAAGTGACATCACTGCAGACTCTGCTTGAGAGAGGGCATATAACTCAACTTTGTTGGTATTTGCCTCCATATCTATTGTACCCACACTATCCCATTCTGGCCTAATATTACTGCATAGGAGGACAGAGTAGGACAGGGTGAGTCTGTGAGATTTTGTGGTTGCAATATACTGGGATACTGTTTACTGGACCTTATATCCTTACCAAATAAAGTTGGGAAAATTCAGCCTCAACCCTACTTCAGTGATTGGTCCAGATGGCATAATTTCCCATGTTCTCAAATATTGTGCTCTTCAACCTGTTCTTCTCCCTTTACCACCTCCCATCTGACTGGAATTCAGAAAACATCACCCCCATTCACAAGAATGGTGCAAAAACACACCTTAACTATCGGTCAGTGAGCATGCTTCCAATTTCTAGCAAAGTCATGGAATTCATCATCACTGTTAACATTGTTTTTCCTGTTTTAGCATACCGTACTGACCTCTGACCATCAGTTTAGATTCCATCTCTGGACATGTTGCTGCATTTTTCTCAACAATCACTGAAAGCCTGACTCTCAAACAAGAAGTCAGGACTATCTGCCTGGAACTACGTATCTTGGACACTTGTCACAGTCTGACATCCTGTTCTGTTTGTCATGCTCGCTGCTTGTGGCATACAAAGCTGACCTTACACCTCACTTTCTGACTTTATTCCACCTGCACAGGGAACACATTACTTTACATGGAATCCTCTCCTATTCTCTCATCTCCCAGAGGTGGCTGGACTGCCACAAACCAGTGTTTTGGGCCAAGTCCTGTTCCTTAGCTGGATAAATAACCTCTCAGATGAAAGAGGTTCAGTCTCTTGACCTTTGTGGTTTTACCTTCAGCCATTTCCTCTCCTGGTACCCACCTGCACTCTTTTCTTCCTCTTTTCTCTTGTTTGTGAAGCTGTCTTCCAGAGGCGGTCTAGTCACACTCTTCTCTCCAGTAACAGTACTTCACCCTCTCCTGTTCTCCTCATCCCTATCAGTGCAAACAATCATAATTGTGCTTACAGCTTACAAGGCCTTTGTGTGTAGCTCAATAAAGTATTGCTCTCCATTATCTGGGAATGTGTGCCAGTATCACACCTGTATCTCCTGAATTATATGGAATCTAAACATCTCAACATGATTGGCATCTCCCACAATTAAGTCAAAGCATAAGGCCTGTTACACTCACATCTTAGACAGATTTGTGGCATATTTTGTCTTATAAATGCCTCTTCTCCAGTCTAGCTCACTCTACTATCTGAGTCTTCGAACTCTCCCCAGATCCTTCAGACCAAACACATTCTTGAAGTGAACTCCTCATTGTTAAACCTCCAAAATCCAGGCTTATTACCCATTTCCACTCTTTTTCCCCTCTTTTCTCTTGTTTGTGAAACTGCCTTCCAGAGGTGGTTCATTCACATTCTTCTCTCCAATAGCAGTACTTCACCCTCTCTTGTCATCCCCATTCTTACGAGTGATCTTTGCTTTACCCCCGTTAATCCAAGCTTAATCCATACCTCTGACTATCAAGTTACTGTGTGCTCTGTCTCTCTGTCTCTCCATATTTGCATCTCTCCATGTGTTTGTTCGTTTTTTTCCCTTGCTTTATGTGTCCGACCATGACCACCTGTTCGTGCATCGCCTTTTTACCCTATCACTTTCCTCTTCGCACAAGATTAGGGGGGGGGGGCGGTGTTATTGTTTCATCGATTATTTTACCTGCTTTCTATGCACCACAAGCTCTGTGAGGTTCAACATGTTCATCAACGAACAATGTCTAACCTTCATTAAGAATATCATGGCACATAGCTCAGTCAATCTATGACTTGTGAGAATAAGGCCTAAGTCACATTTGCTCTACGGCGAGGATACGGCGGCCGTACGCCCTCTGATTGAGAAACGTGCGGCGGCCGAGAGTGGGCCTCAGGGTGGCCCTACGCCGTATGGCTATATTTTAGCTATATATAGGCTATATACCCTCAGCAGCAAGAAAGCATTCACTGCACTGAATCTTTACACTTTACCATTCATGTAAGAAGGGAGAAAGGATATGAGCAAATTAAAAAAAAAATTAAATCCTTCCACTTGCTTTGACTCTTCCTTCCGGTTAAGATAAATGCACACTACGTGATTGTCATCTTTCCCACAACGTGCTTATCTTCTTCATCTGATCTAATGTTGTACAGTTTGTTGTCATTATGTGTGAGACCAGACAGACAAATGGTCAGGGTTGCCCCAAATGATCTCAGGCAAGTGAGATCAGATTGAGGTAAGAAATCGGCTTTGTACTTCCTGGAGAAGTCTCTTGGCTTCGTCGATTTAGGCAAATCTGTAGCTTCATTCACAAATATAATTTTGTGTTATGAACAAACTAATAGTGACAGTGAATATAAGATTTACAACAGCTCAGCTGTTAAGCAATCGTTTTTTGTTTTCTATCTATCTAGTCATCCCAGAGGTGGGCAAAAAGGCTTTAATAACAAATTTTCCTTACTCCATTCCTCCCCACTTCAGGTGTGACAGGGTATCGGGTACGAGCAGAACCTATGCCCGACCAGCATGGAGAGATGGTTGAGAGGGTTGTTGGACCTGATCAAACCTCGGTTGCACTTGATGGACTAACTCCAGGTGTACGTTACAGAATCACTGTTTCAGTGATTAATGAAAGTGAAGATCATTTATCCACTGATCACATCCACACAGGTTAGAACCCTGATTTATCCTAAAAGAGAGAGATTAGACAGTATTTGTGGCTATCTTTGTCTATATTAAATGCCTCTTCTCTTCCAGTCTTAAGCTCACTCTACTATCTCTGAGTTCTTCGAACTCCCCGCAGATCCTTCAAAGACCAAAACACATTTTCTTGAGTGAACTCCTCAATTGTATAAAACTCCAAAATCCCAGGCTTATTACCCATTTCACTTCTTTTTCCCCTCTTCTTCTTGTTTGTGAAACTGCTTCCAGAGGTGGTTTCATTCACATTCTTCTCTCGCAATAGCAAGTACTTCACCCTCTCTATGTCATTTTTTCCTCCATCTTTTTTCTTTTTAGAGTGATCTTTGCTTTACACCCCGTTAATTCCAAGCCTAATCCATACTCTGACTATCAAGTTACTGTGTGCTCTGTCTCTCTGTCTCTCCATATTTGCATCTTCTCTGATGTGTTTCGTTTCTTTCCCCTTGCTTTAATGTGTTTCGACCATGACCCACCTGTTCGTTTGCATCGCTTTTTACCCTCTCTACTTTCGCTCTTCGGCACAAGATTAGGGGGGGGGGCGGTGTTTAATTTGTTTCATCGGTTCTATTTTACACTAGCTTTCTAATGGACCATCAAGCTCTGCGAGGTTAAACATGTTCATCAACGAAACAATGTCTAACCTTCATTCTAGAGAATATCTGGCACATAGCTCAGCCAATCTAGCATCTTGGTGTCGAGAATAAGGCCATAAGTCACATTTGCTCTACGGCGAGGATAGGCGGCCCATACGCGCCCTCTGAATTACAGGAAACGTGCTCTTTCGTGGCCCTCAGGGTGGCCCTACCGCCAGTTTTGGCTATATTTTAACAGGGCCGTAGGGGTCGCCCGCGGAATTATAGTGTGGAGTAATACTTTTTTCAATTCTACTACGTTCGCCGTAGCAATTACGGACAAGCCGGACACTAAAAGAACTGGTAAAAATAAATAAATAAAGAACCCACTCGTTTACCCGGTCCGTCGGCCGCACGTTCGCCTTTAGGGCCCCCTCGGGGTCCCCACTGCCGGTCGCCTTGCGGGGCACCTTTGCGTCTGCCTTGAAAATTCTATGGCCGCCGCCCCAGGAACGCCCTAAGGTCACCGTTGCGACATCAAATCAAAGATCGTTACTGGCACCCGCCCGTTTTCGGTCTCCACATTTATAATCGCCGTGCAGCTCCCCGAAAATAAAAAACATATGTGTACTGCTACATTGTGTGACCGTGGAATACTGCGGCGCCCTATAATTGCTATTGGCCCCGTAGATTTTGTAAGACCCCGACGGCTTGCCGTGGCAATGTGACTTAGGCCTAAGAAATATCAGGCCAAATCGTTGTATTTGGAATGAAGTAACCAGCACCCCCTCATGTTATGCAGGTGATTAAAGTTGACCCGCATTCGGTTCAAAACAAAGGTGTCACTCTTCAATATCTATGATTGCAAATCATACAGCCCTTTGCCCAAGATTCCAATGATGTTGATACCCTGCTAGCAGCAAGAAAGCATTCACTGCACTTGAATCTTACACTTTACCATTCATGTAAGAAGGGAGGAAGGATATGAGCAATTGAAAAAAAAAAATCAAATCCTTGCACTTGCTTTGACTCTTCCTTCCGTTAAGGATCAATGCACACTACGTGATTGTCATCTTTCCCACAACGTGCTTATCTTCTTCATCTGATCTAATGTTGTACAGTTTGTTGTCATTATGTGTGAGACCAGACAGACAAATGGTCAGGGTTGCCCAAATGATCTCGGCAAGTGAGATCAGATTGAGGTAAGAAATCGGCTTTGTACTTCCTGGAGAAGTCTCTTGGCTTCGTCGATTTAGGCAAATCTGTAGCTTCATTCACAAATATAATTTTGTGTTATGAACAAACTAATAGTGACAGTGATATAAGATTTACAACAGCTCAGCTGTTAAGCAATCGTTTTTTGTTTTCTATCTATCTAGTCATCCAGAGGTGGGCAAAAAGGCTTTAATAACAAATTTTCCTTACTCCATTCCTCCCCACTTCAGGTGTGACAGGGTATCGGGTACGAGCAGAACCTATGCCCGACAGCATGGAGAGATGGTTGAGAGGGTTGTTGGACCTGATCAAACTGTTGCACTTGATGGACTAATCCAGTGTACGTTACAGAATCACTGTTTCAGTGATTAATGAAAGTGAAGATCATTTATCCACTGATCACATCCAACAGGTTAGAACCCTGATTTTCCTGACTTGTGCACTGCATTTTTTAACTTGTACATCGAATTATACCCATATATTGATGACATTATGATATATATATATTGTTACGGCTGTGGAAATTCGCATTACACCATGAAGGGCCCGTAGGTGAGATATCTCTAAGTACATGTGTAGTTAGCCCCAAACCCGTTGTCTAGAGGGAATTTATGTGATTCATTCGGGCTGCGACGCTTTGAGATAGCCGTTTTTCTGTTCTATCTTTTATTTGAACCAGCCACGTCCCAACCGCCATCACAAAACAACCACCGCAACCACCACGCCAGCCATCGTCACCAACTGCAACCACGCTCCAACCCTCAGACAACAACGCCAACAGCCACGACCTTTACCCACAACTCGCTCCCACATATGCGATCATGCATTCCCACACGGCAATGACCATCAAAGCACCACCTGTGAACACTGAGCGTCGGGCTGTCCTGGGCTCGTTCAGCGATACGCACCGAGCCGCGAGTGCAAATAGCGCCTTTCCGAGGGAAAATTCGATCAGGAACGCTACACGCCCACTTCTGATCCGTCCAATTAGGAGGCGCGGGGCGGCTTGGCCCCGCCTCCAGGCGCGTCTGTATGGAATCGAAATATGCAAATTCTAGGATCAGGGGAGGTTCACGCCCACTTTCGATCCTCCAATTAGGAGGCGCGGGGCGGCTTGGCCCCCCTCCAGCGCGCTCTGTATGGAATCAAAATATGCAAATTCTAGGATCAGGGGAGGTTCACGCCCACTTCTGATCCGTCCAATTAGGAGGCGCGGGGCGGCTTGGCCCCGCCTCCAGGCGCGTCTGTATGGAATCGAAATATGCAAATTCTAGGATCGGGGAGGTTCACGCCCACTTTACTCCGTCCAATCGGCGAGCGTGGCTCCGCCCCCGAGGTGATCCTGATCCGGGAATTTGCATATGGGTTCTCCTGCCGGCCTATAAAACGCCGAGCGCACGGCAGAGAAGAGAAGAGAGTTTCGGCAGTCAAGTCGGGTTGGAGAGCGGAGTCGAGTCGGGTGGCGAAGGCATCAAGGTGGTTTCTGCAGTCGGCTGAGGAGAATTGGGGAAAGAGGCCAAGGAGCTCGGGTCCGAGGCAGGGAAGACGGCGGTCGGCGACGAGGTCGCGGTGGGATCGCTCGTCGCGGGCCCAAGCAGCCAGCCATTCTCCTCCCCCATGGCATCAACAATTTCCCCCCCCCCCTTTTCCCCCGCGCTGAGAAAGTGCAAAAAGGGGGCCCCTTCCACCCACTCCAAGCGGTGCCAACGAAACCCGCGAAGGAGCACGAAGTCGGGGCACCGCCGCGCAGCACATTTGCGGCTCGTCACGAGGACGCGGGTAGACCCCCGCGGTCTCGCGGGCCTGGCCGCTCCTTCAGGTCACGCGCACATATTGGCCCACGGGCCCGTCTGCCCCCTTGTCTTTGAGGGTGGCCTTTTCTTTTGCTTTTGAGTAAATGTTGTCGGCCGTCTGTAAAGTAGAACTGTATAAGTGTTGCCGTGTGTTCGCGTATTCGGTAGTATCTCTGGTCATTGTTTCTTTTGTTGTACTTGATATATGTGCATTCTAATTCTGTTTGGCTGATAGATGTGCTTTGTGTCTGTGTCTGTGTGTGAAATAAATGTGCATTATGTTGAATTGTTCCCGTTTCGCTGCGTCCTTCCTTTGTTTGAATCTCCATCTTGCTCCACGTAAAGGGTTCGTAGTGGGCTTAATACGCCCGGTAAATAATCTGAACCGTCGAGGTCGACGATAACACCGCTCGGTTATCCCGATAGTACGGAACGGCCGCCCAAGCGGCTCGCGTCCGGAGTCGACCTGCGGCGAGGTGCGATCGCCCGGTTTACCATCCGCGTGGGTACTTAGGTAGGTCGAGTTTGGCGAACAACCCTATCCCACGCGGCTGGCCGATTGGCACGATCGTGGTGAGCCGAAAGCCCACCCGTGACTGGCTCCGGCTTAGTCCAAGAGGTCACGACAGAATTGTCCGTCCGGTGGGCGACGTGCCGCGATTCGATCCACGTGGCCGTTCGCACGCCGGCGGGCGCGAATTCGCAACTATATATATATATATATATATTATATATATATATACATATATACACACATATATATCATATATTATATACAATACCATATATATACATATATAATGTAATAACATACCATATACAGTATATATATGTATATGTATATTATATATATATACCAAGCTTGCACACTAAAAACTCAGCTCGCCGTCACACGATCCCTATGAAATTGCTGTGGCACTAGCGGACATGCCGAATGTTTGGGAAGTCTTGGCGTTCCATATACCACTTGCATTTTGCACAATGCGTATTTTTGTCATTCCCCTTGTACGCTCTGTCGTCTGCTACCAGCTATGTTGTACTGCTATCGCGTGCATGTGCACGGGTTCGCTGGTATATATTTGTTATGGAACTGGAAACCATATGCATTCAAACATACAATGTCCCAAGAGTCAGTTATTCCGTTAAGTACATGTGAGACAGGTCCCTTCCTTTTGTTGTGGGAGAATCAAAGGTGTGCGTTGTGATGTCCTTTTAGGTAGGTTATTACATCCAACGAACCATCCAACAAACCATCTAAGACCATCCAACAAACAAACCGACAACACCACTGAACAAGCGCTTCACTCGCCTAACCGGCAACCCCTGTCCGAGGCAGAATCTCTGGCAGTTCCTTCTCGGCTTCCACAAACTTTGTAACTTCTTTTTGATGAGTATGGGCACGCGTGGAGTGGGGCGGGGTTTTCCCGGCATGGCCGAAATCCCTCCCAGAAAGGGCGGACCCATGGGAGCCCCGTCCAATCAGGGCAGACAGTGACATCTGTTCCACCGAGCCCGCCCCGTTCGGGGAGGTCCATAAAAGTTACGACGCCATCCTCAGCGGAGAGTTCTGAGGGGGTTTGGTTGTGGTTCTGAGTAAGTCTCTTGGAGGAGGAACGAGAGTTTTTTGGAGGAGCAAGTTGGTTGGTGTGCGCTCTACATTTTGCTGGCATTCGTGGAGTTTTCCTGGTCCCGTCCGGACCCTGATTCCACCCTGGGACTCCACTGTCCCGCTCGGTTTCCTCCACGGGCACGAGCCCCACGCGTGTGACTGTGGGCCGAGCAGCACGACCAATAGCAGGTGCCGCACCGCGGAGCACTCCCTCCCTTCAACATGCAGGTACCCAGTGAACTGCGACCCCCAGCTCGTCTCTCCTCCTCTGGCTGTGGGGATCTTTCAATAAATCGTCTGAGTGTGCGTCTGAGTGTGTGGGCCCGTCTTATAAGTAGAACTGTTAAGTGTTTCCATCATTGTAAATTCTTGCTTGCATTTCCGCGATAAGTCTTGCCCTGTGTCTTTTTTTATTTGTAAATAAATTACCATTATTAGAAATGTTTTTCAGTTCGTTTCTGTCCTTTCTCGCATTGGTCCAGCATGGTTCGGATATGAGTTTAGCCGGGTTTTTATACCCAATAATCTGCTCATCCTCGCCGGCACGGCTTTGGCAGTTCCGCTCGACTGCACCCGGACCGGAGTTGGTAATCAGTCGTT
>CM068952.1:31237383-31248701 GCA_035128595.1 Eptatretus atami | reverse complement strand
TTATGTGTATTCCCGCTCTCTTTTGCTTTTGTTTGTTTTCTTCCTTGAAGATTTTTGCACCACCCTTACTTTGGGGGAACCATAAGAGCACCCCTATTAACTCCAGCCCTCCCTTTCCAAACTCAATATCCACGCGATGCAATGCTCCATCGCCGGCCGCGAAGGACGGGGGTGCTCAGTTTACTCCGTTTGTTGTTTGTTTCTTGGTGTTTGTCTGGGCGATATCTCAGCCATCCTTTGAGTTAGAAGCTATTGGGGACAAAAGTGAAGATGTGCTTTGCAAAAACATTATTTTTGTACACACTCTTCTTCCAAAATAGATTTTTCAAGTATCTTAAAGATATTTTCAAGTATATTGGCAGTCTATTTTTATTCTGTCTGGTCTGTCTGTCTATCGCCTACAGGTCACAATTCTAAACCAATTTTGTCTCAATCCAAACAAGCGGTTGCAGAGAAAAACACTAAAAGTTTTGTGCGGACAAACAAATAAACAAGAAAAAGACGTCGTGCAGAGCATGATACAGTATTTGCAAAATCCAACCCCTCTCCAAAGGTTGCCACGGATACATGAAATGTTCCATTTCATTAAGATTAAAATTCACAATCTTAATCAAAGTTCAGGTCAATCAGATGGAAATTGATTATTTTTCAGATTGAAATTTGATGATTTTAGAAGTTTGACCTTGAGTTGACCTTTGACCTTTTGACCTCCAAAGCAATAGGCTTCTCAGTTAAGACTACCTCCACAACTTGGTAAAGTTTCATGACGATCGGTTTAGAATTGTGACCTGTAGGCGATTGACAAATAAACAGAATAACAAAGTCGAATGACCAATATACTTAATAAATATTCGATTTTGCAAGTAACAAACAGACAGACAGACAAATGGACCAAATGCAATACCTCTCCTTCGGCGAGGGTAATGACAGTTTGAGTCTATGGCTAGATGGAGGCTGTGTAATGAACATCGACAAGGTAAAGTGTTATCGCTTAATATATTATCATATAAAGTGGTGTTGATTCAAGTTATTCAAATTGTAATACTTCAAATAAAAGTAATAATTAAATAAGCTTGAATAAAGATTGCATTGCTTGTTGATTGGCTGTCTGGCACAACTTTGAGGTTGTGGGCCATTGATGTGAGTAATCTACTGATGTGACCTGCGACCGGGGTTGTGGATCCACCGTTTGGAGAGGTTCTGGGCTGAAAGGATCGAAACCTCGATGAAAAACGGTGCCCAGCTGATGATCCGGGCAGTTGGGAAATCAGTCGATTGTTTATAAGTTAAGGTTATAACTTCAAATAAAATAGTTTTTGTAAGTACTTCACGATACATAATATATGTATTTGTATGTTATCTATGTGTGTGTTGTGTGTGTGTGTGTGTGTGTGTGTGTGTGTGTGTGTGTGTTGTGCTGAGTGTGTGTGCATGCGCATGCGTGTGTGTATTTTATGCCTGGCTTCCTTCTTGGGACTACGCGTGCAGTAATTGGTCTTTGTTTTGATTATCCTTCATCATCTCCAAGGTTATGCATTCTGTTTTGACTTCTGTGAATGGCCTATAACTTTTCCTATTTGCATTATTTGTCTGTTAAGAGAAGTAAAAGTAACAACACAGTACTTTGTTCCACCGGACTCAGTGATGAAATCGTTAGAATGTCTCTTCCAAGTCGAGGAAGTCAGTGGTTCAAACGGTTCAAACTCTGGTCGAGTCATGCCAAAGACCTAAAATGGTATGTGCTGTTTGACATTCAAAAGGACAGAGCACAGACAAACAACCATATGTTGGCAATCATAGTGTATGCTGTGATAGGCGATGGCCTTAACCTGTGTTAGAGTTCATTGAATGGGAACATTTCATTTATTATTTTAAAGTTGACAGTGTCACAAGCCATTTCATATATCCATTTAGTGGGTATTTCTTCCTTTTTTTTTTTTACATTATCTAAAGCTCGTCGAGGATCTGCCACACACTCACATCTCATAAACATGAACATAGAGATGAACACACAAAGGACAACACAGGACTGTTACAAGAGACAAACACAGCTACATACGAGCTTGGGGAAAGTGCCATTTAGCAGGACACTCTTGTACCAGCGGAGTCATAGCAAGCACCCACATTCTCACCACATTCAGGGGGCATTCCGAAGGGGAATTTTCTCCTCCCATTGATGCTAACCTGTGTGGGATTGTCCATGACATCCTTATTAAATGCTGAATGCTAAGCAAGGAACAGGACGTACCATTTTCCAAGTTTTTTGTACGACTCAGCTGGGTTGAATCGCGACTTCTCAGATTTGGAGCGGACACTCTAACCATTATACTATTAAAATCTGAGAAGGAATTTTCCATTGATCAAACAAAAGAATATCGGATGTTCAAGTGACAAAAATAAAGTGAACCCAGAATAATTCTGTACACAGAGAAGGTCACTCCGTGTGTGGAGCACCACTTTGTTCAGAACTTGCCTGCATTGAGAGTGGTCGTCACTGGCGAGCTCTCCCTGCCAGCATTCACAGCTAAGATGCTGATCCTGTACTCAATATCGGGGGTGAGTCTATCCAGGGGCAGCGAGTTTGATCTGGTCCACCATCTGGTCGAGTGTCTCTCCACGCTGGCCAGGAAAGGGCTCTCCGTGAACTCGATCTGTGGAGTTCTGAACATGGAGATAGAGAAAAACAGCAAAAACAACTCATTTGTTTTTCCAAATCGTCTTTTTCAAAGAAGTTCAAAGCAAAGACATTAATCATAATTCTTTACTGCAGAGTTTCTTCCAAAGTTTTGATGCTTGAACAGAAGGAAGTCAAGACAATAACACAGCATTTTACAGTTCTACCTAAAAAAAAGTCTTGCATTGTGTATTAAAGTGTTTTAAAATAAAACTTAAATGTTATTGTCAGAATTTAGATAATCAAATATTTATATTTAAAAAACCCCATCTATTGTAGGATATTACACTTGAAGATAACATTGCACCATTATGTATTGTTTCAAATAGAAGACAAAGTAATGCACAAAAATTCAAACAAGGCCTGAACGGTTGTCTCATTGTGCTCATGTTGCATCTACATCCGCCTCATCATCAACTTGTGATGTCACAGCCTGCGTAGAGATGTAATTATCATTGTGAATTAGTCCTACCTGGGATGTTAGGTCTTTGCACACAGAGGTTGGAACTCCAGTGTCTGGATTCACAACAATGTGGACTTCTCTGGGTGACTCAGAGCTGAGTAGAAACACAAGCCAACAATCCATAACACAGCAGAAACAAATTTTTTTCTTGGTGTTGTATTGTATTAGACTGTTACTTTAAAATGACAAAATACTTCGCCATTTTTAACACATCATATTGTGAAAACTTTGTACATCGATCATAATAAATACTGTAAGCAGAACTCACTTGGTAATGATACTGGAACAATGATCGACTGTTGTTTTGGAGACACAGGAGGACTATTTATGGCTACATGCTGTAGACGAGACAGCTGCTTAACAACAATTTTATGCTAAACAGAGTTCTCTACAAAGCTACATCAATACAACAACATCTTGTTTGTACTATTCAAAGTTTAATGATGAAGCTGTTAACGTACATTGTTTGAGATTGCACAGCAAGTTTCTGTCATGGAGTGCTTTATTGAACCACAATACATTTCCCTGCTAAACTTTAATAAACTTGTGAAAGAATATAAACTAACAGGAAGGTGGACGACTTTAGTGTCAATAAAATCAGAATTTATCTGCAACGACTCCATGCATTTATTCAAGGTTCCTCTTGCAATTAATATGCACATGGCTGCAGATAGCATCATTTGTTGGATTAGGGGCACGGCACAGAGGAGAGGTCGTAGTCTAATTTTGTGTGTATATATATATAGGGTGAATCAGAATAATATATAAACAATTGAGATTTTTTCCTCTGCTCAAATGCGAGTTGATTCTTTTCCATGGTGACCAGTCAGGGTTCCCGCCAAAAATAGGAATCTATGTGGTTTACGTGATGGGGGATGATTGAGATGGTGGAACAGTGCTCTTGAAGATCTGGATGGAAGAATGATATGAAGAGTCTGGAAGTTGGTTCCATAGGCAGAACAAAGAGGAATAAATGAGTGGAGTGAGCAGTGGTTCTGGATTTCGGCAGTATTACTAGGAGGCGTTGCTGGTGGACGAGTGGACCGAACCCGGTGCTGTGACCGATCTCGGTCGTTCGCAGATACCTGCCGGGACAAAGCATGGAGAGGGCAGAGGGTGCAAGACCAAAGGAAGTGGAAGAAGACAGAGAGACAATGACCTGTCGGCGATAGTGAAGTGAGAGGCCCATAGACTCAGCGTCATCGCAAGAGATTTAATGATCTTGAAGACCTTGATTTCCCATGGTGTCAAGATGACTAAATTGTGAGGCAGGGGGCCAGCCCAGAGTGGATAGCGGTACTCCATCAAACTGTGGAGGAAAGCCTTAATGATGAGCTCAGATGTGCCAATGAAGGACTTTGCACGACAGAGATACCCAGTCGGCATCCGGCTTTGGCGGCTACTTTGAAATGTGGCTTTCCAACAAAAGATCATTGCTGAGATTTTGAGATAAGAGTTTCAATGATTGAACTTCTTTGAGGTTCTTGAATATGTAGAGGAGAGGATTTGTTGTATGGTCCTTGGAAAGAGAGAAGAGAGGGAGTGTGTGTGAGAGTGTGTGTGTGGTGTGTGTGTGTGTGTGTGTGTGTGTGTGTGTGTGTGTGTGTGTGTGTGTGATTCTCAGGTTAAAAGACAGTTCCAAGTGTTTGAAAAGTTTGTGATTTTGTCAAGGTCTGAAAGAGGTGAAAAGGCTGCTATGTGTTTGCAGAAAGATGAGGGATATCATGGCAGAGAGTGTAATCATCAGCAAGATATAAAGGGGATTTTCCAGAGAGTCAGAGAGATAGTGACAAAGACTAGAACACGACTGGGCCCGAATGCTGTCTTGACACACCGCAGCCTTGACAAGGAGATGAGTTGAAAGGGTTCCGTTGAGACCACATGTTGACTACAAGAGCGGATGAAGTCTGGAATCCAAAGTGGAGGAAGTCAGGAATCAAGAGTGGAGTTGCTTGGATTCCAAAAGCAGACAGTTTGGAGAGCAAGACAGGATGCAGACTGCATCAAAAGCTCGAGATACGTATGTCCAGAGAACGGAACTGAACTTATGCCTGATATTGAGGCCTCCACCATTGTTGGGAGAGTCGAAGCACCATGTCCAAGGTAGTGTGATCATTCTGAATCCAATTGATGAGTTAGATGATGCGTTGGAAAAGGAATATTTTATGTCAACTGCGATGATAGATTCCATGACCTTACTGAATTGGACGGAAGCTAATTGGGCTGTGTGAAGGGGATCCGTTTTGCACCTTTTTTGAATGCTGTGTAGTTGGCTGATTACAAGCAGAGTGAAGATGACCTTGGGTAAAGACAGAGTGAAAGGTAGAGAGAGAATGCAGGAGCAGCAGAGCAAGTTTTTAGGACACGTGAGCCCAGTAGTGTCGCCCCCGGGACTCGCTCCGTGCGTTCCGCGCAGCACGTCGGCCTCCATGCACGTGCTCCCATGGGGACACGTACTTTCCAAATTCGTACGACCCTCGCCTCCATTTTAGCCGTCGACACTGGTGTCTTGTACCAAGCGCAAGCATTTAGCGTCGGCTTCCGATCGCGCAAACGTGCGCGCTTGGGCGCCGTGAAACACGGAACAGACCTCGCACACGATGTCCCGCGAAGCCGGCGCGGTTCCCAAAATAGTTCCGTCCGTATCATTTGGCTCGCCACCCACGTCTCCGTCCGGCGGTCCATGTCCCATCTCCATGGAACACTACCGCAGTCGGTAGAGTGACCCGGCTCGAGCAAGACGTGCCGAGGGCGTGGTTCCCCGGTCATCAAAATCGCGTAGTTAATTAGGTAAAATGGTTCTAGACAAAAAGATCCTACGCTACGCGGTTGAGATATTGGCATCCACGGTCGATTCAGCGACCCGCCGGCTCACAGAATTATCCGGAGCGATGGTCTACAATTCCAGGGAGTCTGGTGGGAGACGATGTAACCTCCCCCACCTAGTGGTCGTTCTCACCACCAGACCCCCGGCCCGCAACAGTTTGGTGGTCAGGAAGTGGGATTCGAAAACCTCCGCCCCCACAAGAAATTTACAGGACACCAAACTCGCAACAGTTTGGTGTCGGGAGTGTAGATACGAACGCCTCCGCCTCCATAGAGAAATTTACAGGATTCTGACCAGGGGTGTGCTTAGCCACTCCCCCCCCCCTTTCCCTCCGAATTTAAGAGCTATTTAAATTTTATTTAATTTTCGGAACGAACCATGGCGGAACAAAGACGAGCTGGTACAGGTGGATTCTGAGGTAATCTTAGAAGAATCTATGGCCCAGGACAACACTTGGCAGGAAGACCTTTCCCTGCAATCAGACCCAGAGGTAGCATTGGGGGCGGCAGCGGCAGTGCATGAGCTCCCCCTGCATCAAATTCCACCCATGGAATACCGAACGATCCCTGTCAGAGCTGCACTCGATCGTGGTGGATCGGCTTCGCAAAAGCCATTTGACTTGAGCCAGTTGGTGTAAATATTGCAAAACATGAAAAACGAAATGAATGCAAATGTGCAAGAAATGAGAGGTGATATGCAAACACTGAGAGGTGAAAGAGAAAGCATGGAAATGGATTTACAAAACCAACAAAGGAGTGACATGCAAGCGCTAAATGGGGATATGCAAACACTGAAGGCGGGTCAGGAAGAAATGAAGGCGGAGTTGGTAAAGGTGAAAGGCGAAATGCAGACCATGAATCGGAAAATGGCGAATGAGATCAGTACTGTACGTGTGGAAAAGACCGATTCGAGGGGGAGTGTGGAGGCTGTTTTGACCGCGATGATGACGAGCAAGGTCGAGGTGACGAGTGACGTGACGATAGTCACGATAATTAAGGGAGAAACCGGTAAACTCGGACAGGGAATGACGGAAATAATAAAATATACGCAGGAATTAAAAGAGGTGAGGAGACGCAGAAATCAAAAGAGGGCGACAAATTGCACGAAACTAATGAGGAGCACACACACAAGTAGAACTGGTAGGGGACATTGAGGTTGAGCAGGTGGAATGTTTTGAGACCCAATGCGAGGGTCAGATTAACCTCCCACAGGGACAAGGGGAGACGTTATGCTCCCTCATGGCAGGCTGTTACGAGGTGAGTCCGGTAAGGCCATACTAGGTCGAGCGGGTGCACGGTGCGAATGAGCGCATGCCAAACTTTGGGGGGGGGGGGTAGAAATCCTGGGATTTTTTGGGCGAACACAAGCCCCCGATGTGAATGTCCGAGAGTGTGTGTTAAAACGTGTGAGTGGTGCAAATTACATGGCATGTGTGAGTGCATGTGAGGAGATGGGACATGGACCGACCCGGATGGGAGACGTGGGTGGCGAGCCAAATGATACGGACGGAACTATTTTGGGAACCGCGCCGGCTTCGCGGGACGTCGTGTGCGAGGTCTGTTCCGTGTTTTGCGAGCGGCCCAAGCGCGCACGTTTGCGCGATCGGAAGCCGACGCTAAAATGCTCTGCGCTTGGTACAAGACACCAGTGTCGACGGCTAAAATGGAGGCGAGGGTCGTACGAATTTGGAAAGTACGTGTCCCCATGGGAGCACGTGCATGGAGGCCGACGTGCTGCGCGGAACGCACGGAGCGAGTCCCGGGGGCGACACTACTGGGCTCACGTGTCCTAAAAACTTGCTCTGCTGCTCCTGCACTTCCTCTCTCTACCCTTTTCACTCTGTCATTTACCCAAGGTCATCTTCCATCTGCTTGTAAATCAGCCAACATCACAGCATTACAAAAAAGGTGCAAAAACGGATCCCCTTCACAACAGCCCAATTAGCTTCCGTCCAATCATCAGTAAGTTCATGGAATCTATCATCGCAGTTGACATAAAATCATTCCTTTTTTCCAACAGCATCATCTGAACTCATCAATTTGGATTCAGACATGATCACACTACCTTGGACATGGTGCTTCGACTCTCCCAACAATGGTGGAGGCCCTCAATATCAGGCATGAGTTCAGTTCCGTCTCTCTGGACATACAGTATCTCGAGCTTTTGATGCAGTCTGGCATCCTGTCTTGCTCTCCAAACTGTCTGCTTAGGAATCCAAGGCTAACTCCACTCTTGAATTCCTGACTTCCTCCACTCTTGGATTCCAGACTTCATCCGCTCTTGTAGTCAACATGTGGCTCTCAACGGAACCCTTTCAACTCCTCGCCTTGTCAAGGCTGCAGTGTGTCAAGACAGCATTCTGGGCCCAGTCGTGTTTCTAGTCTTTGTCACTGATCTCTCTGACTCTCTGGAAAATCCCCTTTATATCTTTGCTGATGATTACACTCTCTGCCATGATATCCCTCATCTTTCTGCAAACACATAGCAGCCTTTTCACTCTCTTCAGACCTTGACAAAATCGACAAAACTTGTCAAACACTTGGAACATGTCTTTTAACCCTGAGAAATCACAACACACACACACACACACACACCACTCTCACACACACACTCCTCCTCTCTTCTCTCTCTTTCCAAGGACCATACAACAAATCCTCTCCTCTACATATTCAGAAACCTCAAAGAAGTTCAATCATTGAAACTCTTATCTCAAAATCTCAGCAATGATCTTTGTTGGGAAAGCCACATTTCAAAGTAGGCCGCCAAAGCGCGGATGCCGACTGGGTATCCTCTGTCGTGCAAAGTCCTTCATTGGCACATCTGAGCTCATATCCATCTATAAGGCTTTCCTCCACAGTTTGATGGAGTACCGCTATCCACTCTGGGCTGGCCCCTGCCTCACAATTTAGTCATCTTGACACCATGGAAATCAAGGTCTTCAAGATCATTAGAATCTCTTGGATGACGCTGAGTCTATGGGCCTCTCACTTCACTATCGCCGACAGGTCATTGTCTCTCTTCTTCTTCCACTTCCTTTCTGGTCTTGCACCCTCTGCCCTCTCCATGCTTTGTCCCGGCAGGTATCTGCAAGAACGCGAACCTCCAGTCCACCAGCAACCACCTCCTAGTAATACTGCCGAAATCCAGAACCACTCTCACCTCCACTCATTTATTCCTCTTTGTTTCCCGGCCTATGGAACCAACTTCCAGACTCTCTTCAATATCATTCTTCCATCCAGATCTTCAAGACAGCTGTTCACCACCATCTCAAATCATCCCCCATCCAAGTAAACCACATAAGATTCCTATTTTTTGCAGGGGAACCCTGACTGGTCACCATGGAAAAGAATCAACTCGCATTTGAGCAGAGGAAAAAAATCTCAAATTGTTTATATATTATTCTGATTCACCCTATATATATATACACACACAAATATTATGTCCCGAACCCCTCTCTCTGTGCCGTGCCCCCTAATCCAAACAAATGATGCTATCTGCAGCCATGTGCATATTAATTGCAAGAGGAACCTTGGAATAAATGCATGGAGTCGTTGCAGATAAATTCTGATTTTATTGACACTAAAAGTCGTCCACCCTTCCTGTTAGTTTATAATTCTTTCACAAGTTTATTAAAGTTTAGCAGGGAAATGTATGTGGTTCAATAAAGCACTCCATGACAGAAACTTGCTGTGCAATCTCAAAACAATGTACTTTTAACAGCTTCATCATTAAACTTTAGAATAGTACAAACAAGATGTTGTTGTATTGATGTAGCTTTGTAGAGAACTCTGTTTAGCATAAAATTGTTGTTAAGCCAGCTGTCTAGTCTACAAGCATGTAGCCATAAATAGTCCTCCTGTGTCTCCAAAACAACAGTCGATCATTGTTCCAGTATCATTACCAAGTGAGTTCTGCTTACAGTATTTATTATGATCGATGTACAAAGTTTTCACAATATGATGTGTTAAAAATGGCGAAGTATTTTGTCATTTTAAAGTCACAGTCTAATACAATACAACACCAAGAAAATAAAATTTGTTTCTGCTGTGTTATGGATTGTTGGCTTGTGTTTCTACTCAGCTCTGAGTCCACCAAGAGAAGTCCACATTGTTGTGAATCCAGACACTGGAGTTCCAACCCTGATGTGGCAAAGACCTAACATCCCAGGTAGGACTAAGTTCACAATGATAATTACATCTCTACGCAGGCTGTGACATCACAAGTTGATGATGAAGGCGGATGTAGATGCAACATGAGCACAATGAGACAACCGTTCAGGCCTTGTTTGAATTTTTGTGCATTAATTTGTCTTCTATTTGAAACAATACAATAATGTGCAATGTTATCTTCAAGTGTAATATACTACAATAGATGGGGTTTTTTTAATATAAATATTTGATTATCTAAATTCTGACAATAACATTTAAGTTTTATTTAAAAACACTTTAATACACAATGCAAGAACTTTTTGTTTTAGGTAGAACTGTAAAATGCTGTGTTATCGTCTTGACTTCCTTCTGTTCAAGCATCAAAACTTTGGAAGAAACTCTGCAGTAAAGAAATTATGATTAATGTCTTTGCTTTGAACTTCTTTGAAAAAGACGATTTGGAAAAACAAATGAGTTGTTTTTTGCTGTTTTTCTCTACTTTCTCCATGTTCAGAACTCACAGCATATCGAGTTCACGGAGAGCCCTTTCCTGGCCAGCGTGGAGAGACACTCGACCAGATGGTTGGACCAGATCAAACCTCGCTGCCCCTGGATAGACTCACCCCCGATATTGAGTACAGGATCAGCATCTTAGCTGTGAAGGCTGGCAGGGAGAGCTCACCGGTGACGACCACTCTCAATGCAGGCAAGTTCTGAACAAAGTGGTGCTCCACACACGGAGTGACCTTCTCTGTGTACAGAATTATTCCGGGTTCACTTCCTTTTCGTCACTTGAACATCCGATATTCTTTTGTTTGATCAATGGAAAATTCCTTCTCAGATTTTAATAGTATAATGGTTAGAGTGTCCGCTCCAAATCTGAGAAGTCGGCGATTCAAACCCAGCTGAGTCGTACAAAAAACTTGGAAAATGGTACGTCCTGCTTCCTTGCTTAGCATTCAGCATTTAATAAGGAATGATCATGGACAATCCCCACAGGTTAGCATCAATGGGGAGGAGAAAATTCCCCCTTCGGAAATGCCCCCCTGAATGTGGTGAGAAATGTGGTGGCATTGCTATGACTCCGCTGGTACCAAGAGTGTCCTGCTAAATGATGGCACTTTCCCCAAGCTCAGTATGTAGCTGTGTTTGTCTCTTGTAACAGTCCTGTGTTGTCCTTTGTGTGTTCATCTCTATGTTCATGTT
>CM068952.1:31211002-31223041 GCA_035128595.1 Eptatretus atami | reverse complement strand
AAAAAGAGAGAGATATGGCACTCTACTTTCGCATCGAGTGCTCCCCTCTAGTTACTTCCATGATTGGTGCTCACAAATATTGCCTGACATAGCGTTCTCCCGCTGAACAGAGCGATCTGCGGGGCCATTTTTTGGGGCGGGGGCGCATGCTACGAAGCGCCGCGTCATGCAAGGCTCGCCCCAAGACCATCTGGACCAAGCTAAGTAACCAAAATAAAGGTAAGAGATGAGTTATTTTCTCAATTTTATCTGCCTCCCCCCCTTGTGTGTGATTTAAGTATGTGTGGAGGTGCATCAAGTTAAAATTGAGATGTTAGGGTTAACCCGTCAAGTCTTGATGCATTTTCATTATAATTGTTGGTTTTCTGTTGCATCAAATACTGAAATATATGATAAATATTCGCGTATACAGTGTCTCGAGGCTTCCCAATATGAGAAGCGAAATCAATGCAGCAGCAAGGGGGGCGAGAGACAGAGTGAGCAGAGAGGGGGAAGGTCAAAACGAGTGGGGAACAGAGACATTTAGGAGATCTGTGGAAGGGAGGGGGATGGGTGCGGGGAACATTGGGGATACAAAGATAACATTACAGGGACTTTCTAGGAGAAATGCAGGAAATTTGAAGGGAGTTTGGGTTTGGGGGTGGATTAAAGGGGGGAGAAAGATCAAGGTTGTGGATGGGGAAAGATAAGAGGTGGTGTAAATGGTTTGTTTTGAAGGCCGGAGAGGGAAGAAATGAGAATTGAAAAACAGTGGAGAGGATGTTATTCCAAAGGCGGAAAAAAGAGGAATAAATAGTGAAGGTGATGGCCAGTGATTCGTGATTTTTGTGCTCGCTCAGAGAGTGGTTTGCTGGCAGATCCTTGAGCCGCCTGGGAAATCAGGGGGGGGGGGGGGGGGCAGTAATCGCAGAACAGATAGCAGTGGGGGGCGGGGCGAGACCGGAAGTGGAAGGAGCGTAAATGCAGGAAGACCACGACCTGATCTGCGGTGATTGAGAGTGAGGGCAAAAGACACAGCCTCACCGCGGGGAGTTGACCAAATGAGTCCGAAATTCCTTGGTTTCCACAGGTGAAGCCGAGAAAGGTGGAGAGGCAGGAGCACCGGCCCAGAGGGAGAGCAGTACTGCCATCAGGCTGTGGACAAAGCTTGTATGTGGGTCAGTAGCTCAGGTGGGTTGAGGAAGGAGTTTGCAGCGATGGAGGAATTCCATCGGCGACTGGCTTGGAGGCCAGTTTGGAAATGTAGCTGTCCAGAAAGATCAATGGCCAGATAGTGAGGACCCAGAAGCTTGAAGAAGAAAGGACTGTCTTCCAGCGGATTGTTGAGAAAGTAGATGGGGTTTTTCCAAATGGTCCTTTCGGTAGAAGAGAACCACAAAGTGAGGAGTGAGTGAGATTTATCAGGATTGAAAGACAATGTTCCACGTGTTGGCCCAGTTTGTGATTTTAACCCAGATGCTGCAGAGAGCGAAGAACTGCTGCTTGCCGTTCTGTGAGGGATGACAGATGGTACGGCAGAGGGTGGAGTCATCAGAAGGGATAAAGAAGGATATTCCAGAGAGTCGGAGAGATCATTGTTTAAAACCAAACATAGAAAAAGACCAGGGCCCAGAACGCTACCCTTGAGGAAACTTCCAGCCTGGACAAGGAGAGGGGATGAAAGAACTCCATTTGGGGCCACACGTTGACTGCATACAGGAGAGGAAGTCTGCGAGCCATGAGTGGAGATGGCCTGGTAAACCGTGGGAAGAGAGTTTGGTAGCAGGGCAGGGTGGTCAGACACATATCAAAACATGGCGATACATCTCGGGATATGGCGTCTGATTAAAATGTCTGGCATTGGGTACCTCACCCATTGTTGGGAAGTAGATTATGCATGCAATCAGGTAGAGTGACCTGGTCTGAAAACCAAATTGAGAGATCGGAATCAAGCATTGAGAAGAGGAAGGATTTAATGTCTGAAGCGATGAAGGATTCCATAACCTTGCTGATGATTTGGGAGAAGCTGATTGGTCTGTCGTTGCAGGGATCTGTTTTTTGCGCATCCTTTTTATGCAAGGGTGGTAAATGTTTGCTGATTTCCAAGCAAGACGATCATCAATTTGGTTTCAGACCAGGTCACTCTACCCTGGATATGCTGCTTCTACTCTCCCAACAATGGGTGGAGGTACTCAATGCCAGACATTAAATCAGAGCCATATCCCGAGATGTATCGCATGTTTTTGATATGGTCTGACACCCTGCCCTGCTCACCAAACTCTCTTCCCCTTTGATTAAAAAAAAAAAAACCCAGGGAGAGGTATTGCCTTTGAAGTTGGCAGGTGAAAAGGGTTAAAAGTCTCATCAGCTGTCATTGTTGAAACTTTGGTCTTATCATCAATTTCGTATACAGCATTGTTAAAATTTAAATGGGGTACTGAGTAACGCGTTAATATATTTGGGAGTATATCATACAGGCATTGCAATTGGCAACTCATTTCATTATCAAAACCAAACATTTACTTATATTAACTAACCAAACATTTTTGTGGATGCTGGCAAATTTTGCACTGTGCACTGATGTTGGCAGCATCAGTGGCCCTATTATGCCATTGACTGTAGCATCCCAATTGTTTATTCCCTTGGCGTTTTTTCTGTTGGTTTTGCCCATTTGCCATTTGTGGTTTCAACAAAATGCGGATTTACAATGGTATTAACAAAAGTTGTGCTCTAATATCATCAACTTAGTGTGCAACTCAAAAAACATTTCTTGAACCAAAACTTTTGCAAAAATCATGACATTACAACAGACTTTCAACTTATATAAAATTTAGGCATCGTCTGCAAATGACATGAGCTTTTGCAGGTGGAGCAGTTAGTTCAATCTAACCCCACCTAACCTACTCCAGCAGCCCTCATTAGGGCTCTCACTTTGATGTTGGCAGGCAAAGGTCGCGAGAGATCTTTTGTCCATCGTGTTACCCCATGGCATAGACATTCTAAATTCCACTCTTACTTGGCCGAATGGGCCATTCAAAACATTAGTGTTTGATGTGAACAACTCAGAAGGAAGTCTACAAATGATTTGATCACGAGTTGTTGTGATACAAGATTGACTTTGTGGCTTGTGCAAAACTTGATTTCGCTGGCCATGGTGAGTTTTGAAAAAAAAAATAGAACCACATTTTTCTGGAGTGGGAAGAACATCTTGGATTCAGGGTTTCAATGGTATCGTTCTTGCAATCTCTAATAACTTTGTGAAATATATGGCAACGGTGAGTGACCGTACAATAACTCTGCATCTGCAAATTTCTCTTTGAACGTTTATGTGTTCAATTATTTGCGCTATATGCACCAAACAATGACAATTTAATGATGAAAATAATTTCGAACTTTCATCACAATCTTGAACAATTTCTATTTCAACATTCCTCCACATGATAAAGTATTTGTAGCTGTGATTTTTTTTGCCCATGTGAGGCAAGACTTGAAACGTTGGGCTGGCGTCTTGGTTTGGCACGCCTTGGGTTTGGCTCAGTTTGAATGGTTTCTTTTGCTCTCGAATTATTCTGGAACATCAAACTTACAATTTGTACCACTTTTCTTTAGAGTGCCGGTTGCCCAAATAGGCGTTACTTTAGCAGCATGTGCATTCCAAACAATGCACATGATCAATTATTTTCATGATTCAAAAATGTTGACTTGTGTGATTGCTGTTTGCATGTCACTTGAGGAGCACTTAACTCCAAAACTGACCACTCTCTTTTACATTGCATTGTTTCTTGGAATATCTTTCAGCATAAACAAGCTCTAGCCTCACTTAATGTGCATAAAATAAAAACTGAAGGATTGTTCTATTCATATTCTGTTGAAAATATTTTTAAACTCTTTGATAAATATATCAGTCAATCAACATTTTTCCAAAACAAATGCATTTGATATTTCTTTCACTGTTGCCATTTTGAAAAGCTTGTCTGGATGTATTCAAAACACAAGTGTTGGGTGAGTAAAAAGCCAAATCAAGACTGCTTGGATGATAATGATTACGAAATTTCAAATTATTTAGAAACGAGTAATGCAACAGTCAAAGATCTTCTTACTTATGGCCACAAGAAGAGCCAACAAATGATTTGCGTGTGGGCACAAAAAAAAATCTTCGTCACAACACTCGGTTTTGCAAAATTCTGTGGTAGCAAACAAAAGCGATTTAAAACCAAAAAACTACTGCATTCTAGCAATTCCTACGAATTTTTCTGAGTAATAAAATATTTTTGGTTATTTTTTTTTTTAACGAGCTCTCCTTTCTGAAAATGTTTTCATGTTTTAGCGATACAGTCTCAAATTTTGAACGCTGCCATGAGCATTTGTTCCAATCTTTTCAAAAGCTAATGATAAGTTTGTTCTATTGTGCTTTGGGATCAATCTCTCAACATGTCCTGTTCTGGAAAATTAGAACTGCACCATTCATCTCTGAAATTAATTGAACAATCCATCAAATGAAAAACTGCAAACAAACAACAACAAAAAACAGCAAAAGATGTATATTCCAATTGAATATTTGGAAATTTCCCACTTCCACACTGGCTTTACTCTGTTTTGTCTTTCTCTGCTTTTGTGCGCTCGTGTTTTTAGGATTTCAAAAGAGCGGACCAGTCAAATACAAGCTAACTATCATGAATTGTCTTCTATCACGCTTGCTGAAAAAAATTTGCCCAAATTATAGGTCATCTCGTTCTTGTCAACAAAGGAATCTTAGAGTGAAGTCACAGAGTGGTTTTCACAAAAATCGTTTCGACTGTTGATGCAAAATTTGTCTTTGTCTGCGTCAAATTTCAGGAGACATGTCGAGAGCAAAAATCTCCTCTCTTTGCTGCTTTGTTTGATTTACCAAGGCTTTTGATCATCTAAATAAATCTTTATTTTGTAGCAAATTTTGGGTCGATTTGGTTATCTGGGCAAGCTAACTTTGCTGACTTGTATCTGCACGATAATGTGAATGTGGTCATTAATCAAATTAGCATATGAATTAGCAATGCCAACCTTGTTTCACATTGTCCTTACTATTTTTTTTGAACACTTCCTTCTGAAGAATGTTCTGAGTTTAGTATTTGTGTTCATGGCAATTGATGGTGATCTTTATCCAATTGCATCTCCTTTTCAGCGACTCAATAACTATTTTTCACGGCAATTTGTTAACAGAATTTTGTATGCTGATTCATTTGTGAAGCATTCAAGATCTAATTTACAGCAACTTCAATATATTTTCAACAACTTGACCAATTTTAGCTTAACAATCAATTTTAACTTCAAACAGAAATTTACATTCAACCAATCTTTCCTCAAATTTTTGAAAATCCTCTCTCCTTTGCCATCGATGGTGCTGCATTAAATTTAGGAGGACAACCTTGTCTCCATTGCAGCACAATATTTCAAATTCTTCAGTAATGATCATTGAAATTAGTCATATATCTCGGCCGCAAGCTCAGAAACTGCAGTCATGTGTGGTTACTCCGGGCATTTAATTTGCCAAAACGAAATTTACTTTGTATCGTGCCGTGGATTCTCTACTCTTACCTATGGAACTTCAATCTTTCCCTGTATGCAGAAAATTAATGGCCTTAACCACTGCAGCAACGTTCACTTGCCTGTCAAATCGAAAATTCAATTGTCTGACGTCTTATCTTACCATTGAGCACATTTCAAACATTTAACCGATGTTCACGCATTCTGGCCAGAACAAGTTGTGTTGCGTTGGCCACGTCCCCATATGGACTGTTAAACAATTGCCAAAACTATTTTCTATTTTGAAATTGACACTGCCCATCATATATCATGGTGTCGTCAATATCTGTGCTACCAATACCATCTCAAAATAATTCGAAAAGAAATGTGATTAGCGTTACCACATGGAACCATCTTGTCGCTGCCGTAAACGATTGGAAGACGTGTGAAAATGGCATTTTCAAAAATGAAACTGCAAGCAAATTATCATTCTCAATAACAAGTATTGATAAATTAATCACCCTTATTAATCCAGCCGAATTCACTAAGTTTATGTATTATTCCTTATTTTTGCTTTTCGCTGATGGCTAAATAAATGTTTACTTAAATCAATAAAAATCAATGGCTGTTCAAAAAATATATATATTTTTGACTTTTGAATTCTAGCCGATATTTCTGACTTAGGCTTATGCTTTCAACCAGGAGTGACCGTTATAAATTTGCGTGCTAAACCATCTCCTGGACAACAAGGGGAGTCAGTGGTATCATTGGTCAGACCGAGGAAAACTTCTTACACTCTGGAAGGACTCACATACTTGTGTGGAGTACCAATTAGCATATCGGCTGTCAAAGTATGGCAACGAGGGACCAAGCGGTAACTGAAACTTGTTATACACGGATGTGTACTCATTGTTTTTTCTTCTTTGATCCACTAAAACATTGTTTGCTTCACATGTGTTTGATTATTCAGGAATGATTTTGTTGAACTTTCTGAGATCTTCAGCTCATAGGCATGGCTGGTAATAATGTTTTTGAGGAAGAAACTGGCTAAGGAATTGATTTAATAAATGCTTTTCAGTTGAGAAAGGGGTTCTTTGGAAGATAACAAATAAACAGTTAATTTGAATACTCTATTTAGTGTGAGGGAAAAGCGAAAAAGATATTAAAATACTTTTGTGGATAAATGAACTTTCGTGTGGTAACAAACTTCACAGCAGTCAAAAGAACACGTGACATGCAAAAACAGATTAGAGTATAGGTGAGAGCAAGATGTTCCCTGCAGAAACAGTTCGGTCAAGATGGAAGGGTTTCCCCACCTTTACATTCTTAATAATATTACCACGCAATCTTTTATGCATGCAGTTTTTCATGGTTTTTATCAAGTTCTCGTCATATATCGCGACCATAATGCATTCGCATTTGAGCTTTTTATTATTGTATGCTCCAAACATTGAATTTTTAAAGCTTTGCTGCTTGTGTGGCTCGTTAAATGCTTGTCTGTCAATCTATTGTGAAATCTTTCATTTGAAGCTTGTTGGCTTTACACTATCACTTCCCCCCTGTTCTGACTTTCTTGGCTGCATGCACGGCAGCTGTCCCAGCACCCTCTGACCTCGCCGTTACCAACGTCAGCAGCGACTCGGTGGTTCTTCGGCTGGAGGTCCACTCACTAAGACACCATCACGGGATACCGTGTGACTTTATTTGACGGGCGAGGAGCCAACCTCTAATTTGAGACGATGGTTGTTCATAATGTGGGCCTGTTCTCTGTCCATTGGCCTCAAAACCGTGGATTCGAATTATGATTTCTCTGTGACGACCTTGGGTGGGATTGTGGTGAGAGTTGCCAATCAGGCTCACTCAGTAGCCCAGTGTGAATGATGTTTATGCTGTTATTAAATTATGGTATATAGCATTATTATTTTGTCTTTTTTTGTTTTTTTAATTATTTTTTATATTATTATTAAAATTGTATAATTGATAATTGTCACATCATTGATTTACATCAGAGTTTGAGTAAAGTTATTGTTCATTCATATTTTACTTTTAAATGCATCAGTGAGTTTCATGAAGGTGCTCGGCTGTAATCATTTTACAAAGTGGTGAGAATGTTTGCCCAAAGAGAGTAAGATGTCATTTCTATATAAAAGGAAAATTGGATTCAAGGGGAAACAAATGAAACGTTTCCATCAAGTGTTGCCATCACAATTATTTGCATGTGTGAAGGAGATAAGCCAGCAAAAGGAGAGACAATTATCGTGAATATAATTTGATGAGCTGCGAGTTGATGCAGTGTCAAAGGCTTCAGATATATCCCGTTTATACAGGCCCTGACTTCATGTTCATAACCCCCACTCCATTGGTGGAGAGCAGCAGATATCAGAGTTGAGATACCAAGTGAAATTAAACTGGCGGTCAGTTGTTTAGATTTTTGGTGAAGAGCAGGACCTGACATCCATGTTGTGATAGATTCTTAACTTTTTACTCACCTTGGGAAGTAGGCCGAACGGTCTATACCTGAATAATTGGCTATTTGCACTACTTGATGAAACTAGGTAGATGTGGCCTACCTTCCAGCGAAAATGGATTACACCCCACAGGTGAATCCCCACTAAAAAAGGGACAAAATTAGAGGGGAAATTAGTTTATCTGTGAAATAGGATTCGAGAAAGCTGGCACTAATGCCCTCTTTCGGTAGTTGCATGTTCAAGGCAGCCAGGGGACTTATTGGCCTTCTCAGATAATGCTATTCGAATATTCAATGGGAAAAGGAAAGCAAGGTGGTGAAAGTTGGGATGGGTGATAGTGGACTTTGCGTTGGAGATAGCTTGCATAATATGGATTATGTATCTCCTTGTCCATGAGCGTAGACTTGTTCTGATGGCCATCTGGATTGTAGGAGGGATTTGGAGAGGAGCACCATACCAGATTCAGACCGGACCTTATTACTGCCAGGTCTTGGAGAGATAAGTGACTGGTAATCTTGCGTGTTTTGAGGTGGAAACAATCACTGCTCATGGGCCTTGTTAGGTGACCCAAGTTATTCTTTTTGATTTTGACTTTGCAGGCTTGAAAAAGACGAGTTTCTTTCAAGGCCACTTGCCTCACCCCAAGCCTTCTTACATGCCATTGGGCAATGTTAAGACAGAGGATAGTGCAGGCATGAAGGGATGAACCTGTGCATGAGATGAATACAACTTATGGAAAAAATGCTCCCAAAGAAGTAATCAGTCTGATTGAGATGCCAGTGTTCGACCAGATCCTTGAAGTAAGAGAACAGATCTGCCAAAGAGTACCAGTGATTCTTGATGAACTTTGCCAATCCTGTTGATGGTTTAGAGTCAGTTCTCTGTGTATAGCCAATGAGTCTGAGACTTTCTCTGTTCTGGAAGCTGAATTATATCAGAGAATCGGCAGTAAATTGATAGAACGTTTGTCATAATTTGTCCAGAGGGAAGATGAAACTTGCGGAGACTATTGAGTTTAATTAACCATTAGGGCTTGGTCCTTCCAGTCACTTCATTATTAATGCTGGCAGCTCATTTACTGCAGAACAATGCCATCCCATTGAAGTTTTGAGTTGAACGTCACACAGGTGGAAGAAGAAACAATTAGGGTGTATGGGTCGAGATGTTCCATCCAACGCATAAAGTGAATGTATGATGCGAGTTAGTCCACTTATTTTGTTCATCACCTTCAACAAGGAACACTTGCAATGATATACAGATGAAAAGGGATACTCAGTGCTGTCCTGGGAAGGAATTAGTTACTTTTACATCACTGTTCAGCTTTTCACAACGGAACATTTGAAATGACCACCAAATCAATCAATTGCAGTTTCCTAAGTTTTTCAAGCTAAAAACCATTTTGGAGGTTTTTTTGATTTTGGAGTCTTTGCTTCGTTCGCGAAATTATCATCCCTCTTGAGATTTGTATAATACTATATATATATTATATATATATATATATAATAATATATATATACTATATCTATATTATACATATATTGTTGTTGTCCAGGGGGGTTTCCACCCTCCTGAATGGATGACCAAACTTCTCCTTGGAGGCCTACAGCCAGAGATTCTTGGAGGATTAATGCACATGCGTGGGAAAACAGTTAAGCACTGTACCAGGATGGCAAAGATACATGGACCAGCAAATACAATAAAACAAAATAAAATTTATTATTAATTAATTTACCACCCTCACCCCTCCCCTTCTCAAAGCAACCCAATCACAATCTTCTCCCTCACAAGCTTCCCTCTCACCTTTCTCAAAACCTTCCCCCACTCACCCCTTCTCCCACCCTTCACCCCTCATCACCCCTTCTCAAAGTTGCCCCCCCTCCTCTAGTCCACAAAGCTTTCCTCATTCCCCTGCTCTCTCACCCTATCTCTATCACTCCACCTTCTCAAATCCTCACTGCCTTCTGCGCCCTCTCTTTTCTCGCACACTGACCTCACCAGCACACACAGTAGCCTATTCTCCTCCTCATATGCCCTCTCCCTCACTCTTCTGCCAATCCCCACCTCTTTACAACAACTCTTCCTTATTTCCCCCCCCCTTCTCACTCCTTGTCCTACCCTCCCCCACCCCTCTCATCCCCATCCATCACCCAAAGCCTCTCCCATCCTCATTCATTAACAGCTGTGGACCTTCAATATCTGGGGCACTTCGGCTAAACCTTACAGATCATTTCCATACAGGTTGCCACTGACAAACCGACACTAATCTGCTGAAACAGAAACTTTCCTCCCTCAACGACGTCTTACTCCCTAGGAACTCTCCCTGGTTACTCCCTCCTCTGGTATGAACAGACCTGAGCCTGCCTGGTGGAGGAGTTGTCGTCTCTGTCATCAAGCGCTTTCCTCACTCTCATGCATGACCCTCACATCCCCACACCCCAGGAATCCTCTGGCTACGGCTTTCCCTCCCTTCTAACCTCATGTTATAAACTGTGTACTCTGTACCGTCCACCAAACCAGTTGATGACTCCATTTACACCTTCACTATCCGAAAAAATGGACCAACTTCTATCCTCTCATCCAAACTACTCTTTCTCATATGTATGGTGACTTCAATTGTCACCACGCCAGTTGGCTGTGTGTGGAATACCCCCTTCACTCGCCATGGCACTTCCAGCAAAAGACTTCTGCGACTCATTGGGACTGGACCTCAATCGGTCAACTCCCAACCCGCGATCTAGCCAATGGTACTCCATCTCTTCTAGGATCTTTTAGACAAATTTACCTGAAAATACTACTGTTGTTCTTCTCGGCTCCAATCAGTTCTTCTGACCACGTGCTTGTTCAAGTAGACGTCTCTCCTTTGCTGTCATTGGAGAACATATCCTCAGCACCGTCGAGTCTGGTATTTCACATCAGGCGACTGGCAGGGTCTTCAAGCAGCCTATCAATTTCCGACTGGTTTCCATCTCATACTTTCTCCAACATCAACTCGTCCTGGGATTCTTTCAAAGAAAACTTACTCTCCCTCATGCCACAGATTTACCCCTCTCATCTTCACGTTGTCCTTCCCTTCCTCCTGCCCATGGTCACTGAAGCTTGTGGCGAGGCAGTGTTGCGAAACAACTTCCTTTGCCTCATGGAAAGCAAACCCAACCTGAGGGTATCTCAGTTCCTTCCATAAAGCTTGAGAACAAGTGTGGTATCTCCCCTCAGGAGAACCCAGAACAACATCTTTCTACATCTCAAGTTTGAACTCTGAAACCTCTCTCCCTACTCCAAAATCCTGGTGGCATCAATCAATATGTTTCTGCGTGTATGTTCCCCCTCCATCCCCTTTCGCTTACTCAAAATTGCTGCACTGCTGATACCACATGTGAAAAGGCTGAATGCCTACACTCAGTGTTTGCATCAAATCTTGTATCCAAAACCTATCGCTTTCTGTACACCACCTTACCCAGTCGTACCCAACTGTGCCTATGGACTATGTGTCCTTTTCTTCTGACAAAGTGGAGAGCTTGCTGTCAAACCTCGACTCAGATTTTCTTGCAACCGTGTCCAGACAGCATCAGCCATGTTGTCCTAAAAATTGCTCCTCTGCTCTTCTCACCTCTCTCTGATTCTATTCACCCTCTTCATCTTGCTCAAGGATCATCTGCCATCTTGCTTGGAAATCAGCAAACATTACCACCCTGCATAAAAAGGTGCAAAAACAGATCCCTGCAACGACAGACCAATAGCTTCTCCCACAATCATCAGCAAGGTTATGGAATCCATCATCGCTTCACACATTACAATCCTTCCTCTTCCAATGCTTGAGTTCCGATCCTCAATTTGGTTTTCAGACCAGGTCACTCTACTGATATGACTGCATAAATCTACTCTCCCAACCAATGTGGTGGAGGTACTACAATGCCAGACATTTAATCAGAGCCATATCCCGAGATGTATCGCATGTTTTGATATGGTCTGACCACCCTGCCCTGCTCACCAAACTTCTTCCCACGGTTTACCCAGGCCATCTCCACTCATGGCTCGCAGACTTCCTCTCCTGTATGCAGTCAACGTGTGGCCCCAAAATGGCTAGTTCTTT
>CM068952.1:31199954-31210631 GCA_035128595.1 Eptatretus atami | reverse complement strand
TTCCAAACTGGCCTCCAAAGCCAGTCGCCGACTGGGAATCCTCCATCGTGCAAACTCCTTCCTCAACCCACCTGAGCTACTGACCACATACAAAGCTTTTGTCCACAGCCTGATGGAGTACTGCTCTCCCCTCTGGGCCGGTGCTCCTGCCTCCCCTTTGATTAAAAAAAAAAAACCAGGGGGAGAGGTATTGCCTTTGAAGTGCAAGGTGAAAAGGGTTAAAAGCTCATCAGCTTCCATTGTTGAAACTTTGGTCTTATCATCAATTTCGTATCACGCATTGTTAAATATTTAAATGGGTATACTGAGGTAACGCGTTAATATATATTTGGGAGTTATCATACAGGCATTGCAATTGCAACTCATTTCATTATCAAAAAACACTATACTTATATTAACTAACAAACATTTTGTGTGGATGCTGGCAAATTTTGCACTTGTCACTGAGTGTGGCGCATCAGTGGCCCTATTATGCCATTGACTGTATGCATCCCAATTGATATTCCCTTGGTCGTTTCTTCGTTGGTTTTGCCCATTGCCATTTTGTGGTTTTTCACCAAAATTGCTGGATTACAATGGTATTAACAAAAGTTGTGCTCTAATATCCATCAACTTTAGTGTGCAACTTCAAACAACATTTCTTGAACCAAAACTTTTGTCAAACAATCATGGACATTACAACAAACATTTCAACTTATTAAAATTTAGGACATCGTCTGCAAATGACATGAGCTTTTGCAGGTGGAGCAGTTAGTTCAATCTAACCCCACCTAACCTACTCCAGCAGCCCTCATTAGGGCTTCACTTTGATGTTGGCAGGCAAAGGTCGCGAGAGATTCTTTTGTCCATCGTTGGTTGCCCATGCATAGACATTCTTAAATTCCACTCTTACTTGGCCGAATGGACCATTCAAAACATTAGTGTTTGATGAACAACCAGAAGGATCGTCTACAAATGATTGTCACGAGTTGTTTGATAACAAGATTTGACTTTGTGGCTTGTGCAAAACTTGATTCGCTGGCCATGGTGAGTTTGAAAAAAAAATATAGGAACCACAATTTTCTGGAGTGGTGAAGAACATCTTGGATTCAGGGTTTCAATGGTATCGTTCTTGCAATCTTCTAATAACTTTGTGAAAATTGGGCCAACGGTGAGTGACCGTACAATAACTCTGCATCTGCAAATTTCTCCTTGAACGTTATGTGTTCAATTATTTGCGCTTATGCACCAAACAATGAACAAATTAATGATGAAAATAATTTCAGAACTTTCATCCAATCTTGAACAATTCTATTTCAACATTCCTCCACATGATAAAGTATTTTAGCTGTGATTTTTTTTGCCCAGTGCAGGCAAGACTGAAACGTTGGGCCTGGCGTGCTTGGTTGGCACGCTTTGGCGTTTGGTCAGTTTGAATGGTTTCTTTTGCTCTCGAAATTATTCTGAACATCAACTTACCAATTTGTAACCACTTTTACTTTAGAGTGCCGGTTGCCCAAATAGGCGTTACTTAGCAGCATGTGCATTCCAAACAATGACACATGTCAATTATTTCATGATTCAAAAATGTTGACTTGTTGATTGATGTTGTGCATGTCATTGAGAGCACTAACTCCAAAACTGACCACCTCTCTTTTACATTGCATTGTTCTTGGAATATCTTTTAGCATCAAACAAGCTCTAGCCTCACTTTAATGTGCATAAAATTAAAAACTTGAAGATTGTTCTATTCATTCTGTTGAAATATTTCTAAACTCTTTGATAAAATATCAGTCAATCAACATTTTTCCAAACAATGCATCTACTGATATTTCTTCAAACTGTGCCATTTGAAAAAGGCTTGTCTGGATGTATTCAAACACAGTGTTGGGTGAGTAAAAGCCAATCAAGACTGCTTGATGATAATGATTACGAAATTTCAAAATTTATTTAGAAACGAGTAATGCCAACAGTCAAAGATCTTCTTACTTATGGCACAAGAAGAGCAACAAATGATTTGCGTTGTGGGCACAAAAAAAAATCTTCGTCACAACACTCGTTTTGCAAATTCTGTGGTAGCAAAACAAAAGCATTTAAAACCAAAAAACTAGCTGATTCTTAGCAATTCCTACGAATTTTTCTGAGTAATAAAATATTTTTTGGTTCATTTTTTTTTTTAACGAGCTCTCTCTTTCTGAAAATGTTTTCATTTTTAGCGTACAGTCTCAAATTTTGAATCGCTGCCATGAGCATTTGTTCAATCTTTTCAAAAGCTAATGATAATTTGTCTCTTTAGTCTTTTGGATCAATCTCTCAACAGTCCTGTTCTGGAAAATTAGAACTGCACCATTCATCTTGAAATTAATGAACAATCCATCAAATGGAAAACTGCACAACAACAACAAAAAAACAGCAAAAGATGTATATTCCAATTGAAATTTGGAAATTTCCCACTATTCCAACACTGGCTTTATCTGTTTTGTCTTTCTCTGCTTTTGGCTCGTGTTTTTAGGATTTCAAAAGAGGCGGACAGTCAAATACAAGCTAACTATCTGGAATTAGTCTTCTATCACGCTTGCTGAAAAAAATTTTGCCAAATTATAGGTATCTCGTTCTCTGTCAACAAAAGAATCTTAGGTGAAGTCACAGAGTTGGTTTTCACAAAAATCGTTCGACGTTTGATGCAAAATTTGTCTTTTTCTGCGTCAAATTTCAGGAGACATGTCGAGAGCAAAATCTCCTCTCTTGCTGCTTGTTTGATTTTACCAAGGCTTTTGATCAATCTAAATAAATCTTTATTTTGTAGCAAATTTTGGGTCGATTTGGTTACTGGGCAGCTAATTTCGCTTGACTTGTATCTTGCACGATAATGTGAAGTGGTCATATCAAATTAGCAATGAATTAGCAATGCCAACCTTGTTCACATTGTCCCTTACTCATTTTTTTGAACACTTCCTCTGAAGAATGTTCTGAGTTAGTATTTGTGTTCATGGCAATTGATGGTGATCTTTTCCAATTGCATCATCCTTTTTCAGGACTCAATACTATTTTCAGGCAATTTGTTAACGAATCTGTTGTATGCTGATCATTTGGTAAGCAATTCAAGATCTATTTACGCAGCAAACTCTCAATTATTTTCAACAACTATGACCCAATTTTAGCTTAACAATCAATTTAACTCAAACAGAAATTTACATTCAACCAATCTTTCCTCAAATTTTTGAAAAATCCTCTCTCCTTGCCAGTCGATGGTTGCTGCATTAAATTTAGGAGAAACCTTGTCTCCATGCAGCACAATATTTCAAATTCTTCAGTAATTGATCATGAAATTAGTCATATATCTCGGCCGCAAGCTCAGAAACTGCAGTCATTGTGTGCGTACTCCGTGGCATTTAATTTGCCAAAACGAAATTTACTTTGTATCGTGCCTGGATTCATCTACTTACCTATGGACTTCAATCTGTTTCCCCTGTATGCAGCCAAAATTAATGGCCTTAACGCACCGCAGCAACGTCACTTGCCGTCAAATCGAAAATTCAATTGTCTGACGTCTTATCTTACCATTGAGCACATTTCAAACATTTAACGATGTTCACGCATTCTGGCCAGAACAAGTTGTGTTGGCGTTGGCCACGTCCCATATGGACTGTTAAACCAATTGCCAAAACTATTTTCTATTTTGAAATTGACATGCCCATCATATCATGGTGGTCAATATCTGTGCTACAATACCATCGTCAAAATAATTTCGAAAAGAAATGTGAGTTAGCGTTACCACTAATGGGAAACATCTTGTCGCTGCCGTAACGATTTGGAAGACGTGTAAAATGGCATTTTCAAAAATGAAACTGCAAGCAAATTATATTCTCAATCAACACAGTATTGATAAATAATCACCCTTATTAATCCCACCGAATCACTAAGTTTATGTATTATTCCTTATTTTTGCTTTTGCTGATGGCTAAATAAATGTTTACTTAAATCAATAAAATCAATGCTGTTCAAAAAATATTATATATTTTTGGACTTTTGAATTCTAGCCGATATTTCTGAACTTAGGCTTATGCTTTCAACAGGAGTGACCGTTATAAATTTGCGTGCTAAACCATCTCCTGGACAAACAAGGAGGAGTCAGTGGTATCATTGGTCCAGACCTGAGGAAAACTTCTTACACTCTGGAAGGACTCACAACTTGGTGGAGTACATATTAGCATATCGGCTGTCAAAGTATGGCAACGAGGGACCAGCGTAACTGAAACTGTTATACACGGGTTGTGTACTCATTGTTTTTTCTTGCTTTATCACTAAAAATCTTGTTTGCTTCACATGTGTTTGATTCATTCAGGAAGATTTTGTTGAACTTTCTGAGATCTTAGCTCATAGGCATGGCGTATAATGTTTTTGAGAAGAAACATGGGCTAAGGAATTGATTTAATAAATGCTTTTCAGTGAGAAAGGGGTTCTTTGGAAGATTAACAAATAAACAGTTAATTTGAATACTCTATTTAGTGTGAGGGAAAAGCGAAAAGATATTAAAATACTTTTGTGGATAATGAACTTTCGTGTTGGTAACAAACTTCACAGCAGTCAAAAGAACACGTGACAATGCAAAAACAGATTAGAGTATAGGTAGGCAAGATGTTCCCTGCAGAAAACAGTTCGGTCAAGATGGAAGGGTTTCCCACCTTTACACTTCTTAATCATATACACGCAATCTTTTATGCATGCAGTTTTTCATGGTTTTTATCAAGTTCTCGTCATATATCGCGACCATAATGCATTCGCATTTGAGCTTTTTATTGATTGTATGTCCAAACATTGAATTTTAAAAGCTTTGCTGCTTGTGTGGCTCGTTAATATGCTTGTCTGTCAATCATATTGTGAAATCTTCATTGAAGCTTGTGGCTTTACACTAATCACTTCCCCCTGTCTGACTTTCTTGCTGCTGCACGGGCCAGCTGTCCAGCACCCTCTGACCCGCCGTTACCAACGTCAGCAGCGACTCGGTGGTTCTTCGGCTGGAGTCTCACTTCACCCTAAGACACCATCACGGATACCGTGTGACTTTATTTGACGGGCGAGAGCCAACCTCTAATTTGAGACGATGGTTGTTCATAATGTGGGCCTGTTCTCTGTCCAATTGGCTCAAAACCTGGATTCGAATTATGATTTCTCTGTGACGACCTTGGTGGATGGTGGTGAGAGTGTGCCAATCAGGCTCACTCAGAGCCCAGTCTGAATGATGTTTATGCTGTTTATAATTATGGTATTCGTCTTTTGTTCTTTGGTTTTATATTTTTTATTATTTTTATTATAATTTTTTAAATTGATAATTGTCACATCATTGATTTACATCAGAGTTTAGTTTAAGTTTATTGTTCATCATATTTTACTTTTTAAATGCATCAGTGACGGTTCATGAAGGTGCTCGGCTGTAATCATTTTACAAAGTGGTGAGAATGGTTTGCCAAAGAGAGTAAGATGTCATTTCTATATAAAGGACAAAATTTGGATTCAAGGGGAACAAATGAAACGTTTCCATCAAGTGATTGCCATCCATTATTTGCATGTGTGAAGGAGATAAGCAGCAAAAGGAGAGACAATTAATCGTTGAATATAATTTTTGATGAGCTGGAGTGTGATGCCAGTGTCAAAGGCTAGATATATCACCGTTTATTACAGGCCCCTGACTTTCATGTTCAATAACCCCCATCCATTGGTGGAGAGCAGCAGCATATCCAGAGTTGAGATACCAAGTGAAATTAAACTGGCGGTCAGTTGTTAGATTTTTTGGGAAGAGCAGGACCATGACATCATGTTGTGATAGATTCTTAACTTTTTACTCACCCTTGGAAGTATGCCGAACGGTCTAATACCTGAATTACATGGTATTTGCACTACTTGATGAAACTAGGTGATGTGGCCTACCTTCCAGGAAAATGGGATTACCACCCCACGGTGAATCCCCACTAAAAAAGGACAAATAGAGGGGAAATTAGTTTATCTGTGAAATAGGATTCGAGAAATCTGGCACTATGCCCTCTTGGTATTTGCATGTCAAGGCAGCCAGGGGACTTATTGGCCTTCTCAGGAGTAATGCTATTCGAATTTCAATGGGAAAAGCGGAAAGCAAGGTGGTGAAGTGTGGGATGGGATAGTGGACTTTGCGTTGGATGATAGCTGCATAATATGGATTTATTGATCTCCCTTGTCATGAGCGTAGACTGTGTCTGATGCATCTGGATTGTAGGAGGGATTTGGAGAGGAGCACCATACAGATTCAGACCGGACCTTATTACTGCCAGGTTGGAGGTATAAGGTGACTTGTAATCTTGCTGTTTTGAGTGGAACAATCACTGTCATGGGCCTTGTTAGAGTGACCCAAGTTATTCTTTTTAGATTTGACTGTTTGCAGGCTTGAAAAAGACGAGTTTCTTTCAAGGCCACTTGCCTCACCCCAAGCCTTCTACATGCCATGGGCAATGTTAAGACAGAGGACTAGTGCAGGCATTGAAGGGATGAACCTGTGCATGAGATGAATACAAACTTTATGGAAAAAATGCTCCCAAAGAAGTAATCAGTCTGATTGAGATGCAGTGTTCGACCCAGTCCTTGAAGTAAGAGAACAGATCTGCCAAAGAGTATACCAGTTGATGTCTTGATGAACTTTGTCCAATCCTGTGATGGTTTAGTCAGTTCTCTGTGTATAGCCACATGAGTCTGAGACTTTCTCTGTTCTGAGAAGCTGAATTATTCAGAGAATCGAGCAGTTAAGATTGATCAGGAACTTGTCATAATTTGTCCAGAGGGAAGATGAACTATTGCGGAGACTATGAGTTTAAGTTAACCATTAGGGCTTGGTCCTCCAGTATACATTATTATTAATGCTGCAGTCATTACTGCAGAACAATTGCCTCCAATTGAGTTTTGGAGTTGAAGGTCCACAGGTGGAAGAAGAAACAATTAGTCGGTTATGGGTCTCGAGATGTTCCATCCCAACGCATAGAAGTGATGTATGATGGAGTTGTCCACTTATTTTGTTCATCACCTTCAACCAAGGAACACTTGCAGATGATATACAGATGAAAAGGGATACTCAGTGCTGCCTAGGAAGGAATTAAGTTACTTTACATCACTTTTCAGTTTTTCACAACGGAACATTTGAAATGACCACCAAAATCAATAATTGCAGTTTCCTAAGTTTTTCAAAGCTAAAAACAATTTGGAGGTTTTTCTTGATTTGGAGTCTTTGCTTCTTGCGAAGATTATCATCCTCTGAGATTTGTATAATATATATATATTATATATATATATATATATATATATATATATATACTATATCATATATTATACATATATTGTTGTGTCCAGGGGGGTTTCCACCCCTTCCTGATGGATGACCAAACTTCTCCATTGGAGGCCTACAGCCAAATTCTTGGAGGATTATGCACATGGTGGGAAAACAGTAAGCACTGTACCAGGATGGCACACAGATACATGGACACAAGCAAAATAATAAAACAAATAAAAATTTATTATTATTAATTACCACCCTTCACCCCTCCCTTCTCAAAGCAACCCTCACAATCTTCTCCCTCCAAGCTTCCCTCTCACCTTTCTCAAAACACTCCCCCACTCACCCTTCTCCCACCCTTCACCCCCTCACTCACCCCTTCTCCAAAGTTGCCCCCCCTCCTCTTCATCCACAAAGCTTTCCTCATTCCCCCTGCTCTCTCACCTTCTCTCTCACTCCACCTTCTCAAATCCTCAACTGCCTTCTGCGCCCTCTTCTTTTCCTCGCACACTGTACCTCAACCAGCACACACGTAGCCTATTCTCCTCCTCATATGCCCCCCCTCACTCTTCTGCAATCCCCACCTCTATTCAACAACTCTTCCTTATTTCCCCCCCCCTTCTCCTCCTTGTCCTACCCTCCCCCACCCTCTCATCCCATCCATCACCCAAAGCCTCTCCCATCCTCATTCATTAACACGCGTGGCCTTCAAATATCTGGGGCTCTCGGCACAAACCTTACAGGTCATTTCCATAAGGTTGCCACTGACAAACCGACACTAATCTGCTGAAACAGAAACTTTCCTCCCTCAAGACGTCTTGACTCCCTAGAGAACTCTCCCTGGTATACTCCCTCCTCTGGTATGACAGACCTGCAGCCTGTCCTGGTGGAGGAGTTGCGCTCTCTGTCATCAAAGCGCTTTCCTCACTCTCCATGCACTGACCCTCACTCCCCACACCCCAGGAACCTCTGGCTACGGCTTTCCCTCCCTTCTAACCTCATGTTATAAACTGCTGTACTCTTACCGTCCACCAAACAGTATGACTCCATTACACCTTCACTATCCTCCTGAAAAAATGGAACCAACTTCTATCCTCTCATCCAAACACTCTCTTCCTCATATGATGGTGACTTCAATTGTTCACCACGCCAGTTGGCTGGTGTGCGAATACCCCCTTCACTTCGCCATGGCACTTCCAGCAAAGACTTCTGCGACTCATTGGGACTGACTTCAATCGGTCCAACTCCCAACCCGCGATACTAGGCAATGGTACTCCATCTCTTCTGGATCTTTTATGACAAATTTTACCTGAAAATACTCTGTTGTTCTTCTCGGCTCAATCAGTTCTTCTGACCACGTGCTTGTTCAAAGAGACGTCTCTCCTTTGCTGTCATTGGAGAACATTCCTCTCAGCACCGTCGAGTCTGGTATTTCACATCAGGCGACTGGAGGGGTCTTCAAGCAGCATCAAATTTCCACTTGGTTTCCATCTCTACTTTCTCCAACATCCAACTCGTCCTGGGAATTCTTTCAAAGAAACTTACTCTCCCTCATGCACAGATTACCCTCTCATCTTCATTGTCCTTCCCTCTCCTTGCCCATGGTACTGAAGCTTGTTGGCGAGGCAGTGTTCGAAACAACTTCCTTCTGCCTCATGAAAGCAAACCCACTGAGGGTATCTCCAGTTCTTCCATAAAGCTTGAAACAAGGTGTGTAATCTCCCCTCAGGAGAACCAGAAAACAACATCCTTCTACATCTCAAGTTTGAAACTCTGAAACCTCTCTCCTACTCCAAATCCTGGTGGCATTCCAATCAATATGTCTTCTGCGTGTATGTTCCCCCTCCATCCCCTTTCGCTTACCTCAAAATTGGCTGCAACTGCTCGATACCACATGTGAAAGGCTGAATGCCTACACTCATGTTTGCATCAAAATCTTGTATCCAAAACCTATCGCTTTCTGTACACCACCTTACCAGATCGTTACCCAACTGGCCTATGGACTATGTGTCCTTTTCTTCTGACCAAAGTGGAGAGCTTGCTGTTCAAACCTCGACTCAGATTTTCTTGCAAACCGTCCAGACAGCATCAGCCATGTTGTCCTAAAAATTGCTCCTCTGCTCTTGCTCACCCTCTCTCTGATTCTATTCACCCTCTCATCTTGCTCAAGGATCATCTGCCATCTTGCTTGGAAATCAGCAAACATTACCACCCTTGCATAAAAAAGGTGCCAAAAACAGATCCCTGCAACGACAGACCAATCAGCTTCTCCCACATCATCAGCAAGGTTATGGAATCCATCATCGCTTCAGACATTACAATCCTTCCTCTCTCCAATGGCTTGATTCCGATCCATCAATTTGGTTTTCAGACCAGGTCACTCTACCTGAGATATGCTGCTAATCTACTTCCCAACCAATGGGTGGAGGTACCACAATGCCAGACATTTAATCAGACGCCATAATCCCGAGTGTATCGCATGTTTGATATGTTCTGACACCTGCCCTGCTCACCAAACTTCTTCCCACGGTTATACAAGCCATCTCCACTCATGGCTCCGCAGACTTCTTCTCCTGTATGCAGTCAACGTGTGGCCCCAAATGGTAGTTCTTTTCATCCCCTCTTCCTTGTCCAGGCTGGAGTTTCCAAGGGTAGCGTTCTGGGCCCTGGTCTCTTTTCTATGTTTTGGTTTTAAACAATGATCTCTCCGCTCTCTGGAAATCGCTTCTTTATCCCTTGCTGACTGACTCCACCCTCCTGCCGTACCATCTGTCATCCCTCCGAACGGCACAGCAGCAGTTCTTCGCTCTCTGCAGCATCTGGGTAAAATCACAAACTGGGCCAACACGTGGAAATTGTTCTTTCAATCCTGATAAATTCATTCACTCTCACTTTGTGGTTCCCTTCTCCCTCCGAAAGGACCATTTGGAAAAACCCCATCTACTTTCTCAACAATCCGCTGGAAGACAGTTCCTTTCTTTCAAGCTTCTGGTCCTCACTATCTGCCATTGATCCTTTCCTGGACAGCTCACATTCCAAACTGGCCTCCAAAGCCAGTCGCCGATGGAATCCTCCATCGCTGCAACTCCTTCCTCCAACCCACCTGAGTACTGACCCACAAAAGCTTTTGTCCACAGCCTGATGGCAGTACTGCTCTCCCTCGGGCCGGTGCTCCTGCCTCTCCCACCTTCTCTCGGCTTCACGCTGTCGGGAAACCAAGGCATTTCGGACTCATTTTGGTAACCCAGCGGTGAGGCTGTGTCTTTGTGCCTCTCACTCTCGCAATCACCGCCAGACAGGTCGTGGTCTTCCTGTCTATTCTACGTCTCCCTTCCCTCCGGTCTCGCCCCGCCGCCCCACTGCTATTGTTCTGCGATTATCGCCCCCCCCCCCCCCCCCCGATT
>CM068952.1:31179729-31199592 GCA_035128595.1 Eptatretus atami | reverse complement strand
CTAATGTCTCTGTTCCCCACTGTTTTGACCTTCCCTCTCCTGCTCATCTTGTCTCATGCCCCCCTTGCTGTGCATTGTGTTCGCTCTCATATGAGCCTTGACAATGTATACAAAATATTTATATATATTTCAGTATTTGATGCAACAGAAAACCAACAATTATAATGAAAATGAATCAAGACGTGAGGTAACCTAAATCTAATTTTAATTGATGCACCTCCACACATACTTAAATACACACAAGGGGGCAGATAAAATCGAGAAAAATAATCTCTCCTTTATTTTGGTACTTAGCTTGGTCCAGATGGTCTTGGGGGAGCTTTGAATCGAGGCGCTTCGTAGATGCGCCCCCGCCCCAAAAAAATGGCACCCAGTCGCTCTGTTTCAGCGGGAAGAACGTATGTCAGGCAATTTGTGAGCACCAATTCATGAAGTAACTAGAGGGGGAGCACTCGGTAGAGTGCAAAACCTCCGCCGCCAATACTGCTGGGTCAGCTTAAGTGAACTGATGTCTATTCATTGTAGGTCAAAACGATCAGACTCTACTGAACCACGATTGAATAACTAAACTAGATCGATGCGCATGTAGAAATGTTTTTTTATTTTCGAAATAATCGAAAAAAAAAATAAAATCGAAATTTTTTTGAAAAAAGTTGCAAAATTCTAAAAAAAATTCTCTAAACAAATTTTTTTTTGGGGGGGGGGGGGGGGTTGGACATCACTTAAAACATGTAGAAATGCAAATAAAAAATTCAAATATTTTCAAATAAATCGAAATTTTTTTGAAAAAAGTTGCAAAATTTTTTTTTTTTTCTCTAACAAATTTGTTTTTTTTTGGTTGGAAATCACTTAAAACATGTAGAAATGCAAACAAAAATTCAAATATTTTCCAAAATGCGCCATAGCGGCCATATGGACTTTGGACAAGTCCAAAATCTAATGGCATGATCCTTGGACCATACCTAATCCCCCCACTAAGTTTCGGCGAAATCCGTCCAGGAGTTTTCCGTACATTATCTGTTCACAACAAACAAACAGACAGGGGTGAAAACAGTAACCTCCGTCCATCTTCGATGGCGGAGGTTAATTAACACCAAGGCTCAGATACTCCATGCAGCTTCCTTTCACAAGCGAATATCCCGACCGTTCTTCTCTTGCACCCAGTCTGTTCACAATGATGGCTCACCCGACGAGATGATTTCTGAGGCCCCGTGATGAGGCCACGAGTCACGCTTTCCTTCCCTCCTCAGAAACGTGCACACTTCACGGCTCAGCCAAACCGTCAACGGTCAACATCCTGCTCAGCATGCGAGCCAATTCACACAGCACGAACACGATAATTGTGCAGCCTTTGTCATGCCGAGAGCAAAAGCGAGATCCTCCGTGTCCTCTGACGAACGTGATCTCTTCTTTCTCGTCTCCTCTTACGTCCTCCTGACACTATAGTCATTCCTCCCTCGACTACTCGCCTCCTTTCCGTTATTACTCCGCAACCACCCCTTCGCTGAGGCATGGCTTGCCTGCCCAAGCCCGGGAAGGCGGGGCTTCTGCCCGTTTGTAGTTATTTTAGGGACATGTTCCCCACCTTTATTGCCGTTCTTGGAATTCAAAAAATAGGGAAAAGTGACACGGGGGCAATTACTTCCTGGGGGAATTATCCCTAATCCATATTTAATTAACACGGCACCACCATTCATGTGATAAGGTGACATGTAGCACTGAAGCTCACAGTCTCCCTACTTTATCACATTGAGATGTCTCCTTCACGTCCACGGACCAAACAACTTTACATTAGTAATCTCTCAGCAAGACCAATTACTCACTCACCAATTGTGTGGAACAGTGTAACTGGCAGTCGTGGGGCCTTTATGTCTGCCTTATTCCAGAGAATTTTGTACAACATGATAAATATGGTGGTGTAGTAAGAGTGAAGTTTATTAACCCTCCCTCAATAGGTTATGGGAAGGCTTATTGCTCTTGTAGGGTTTGTTTCTACAATTAGCGTCCCCAATTTAAAATGGTACCACAGAGTTCCTTCGACCCCTAAGAGTACTGAACCACCATTTAGAAAAATTAATTATTTTTTCCTCTTGCATTCCCAATTTCCGAAATGTATCTCGGAGCAAGCTGGGACTTTCGGAATGAAATTTGCATCACTAAAGTGAATAGAAAGTATCCAGGATGACAAAATTTAGTTTTTTCACTTTCCTAATTTTAACGTCATGTCCTATTAAATTAGACATTTTAACATTTTTCACCATAAGTTGAATAAAGTTCGTCTGATCAGAATGAAATTGGCCTCTCCAGATAGCCTGGAGAAACATGAATTTACAATGAATTCACATCATACCCCTCGGGATTAAAGGTCAAGATCTTGCACCCCGAGAAGTATTGAATCACCATTCAGGTCTTTCTCCCTTTTTTCTGCCAATATGCCAATGCCAATTTCTGCCAATTTTCTTTTCTGTATCTCGGATCCGGCTGTGACTTTTGGAATTAAATTTTGCATCAATAATGGGAATAAAAAGATGTGGGGTTGACATTTTTGTCATTTTGTTGGCCTTGACCTAATTTTAAGGTCATGACCCAATGATAGGCATTTTATCATTTTTAACCCAAACTCGACTTAGGTTTGTCTGATCAGAAGGAAATTGCCCTCCCTATATACCCTAGAGCAAGGTGCATTTGTAATTAATTTACATCATACCCCACTGGGTTAAAGGTAAAGGTCAAAGAAATGTATATGATTCAATAAAGCACTCCGATGACGGAAACTTGCTCTGCCATCTCAAAACAATATACGTTTAACAGCTTCATCATTAAACTATAGAATAGTACAAAGAAGATGTTGTTGTATTGATGTTGCTTTGTAGAGCACTTTGTTCAGCATAAAATGGTTGTTAAGCCGGCTGTCTCGTCTACAAGCACGTGGCTGTAAATAGTCCTATTGTGTCTCTAAAACAACAGTGGGTCATTGTTCCAGTGTCATTACCAAGTAAGTTCTGCTTACAATATTTATTATGATCGATGTACAAAGTTTTCACAATATGATGTGTTTAAAATGGTGAAGTATTTTGTCATTTTAAAGTCACAGTCTAATACAATATAATAACAAGAAAATAAAATTTGTTTCTGCTGTGTTATGGATTGTTGGCTTGTGTTTCTACTCAGCTCTGAGTCCACCAAGAGAAGTCCACATTGTTACGAATCCAAACACTGGAGTTCCAACTCTGACGTGGCAAAGACCTAACATCCGAGGTAGGACTAAGTTCATCATGGAAGTTCCGTCTCTACGCAGGCTGTGACATCACAATTCTATCTGTACACATGCTGTGTCTTGATGATCAAGTCACATGTCGATGCAACATTAGCATAATGGGACAAACGTTCAGCCTTTGTTTGAATTGTCTTGCATTAAGTTGTCATATTTGAAACGATACAATAATGTGCGATGTTATCCATCTCCAAGCGTAATATACTATAATAGACTGGGGTTTTTCAGTAAAAGTATCTGATTATCTAAGTGCTGGGAATGACATTTGGATTTTATTTTTAAAAACACTTTAATACATGATGCGAGACCATTTTTTCTTCGGTGGAAATGTCCTGTAAAATGCTGGGTTATAGAAATGTTCTGAAATTAAAAGCAGTAAAGAAACCAGAAAAAGCAATCAGAGATTTTAGACCCTTGCCAGGACTTGTTTTATGTTGCATCTGTGTGGTTTATATGGGGTTGTGTTTGTATGATGTCGAGACGATGCATTGACAGTGTTAGGTTATGTTCATACAGCAGAAACAGACCTTTTCGGTTTTATTGTATAGATTCACATTGCAATGGTATGTACTTTGTAGACATTGTCACATTCCACACTTTTCGACATATACAGTAAGCACTATCTAATAGTACACACTTTATAGATGTACTTACATTCTAATTGTACATACTTTATAGATGTACTTACATTCTAATTGTACATACTTTATACACGTTCTCACATTCTAATTGTACATACTTTATACACGTTCTCACATTCTAATTGTACATACTTTATACACGTTCTCACATTCTAATGTTACGTACTTTATAGAGGCACTCACATTCTAATTGTACATACTTTATACATATTCTCACATTCTAATTGTACATACTTTATACATGTTCTCACATTCTAATTGTACATACTTTATACACGTTCTCACATTCTAATTGTACATACTTTATACATGTTCTCACATTCTAATTGTACATACTTTATACACGTTCTCACATTTTAATTGTACATACTTTATACACGTTCTCACATTCTAATTATACATACCTTATACACGTTCTCACATTCTAATGTTACGTACTTTATAGAGGCACTCACATTCTAATTGTACATACTTTAATACGAACGTTCTCACATTCTAATTGTACATACTTTATACACGTACTCACATTCTAATTGTACTACTTTATACACGTTCTCACATTCTATTGTACATACCTTATAGACATACTCACATTCTAATAGTACGTACTTATTACAGACGTACTCCATTCTAATTGTACATACATTATAGAATACTCCATTTAATTGTACATACTTTATACTATTCTCACATTCTAATTGTACATACTTTATACACGTTCTCACATTCTAATTGTACATACTTTATCATATTCTCACATTCTAATTGTCAATACTTTATACATATTCTCACTTCTAATTGTCATACTTTATACATATTCTCACATTCTAATTGTACATACTTTATACACATTCTCACATTCTAATTGTACATACTTTATAACTGTTTCACATTCTAATTGTACATATTTTATACATGTTCTCACATTCTAATTGTACATGCTTTATACACGTTCTCACATTCTAATTGTACATACTTTATACATATTCTCACATTCTAATTGTACATACTTTATACATATTCTCACATCTAATTGTCATTCTTTATACATATTCTCAATTCTAATTGTACATACTTTATACACATCCTCACATTCTAATTGTACATACTATTATACATATTCTCACATTCTAATTGTACATACTTTATACATATTCTCACATTCTAATTGTACATTACTTTATACATATTCTCACATTCTAATTGTCATACTTTATACATGTTCTCACATTCTAATTGTACATACTTTTACATGTTCTCACATTCTAATTGTACATACTTTATACACATTCTCACATTCTAATTGTACATACTTTATACATATTCTCACATTCTAATTGTACATACTATTTATACATATTCTCACATTCTAATTGTACATACTTTATACACATTCTTCACATTCTAATTGTCATACTTTATACATGTTTCTCACATTCTAATTGTACATACTTTATACATTTCTCACATTTTAATTGTACATACTTTATACATTTCTCACATTCTAATTGTACATACTTTATACACGTTCTCACATTCTAATTTACTACTTATAGGGCATCTCACATTCTATTGTACATATCTTTATAACACGTTCTCACATTCTAATTGTACATACCTTATAGACATACTCACATTCTAATAGTACGTACTTTACAGACGTACTCACATTCTAATTGTACATACATTATAGACATACTCACATTCTAATTGTACATACTTTATACATATTCTCACATTCTAATTGTACATACTTTATACACATTCTCACATTCTCACATTCTAATGTACATACTTTATACATGTTCTCACATTTCTAATTGAACTACTTTATACATGTTCTCACATTCTAATTGTACATGCTTTATACACGTTCTCAACATTCTAATTGTACATACTTTATACATATTCTCACATTCTAATTGTACATACTTTATACATATTCTCACATTCTAATTGTACATCTTTATACATAGTTCTCACATTCTAATGTACATACTTATACACATTCTCACATTCTAATTGTACATACTTTATACATATCTCACATTCTAATTTACATACTTATACATATTCTCACATTCTAATTGTACATACTTTATACATATTCTCACATTCTATTGTACATACTTTATACATGTTCTCACATCTAATTTTACATATTTATACATTTCGTCACATTTAATTGTACATACTTTATACACATTTCTCACATTCTAATTGTACATACTTTATACATTCTCACATTCTAATTTGACATACTTTATACATATTCTCACATCTTAATTGTACAATACCTTTATACATCATTTCTCACATTCTATTGTACATACTTTTATACATGTTTCTCACATTTCTAATTGTACATACTTTATACATGTCTTCACATTTAATTGTACATACTTTTACATGTTCTCACATTCTAATTGTACATACTTTATACACGTCTCCACATTCTAATGTTACGTACTTTATAGAGGCACTCACATTCTAATTGTACATACTTTATACACTTCTCACATTCTAATTGTACATACCTTATTAGACATACTCACATTCTAATAGACGTACTTTACAGAGGTACTCACATTCTAATTGTATCATACTTATAGACATACTTCACATTCTAATTAGATATTGTACTTTATGAGGCACTCACATTCTAATTTGTACATACTTTATAGACGTAACTCACATTCTAATTGTACATTACATTATTAGATCATACTCTACATTCTAATTAGTACGTACTTTATAGAGCACTCACATTCTAATGTACATACTTTATGGACATACTCGCATTCTAATAGTACATAGTTTAAAGACATTCCGCATTCTAATGTACATACTTTATAGAGGCACTCACATCTCTATTGTACATACTTTATAGATCATACTCCATTCTAATTGTACATACTTTATAGAGCACTCACATTCTAATTGTACATACTTTATAGAGGCACTCACATTCTAATGTACATACTTTATAGACGTACTCACATTCTAATTAGTACGTACTTTATACACGTTCTCACATCTAATTGTACATACTTTATAGACGTTCTCACATTCTAATGTACATACTTTATACACATTCTCACATTCTAATTGTACATACTTTATACACGTTCTCACATTCTAATTGTACATACCTATAGACATACTTCACATTCTAATAGTACGTACTTTACAGATGTACTCACATTCCAATTGTACATACATTATAGACATACTCACATTCTATTAGTACGTACTTTACAGATGTAATCACATTCCAATTGTACATACACTTATAGACATACTCACATCTAATTAGTAGTACTTTATAGAGCACTCACATTCTAATTGTACATTACTTATGACATTCTGCATTCTAATAGTACATAGTTTAAAGACATCTCGCATTCTAATTGTACATACTTTATAGAGCACTCACATTCTAATGTACATACTTTATATGACGTACTCACATTCTAATTGTACATACTTTTAAGAGGCACTTCACATTCTAATTGTACATACTTTTTAGAGGCACTCACATTCTAATTGTACATACTTTATAGACGTACTCACATTCTAATAGTACGTACTTTATACACGTTCTCTACATTCTAATTGTACATACTTTTATAGACGTTCTCACACATTCTAATTGTACATACTTATTATCACATTCTCACATTCTAATTGTACATACTTATACACGTTTCACATTCTAATCTACATACCTTATAGACATACTCACATTCTAATAGTACGTACTTTACAGATGTACTCACATTCCAATTGTACATACATTATAGACATACTCACATTCTAATTAGTACGTACTTTACAGATGTAATCACATTCCAATTGTACATACATTATAGACATACTCACATTCTAATTAGTACGTACTTTATAGAGGCACTCACATCTAATTGTACATACTTTATGGACATACTCGCATTCTAATAGTACGTACTTATACACGTTCTCACATTCTAATTCTACATACCTTATACACGTTCTCACATTCAATTGTACATACTTATACACGTTCTCACATTCTAATTGTACATACTTTATACACGTTCTCACATTCTAATTGTACATACTTTATACATGTTCTCACATTCTAATTCTACATACCCATTTATACACGTTCTCACATTCTAATTGTACATACTTTATACATCTCACATTCTAATTGTACATTTCTATATATCACGTCTCACATTCTAATTGTACATACCTTATAGACATACTCACATTCTAATAGTACGTACTTTACAGATGTACTCACTATTCTAATTGTACATACTATTATAGACATACTCACATTCTAATTAGTACGTACTTTATAGAGGCACTCACATTCTAATTGTACATACTTTATAGACGCACTCACATTCTAATTTACGTACCTTATAGAGGCACTCACATTCTAATTGTTACATACTTTATGGACATACTCGCATTCTAATATACGCTACTTAAAGACATTCTCGCATTCTAATTGTACATACTTTTATAGACGTACTCTTTTCTAATGTTACGTACTTTATAGTGGCACTCACATTCTAATTGTACATACTTTATAGACGTACTCACATTCTAATTACCTTCGCAAACTTTGTTGCGAAGGTTATTTTGATCGCTGTGTATTTATTTATTTATTTATTATTTATTTTTATTTTTATTTATTTGTGTAATATGTGTTTGTTTGTTTGTTTGTTATTCGCATAACTCCAAAAGTATTGAACTGAATCGCAGCAAATTTGGTGGGATGATTGGTTATTATCGAGGACATTTGATTAGATTTTGGAGCGATCGGTCAAAGGTCAAGGTCATGAAAAGGTCAAAATCGTCTTTTACCATAGCGCGGTCAATTTGTATCCAATTGCATGCAACTAATGCCAAAAGTTCAGAATTCAATGCCCCATCTTGTGATATGTGACATGACACAATGACGTAATAACCCTTATTAGCGTTGGGAGTCAAAGGTCAAGGGGGTCACGACATTTGCAAAATGTGCGGTTTAGTCATCAAACATGGTCAATTCTTATCCGATTTGCATGAAACCAACACCAAAATGTTGACTGTTCTGTTCCCCACACTCTAATACCAATTACAAAATTAAGGATACAAAGGTCAAGGTCGAAGTCATGAAAAGGTCAAAATCGTCATTTTGCCATAGTGCGGTCGATTTTATCCAATTTGCATGCAACCAATGCCAAAATGTGTGAATTCAATGCCAATCTTGTGATATACGATATGACACAATGACGTCATTACCTTTGTTAGCGGTTTGGGTCAAAGGTCAGGGGGGGTCAACGACCTTATTATTCATAACGCGGTCAATTCTATACAATTTCCATGTAAGTAGATTCAAAATGTTTAGAATTCAATTCCCTATCCTGTGATGTGTAATATTTGATTTCTTATAATGTGACCATTGTCATCAGATTGACTTGACACCGACACCCAAAAGGTCAGGGAGTTCATACAGAAATTGTACAATGTACGTGAATCAGTGTCAAACAGCAGGAAATTTAATGTTTTTAAGCCATCATAACACATATGAGATGGCAGATGTGGTATGGGATTAAATACCCTCACAATCAACGGTTTCTGGGGGGGGGGGGCAAAATGTAGCGTTGGCGAAGGTATGCGCTCTACTGAGTGCCCGTTCTAGTATATTTTCGTCACTAGCTTATAATTTTCGTTACTTTGTTCAGGCATTCTTCATGTACATACTTTATAGACATACTCACATTCTAATTGTACATACTTTATAGAGGCACTCACATTCTAATTGTACATACTTTATAGACATACTCACGTTGTAATAGTACGTACTTTATAGACATACTCACATTCTAATTGTACATACTTTATAGAGGCACTCAATTGAAAAAAAGATGACGTTTAATACTCGCTTCCACAGTGTGGCATTTGTACCTGACATTAGCACATTATGTGTGGACAGACAGACAAACAAAAAACTTACACACAGACACAAATGCAATACCTGCTGGTGAAGGTAATGTTATTATATTAATGTCTTCGCTTTGAACTTCTTTGAAAAAGACGATTTAGAAAAACAAATGAGTTGTTTTTTGCTGTTTTTCTCTACTTTCTCCATGTTCAGAACTCACAGCATATCGAGTTCACGGAGAGCCCTTTCCTGGCCAGCGTGGAGAGACACTCGACCAGATGGTTGGACCAGATCAAACTTCGCTACCCCTGGATAGGCTCACCCCCAATATTGAGTACAGGATCAGCATCTTAGCTGTGAATGCTGGCAGGGAGAGCTCGCCAGTGACGACCACTCTCAATGCAGGCAAGTTCTGAACAAAGTGGTGCTCCACACACGGAGTGACCTTCTCTGTGTACACTTCCTTTTCACTTCCTTTTTGTCACCTTAACATCCGATATTCTTTTGTTTGGTGAATGTAAGATTCCTTCACAGGTTTTAATAGAATACGTTCGGCCAACTGAATGGATATATGAAATGGCTTGTAACACTATCTACTTTAAAAATAATAAAAAATTAAATGTTCCCTTTCAAGGAACTTCAACACAGGAGAAGGCCATCAGGCCTATTACAGCATACACTATGATTGCCAACATATGGTTGGTTGTCTGCGCTCTGTCCTTTTAAATGTCAAGTAAGGAAGTAGCACGTACTTTGCAAATGCGTAGTGTTTAAGTGTTTGGCACAACTCGGCCGGGGTTCGAACTGCCGACCTCCAATACTCAGAATAGACATTCGAACAATCCCACCACTGAGTGGTGGCAAATAGTTATTTGGTGTTCGTTTTACTTTTCTTAACAGGCAAGTAAAGCAAAAAGGAGAAGATTACAGTCCAAGTCACAGAACTCAAAACAGAATGCAAAACCTTCAAGATGATGAAGGATCATGAAGTTGCAATGGCATTGCACAAAGTAACTTCCATATCCTGCTACATAATCTATCAATACGTTCCAAAACCTTTTGATAGCTTACAAAACATTTTGCCTTGAACTTGTGCAATCTCGATGTAACTTAACTTTACATTAGGATATGAAAGCTTCTGAATGCATTTACATTATTTATGGCTCACATAAATTTTGAACAATATTAATTAAGGCACTAATTTTCACATCACAGACAGGTCGGTGGTCTCTTTGTCTTGGACTGCCTCCTTTCTGGTCTTTCACCTTATGCTCTTTCCGAGATGCATCCCTTCATGGTTTCAGTAGGGTGCATGTGGTTCACCAGCAACCCCTTTCTGGTGGAACTCTAAAAATCCAGAATCACTGCTCACATCCACTCATTCACAGGCAGGGTGATTCATCAATATGTGTGCAGTCCCTCAGATGGACGTTACAACTGGTGTCCCATCTGCCAGCATTAGTTGGTGGATGTTAAATATCTCACAGTGTCCTTTGCGAAGAGTAGGCGAGCTATCGCTGGACCATGGCCAAATTCCAAATTCCTGCCCTGAACACTAAGTTGAGCATCAGCCGTTTCGTGAAAGACTTGGGCCAAAAACTTCCCCTGGCCAACCTCACAAGAATGTGGGAATAATTTAGGCCACAAATTTGGGGTAGCGGAAACAAAAATGGAAAATCAAAAAAATGGGCCAGTGGAACGAATTTGAAAATCGGGGGTGGGATGATGCAAAACCGAAAAAGGGCATCCTTGCCTGGGAAAGGGACACTGGTATGTCCCGTCCAACCTCTCTCCACCCCTCTCCCCATCCCCACCATGAACTGTGCATCTTATTTAAAATTGCACCATCTCGTGGATTTGGATGCTCATTGGGTTGGTAGATGAAGAAGATGCCATGAAGCCCATAACATTGACAAGTGAAACTATCGGCGAACTCATGTGAACGAGTGGAGCTGGTGAGCAGGACTTTCATAAAACATATGGCTCCACTGGTACCTTCACTCAGATTGGAAGAACTTGTCAGGCTTTGTCTGTCCTGGTAATTGTTTGACAGGACCAGTAAGCTGATTTCACTGGATTTTTATTTTTTTAATCTTGGGAAGCCTTTGAGAATATTGTTGTCAGTTTGGCCATCTTACAGGCAGCCTGCTTGAGTTCATCATTATTCTGACATTTCCTTCCCTCTGAAGCATAATAAAGTCGTCACAAAACTGCAATGATACAAAATTACAGATTTTGATTGTGACATCATTTCAGAAAATCAATGAATTTGTTACTCTCCTGCATTGCTTCATCTTATCCTTGAATTTTAGCCCTTGTTTTTGGGGGTTTTTTTTCCATTTTTCCTAAGTTAATGACTCAAAACTAACTTTCATTTTTGGTTGCTTTAAACGCCAGCCAAAATGGAGGTATTATTGATTGCATTATAACTCTCCAACCAGAAACAACAGCAGCAGCAGCAGCACATGTTTACACCAAAGTTCAAGTAGTTTCCAACTTTCATTGTCCTGTTCAAGCAGAGACCAAGCTATTATGGTCAAGATTTAAGCTTTATTGTCTCTTTTCCTCACTCTATCTATTGTGTTTTATACCTTTGTTGAATTTTACTTGATAGGTTTAGTGACAAGCTAGTCTCAGCAATATTCAGAAAAGCATGAGTTATGGTCACAAAAACATGTTTTTTTTAATGAAAAAAACCATCTTGGAAAGGAGTCCCCCAAAAACAACCAAACAAGGAAAGAATGACACCACAGTACGATGCCACAATCTTTTTATGGATTGCCATTATGACATCTTTTGACATTTTTCCATCTCAATACCACAACAAATATAGTACACAATTACAACAACCCACACTACAAATCCCTCCTACATAGACATCTTCATTCAGTCGTTACCATTGCCGCACAGTCACCTATGGCCAAAAAAAAAAAATCAAAATATATCATATTGGCAATCTGTAAAAGAATTGTGGCATTGCGTTGTGGTTCAATAGATCTGGTTATTCTGGGCCCTTTTCCTTCATAAATTATACATACTGCAGGAATGTTGTAAACCACAGCAGACTTTATGGCAGAAATTATTGTGGCAGTTTCACAGTTTACGCATGCAGAAATGGTGTGCATGTCCAACACAGTGCTGACGCATGTCCAAGACGGTGCATGCATTGACACGTGTCCAAGACACTACCCCACCATCCGCCACTCCATGTTAAAAACTCCACCATAAACATTTGTTTTCCCCTAAATTTCACCATGAAAAGGGTAATCTTGTGAGGAAAGGGACTCGTATTTAGTCATAGAGGGGCACATTTCTCTGCAAGGTACTTGTAACATCACAAAAAGCATTTCTTGAAGAAAATAATGCCCATTTTGTCCTATAAAGGAAACTTCTTCAGCATTGAAAAGGACATTTGCACACTTTCATGAGGATACATTTGACTCATAAAAAGGGTACTTTACTCCCATCAAAAGGGCACTTATATGTAGGTAAAAGAAGTGGGGGGGGGGGGGTTCAACCTTGTACCTTCCCCACCCCCCAGATCCCCTGATTTGGACCGTTAAAAAAGAAGACTGCTACCTTCACTCATTCATTCATTCTTTTTTCCACCTGTGGAACCAACTTCTTTAGTCTCTTCAATCTCATTATTCCCTCCAGTTCTTCAAGACAGCTGTTCACCACCATCTCAGATCATACCCCATCCAAAACCATGATCTTTTCTACCCCATTAACCCTCCCAAGACCATCTCTTTCCAAGTTTCCAGTTTTTCCTTCCTGAGAATCCGTGGCTGTATCCATCTTGTTCACCCCTCCACCAACCCCCCCCCCATTCCCCCATCAAAAAAACGTTGCCATGGATACATCAAATTGTCCATTTCATTCAGATTAAAATTGATGATCTTGATCAAAGCTCAGGTCAATCAGAGGAAAATGGATTATTTTTAAGATGAAAATGGATTTTAGAAAGTTAACCTTGAGTTCACCTTTGAACTTTTGACCTCAAAAATAGTTGCTTTCCAAAGACAATGATGCGCTCTGCAATTGCTATTTAATTTTCAAGTCAATCGGATTAAAAAAAAAATGATGATTTTAGAAATCAGCCCTCAAGATGACCTTTGACCTCAAAATCAATAGACTTCTCAGTTGTGACTATCTGTTCAACGTGGTGAAGTTTTGTGAATATTGTTTTAAAATTGGGACCTGTAGGCAATTGACAGACAGACAGACAAATGAAAAATCACTCAGAGAGTGCCAACTTGACAAAACGGAACAGCACTCCGGAGAGCATAATACCTCCGCCAAGCGAAATAGTTTACATTTTGTATGCCACTGATAGGTCGGATCTGACTCCGGACCTTAACCAAAATCGAATCGGCTTGTTCTCGTCACCTTACCAACTCTTCCACCTCGTTTTGTCACAAGTCGTCCACCACTTATAGAAATAACATGCAGTACATAGTTTTTGGCCCCATCTCTCAATGGTGAAGAATCACCTGAAAAATTCTCAATTCCAGATCCGGAGTCAGATCTTCACCAAAATCGAACGAATTAGTCCTTGTCACACACCCAACCTGTCCACCAGGTTTCATCCGAATCCGTCGTCAACTTTTTGAGATATCGTGCAATACCGTTGTTAGCAATATCGTTTATCTCTCAATGGTGAAGAATCAGTTGAAAATTAAATAATTCTCGAATCCAGATTTGGAATCTGATCTTCACCAGAATTGAATCAGTTCTTCCTAGTGGCACTCCCAACCTGTCCACCAATTTTAGTGTGAACCATCCATAACTTTTGAGATATTGTGCTACATATCGTTTTTGGCCCCATCTCTCACTGGTGAAGAATCACTTGAAAGATTCTCAGATCTGGATCTGGATTCAGATCTTTACCAAAATTAAGCGTTGATGTCCTCAGCCAGTCGCCTACACACACACAAAAAAATTCAAAATGATTGCTTCAAAACTGTGGCCAAAAATAGTGTGACAGACAAACACGACAGACCAACATACTTGGCAAAAAAATTTCCGCCAAGTAATAACAAAGTCCACTATACTTGAAAAATCTATGATTCTTCAAGGAACAAGATAGACGTGCACAGCACGATACTTGCAAAATCCCCAAAACGAATTGAAAATTGAGGATTTTACGAATTTCACCTAAGTTGTTGACCTTTGGCCTATGTTGACCTTTTGGCCTATATTGACCTGAAAAACAATTGGTGGTTGAATTCAACTACCAAAATATGCAACTGCTCTTTAAAGTTCAAGTTAATTGGATGAAAAGTGACAATTTTACAAATTCGCCGTATGTTGACCTTTTGACCTATGTTGACCTCAAAAATAATTGTTGGTTGAATTTAGTGACCTGATATGCAAATTCTTTTCAAAATTTAAGTCAGTCATTTGAAAATAGAGGATTTTATAAATCTCACCTAAGTTGTTGACCTTTTGACCTCAAAAACAATAGGCTTCTTCCTTGTGTCAAACAACCATGTGGTGAAATTTCATGAAGAGCGGTTTAAAATTGTGACTTGTAGGCGATTAAACAGAGAGACAGACGGACAGGCAGAAGAGCAAAATCCAATATGCTTGAAAAATCTTCGATTTTGCAAGTAACGAAGTCGTTCGACCAATATACTTGCAAATCTTCAATTTTACCAGTAACACACTTAACAAACATAAAGAAATGCAATCCCCTCTCCTCTGGCTAGGTAATTACGGAAGAGAATGGTACAGCAGTGTCTATGCCTTCGGGAACCATTATTTATTTATATACACTTTAACATCTCCACCACCAACACAAACTTTGAATTATTTATTTATTTTCAAATCTTTTACCACCTCCACTACCAACACAACTTTGTATTATTTACTTATTTGTATACACTTTACCATCTCAGCCACCTTCATAACACCACCTCGATTTATTTACTTATTTATATGCGCTGTACCATCTCCACGAGCAACATACCCCCCTTTAATTATCTATTTTTCTATTTATTGATATACATTTTTCCATCTCCACAAGCAACTTATCCCCTTGAATTATTTATTTATTTATTTATATAAACTTTGCCATCACCGCTACCTTCATATCAATTTATTTGTTTCGTTATTCATATCTAAAATCTACATGCCCCATTTTAAAGTTGCTGTTGGAGACTGTCCTCGATGAGAACTTGATCATCAATAACTATCTTCTAAGGCATTTTTGGGCAACAGGAGCTCAAAGATGTTTCGGAAAACTTAAGAATTAGTTTAGTCACTCAGAAGAAAAATAATGCACTGTAAAATTAGATCACAATGTCCCTTTAATAACTTTTCTCTTTTTTTTTTACTGGTATTGACTATGCTTCATCCTTTTTATTTCTGCAGAAGAACCGATACCCACGAACGTCCGAATAAACTTTCACCATGACACAATGCAACTCATCATTGTTTGGGAATCTTCGTCAGTCCCAGGTATGTGTGTGGCACCATCTGCATTATCATTTGGCATTATGCTAAAAGTTATCTCACCTCCTGTGATTGCTGTCGAATGTTGGAATGGTAATACATTTTCACTGTGCACACCATTGTCTTTTTTCAGCATTATAATTTCCTGTCATTGGCAAAATGAATGACCACTAAAAACATGTGCAGCCATATTTTACATGAAGACAAATGCAATCGGCTTTCAATAAGACTCACCAAATCATTCCACAGAGCATTCATTTTTATAAGAATTTATCTTAAACGGGATTTATTAAAGAGCAGGTTGCGGGTCACCAAACATGTTCTGAAAATACGATGTTTAACGGCCAAATATTCGTGTAACCAGGGCTGTGATCTTGAGGTAGCCGTTTTTCTTTTTGCTATGTTATTTTGGACCAACCGCTCACGGCGGCCACCTCCACCACCGACATCGCTCTGACCGGCCGCTTCGCGGCAGCCACCTCCGCCACAACATCGTCGCTCTGACCAACCGCTTCACAACTGCCACCTCCGCCCCAACATCGCTCTGACCAACCGCTCCACAACAACTGCCTTCTCCACAAGCCAACACATTTCAACCACACCCACACCTTCTCCACAATGCCAACCACAACACCTTCTCCACAATGCAACTAAGGCATTTCCAAACCGCCCTCAGCACGGCCGCCTTCTCACAATGCCACCACCATCTCCTAAACCGCATCTCCCAATCCAACCAACGAAACAACAGTTATTCGCTGCGGGTGGCCATCTTTGCGCCGCCACGGCAGCATCGCTGCAAACAGACGCGGGGGTTTCCTCGTTGTGCAGGGCCGGTGATCTCCACACGTCGCTCTCCTTTGTGGGCCCCGCGACGGTGATTTCTACCAGTCGCTCGCTCCAAGCTTCGCCTCGGATTCGGTCAGGAGATCAAGAGGGGCGAGCCAGTGGGGGTCAGAGGGGAAAGAGCGGAGATCAAACCTCGCCTCACGAACCCTATAAAAAGGCGCGCGAGCCGAGTTCAGTGCAGTCGGTCAGGGTTTGGAGTGTGTGAGGAGCAAGGTTCGAGTCCAGTGGAGGGCAGTGGAGGTCCGGGTTCGCCGAGGAGATGGAGTTGGGAGTACAGCCAGGCCAGCCGTGCCACGCAGAACTGCGCGTTGTGTGTGGACGTGGGGAGAACCGGAGAGAGGTCGCCAGCCAGCATCGAACGGTCTGAGGTGATCGGGCTTCGGGACAGTCGAGCAGCGCTAGGGACGGACGGGCTGCTTAGAGAGAGCATCAACTCTGAAAGAGCAAAGACCCGTTCGTTCCTCTGAGGCGTTGCCGGCTTGGCCGAATCGCCGGGCCGTCGGACGGGGCTGGGCCGGACTGCGGTCACGACAGCTGCTGTGGGGACGGGACGTCGCGGGTTGTCCCAGCGAGGCACCTCGAAGGTGAAGGTAACCAGCCCGGCCTCGCGGAGCTTCTGCGGTCATCACAGCTCCGTGAAATAAAGACCCAAGAGGTCCAGTCTACCCCTCGTCTTTCCTGGGTTTTTTCTTTGTTCTTTTGAATGAACGTTGTGGCGCGCATGTCCGTAAGTAGAACTGTATAAGTGTGTACATAATAGATAGACGGTAGTAGCTCTTTTGCATTGCTCGTGGTTTGTCCCTTACATGTTAAATAATTGCATGCGTGCTCTCCTTGGTTGCATACATAACTGCATGATTGCCATTGCTGCATTGATTGACGTGCATGACTGCATATGTGTCTTGTGAAATAATGTGCTTGTTCAAATGTTAACCCGTTCATTGCGTCTCTTCCCTTAATTGAGCTGCCGTTCTGCGTTCGGAATATAGTTGGTTTATAAATAGCCGATAATAGAATCGGGTCCAACGGGGCTGCGCAATAATCCCCGCTCGTTATCCAAAACGAAGCGAGCTGCTTAAGCGGCCTCGTTTCCAAGCGGCCCCGTTGAGGTACAGTCTCTCGGTAGTCTGCCCGCGCGATTAATTAGGTATATCGACAATTCGGCGATTGACCCTGTAGCGGCGGGTAGAGTGTTGACTAGGCTGTAGTGTGCACCCCAAACACCGTAGCGGGATTCCGGCGTTTGATCCGGAAGGCTGCGACTGGATTGTCCGTTCGGTGGGGAGAGCGGTCGCCATTGGCTAGAGGCGGTCGTCCGCACGCCGGCGGGCGGAAATCACAACATATTATACACCGTGCCTTGGCGTTGAGTCTTTCTGACAGCTGAGCTTGACCCCAGCGAAAGTGAAGAGTTAGAACAAACCCCAACTTTCAAGAGACTGTTGTGGCATATCTATCTATAATTCCAGCAATCTGTGTGTGTGTGTGTGTGTGTGCGTGTGCTGTGTGTGTGTGTGTGTGTTTGTGTGTGTTGTGGTGCTGTGTGTGTGTGTGTGTGTTTGTGTGTTGTGGTGACCGCTGTTTCCCAACAACCACTGGTCCGATCTAATTAAACTTGCCAGGTATATTGCTGGGGCCTGTGGATGTGCCTTTTCAAGGTTTGATATTAATCGGACAAGTGCTTCCCAAGTTATGGCCTTATTTACCACCAATGACAGGACATGTTGCTGCTAGGCGTGGCGATGAGGAAGAGATTCTCAGCCGCGTTCCCCATTACGGGTTACAACGTACGGACTTCCGGAAAGTGTATTCCAATAATTTCTCAATTTCTTATGCGCATTTATAGATAAACACAAGCCCCAATCAGTCATCGTTTACGAGAGCGAAGGAATGGTCTGTGTAGTTGTTTGAAAGTGTTTTTTTTTGGGGGGGGGGGGGTGTTTTTTGTTTGTTTATTTTTGCACGTACATTTTTTTTTTCTCTTCTCTTTCTCTTTGTTTTTCCTTGCGATGACATTGCGAAAAGGCAAATACGTTGGCGCTAATTGAAATATTGGCCATTAAACTAAATTGCGAATAATCGTCGTGACACAGTGTGAGAAGATGAGCAGGAGCCAGCTGAGGAGGAGAAGGCTGAATGGTGGGACAGCGTCACGCTTCAGTCTCACTTGAGCAGTTGTTTTGAAACCGAGCTCACTCATGCGTTGCCTTCGTAATCCTCGGCTGTGAAATGGTCACCACAAATGACAAGTCTATCCAAAGGGTCCTCTTTACCCGTTTTCTTTGGGGGAAAATTCGCCCGTTTTGTTTGTACAAATCTTATCCACTGCCGGCGAATGTTTGATTCCTTCGGGAATCGGTGGGAGCGATTACCTGTTTTCCTGCCATTTTCACAAAAATGACGACACACGTACGAGGCATGATGTCAATATCCAATAACTTTGTTCTACAATAATTAAAAATAAAAAAGGATATATAGACAGTTGCAAGCTCAAAAAAGCGAAAGAACGGCCCGCTCAACTGGACACTTCTTCAATGAGCGAGTGAGCGTCCGCTTTGTTTTGGAGAACGTGACGTCACCATCAATATATGGCACGCGGTGTTTTTTTCAACAGCCTCAGAAATAACAACTTCGGAGTTAAATTTCATTAATTTTCCCAATAGTTAGGCAACCACAATAGTTTGCATCAACTATTTAATGCACATATAATCATATTGATCAAT
>CM068952.1:31133646-31165414 GCA_035128595.1 Eptatretus atami | reverse complement strand
CACAATACGCTGCAGGCGAGGGTTCTCAATGGTGTCCAATGTATACGAGTTGAAGATAGGCACCAGGGGTCTATGGTCCACAACAAGGTTGAACGAGAAAAGTCCCATGAGGTACTGCTTACACTTCGATGTGGCCAATGCTATGGCCAAGGCTTCGTGTTCAATCATAGCATAGCTGGATTCCATGTCTGAAAGGTGACATGAACCACACTGGACCAGTTTGACGCTCACCATGTAACTGAAACAGAGCAAAACCGAGGCCATGTAACCATGATGCATTTCTTTGAAGCACGGTGGGTAACTTTGGGTCAAAATGGGCCATGATTGGTGTTGACAAAAGAATACTTTTAACGGCATTGAATGCCTTGTCATGATCAGCAGTCCCGTCAAAAACAGATCCTTTTTATATCAGTCCACGTAGTGGTTCCGATGCACTGGCATTGTCTGCCGAAAAATTGTCCAGCTGGTGAACCACGCCGAGCAAGGAGCGAAGATCTGTGATACTGGTTGGAGTAAGGAAATCTGTGATCGCGTTCAGCTGATTAGGATCTGAAGCAATACCATTCCGTCCAACAACATATCCACAGAACTTCACCTGGGCCTGAGCAATCTGGAATTTCTCGGGATTCAATGTGATCCCATGCATACGACAGCACATTAATAATTATCTTACCTGCTGTACATGTTTGGAGAACAAAGTTTCAAACATCAGGATGTCATTGACCACCTTTACAGTGTTGCGTAGACCATCGAGGGTGATGTTGCTTTGGTAGTAATATTTGTCACCACTCGCATTTCATCCCATGGGTGCCCATCGGTGTTTGTATCTACCCCATGGTGTGATGAAGACTGTGGTGTGCTGGCTCTTTTCCTCAAGGGGGGTTTGCCAATAACCGTGGGTTACAACAGCCGTTGTGAAGAATCTAGAAGCAGAGATGCACGATATTGCTTCTGCTGCATGGTCATAGGGTGTACAGGTCACTCGCATGATGGTTACGATTACGGAAATCGACACACACCTCAATCTCCCGTTAGCCTTGGTGTGAGGACAGGGGATGACACCACTCCGAAGGTTCACTGCCCATACGGTGCAATGATGCCTTTTTTGTACATGCTATCCAACTCGGATTTTACCTGGTCTCTCCAGGCGAGTGGGATTGGCCATGCCCCTCGTAGCTGGAATGGCACAGCGTCATTTCGGAGATTATTGGTCATCGATGTGCTGTTCATCGGTTGTAGAACCGTGGCATCAAACACATTGCTGAATTCAGCCACAAGGTCTGCCATGACCTTGTTCTGTAGCTCTGGCAATGGGTTAGTTTCTGGGTTGACGTCTAGTACCCGTACCGAATGCTTGTTTGTACCGGTTGTCTGCTTCTCGCACTAACACCAATGTAGGTCTTGTAGGTGCTGATAAGCTTAGGTGCTGATAAGCTAAACATGCTGTCTCCACACCGTTGCACACGTACATTGTCTCCGACGTTGACTCATCACATCTGTGAAGGATCGTTTGGCTTGTTCCCAGACACTGCACCGAGGCACCTTCTGCATCAGTAACTCTCACATCACCAGGTGCGTCACCCAGATTATTTATGTCGATAGCCAGAAGCTTCAGATGTGTAGGACCAATAACTGTGACTTCCGCTCCAGTATCAGGCAGAAAAATCACTTGGCTGAAGACGTCGTCATCAAAATCTGATACATCGATCTGAATTTGCAGTGTGCTGTCCATGTGAACCTGAGTAGTACCTGATACCAGCACCATGTGACGAATAGCTGATTTGGATGTTGTTGTCCCTGTGGCTCTGGATTTCTGGCACACTTTTCAAAAATGTCCAAAAATACCGCATTTCTGACACTTCTTGCCTTTTGCAGGGCACTTCGTCCTGTCAGAGTGTCGAGTGCCACCACACCTACCACAATGATGGCTGTCACATGTGGGTCGATAAACTGCTGTCTTGCTGATTTTAGGTGCGTGCTGATCGTAAAACTCCACCAGATCGTGAATCTGATGATGCTGTGCCCACAAGTATGCATGGATGGCGATCACGTCATCAACAGCAGTATCACCAGTCAATTTCACAGCATTCTTCAGCATGGATCTCATCTGGATGCTCAAACAGTTTCTGAAGGTGGTGAGTTGTTCTTCCACTGCCATGTCCGTCAGGTGAATGAAGAGTGCATAATCATTCCCTCCAGGAGTTGAACTCTCACAACGAAATGTTTTCATTGAGCACGGATCGATGAGGTATTGAGCTCTTGGGCAATGGTTGAGGCGGTTGAGGACGTGAAAGCAACGCATCACACAACAGACGTAACTCTTCGTCAAAACGGTGCTGTTGTGCTGTCATCATGTCGGAGAATGCCATCATGATCAATGCCACAACCAAGGAACCGCCAGCCTGCTCGAGGTTGTAGGTTGCTCGTCAGTTTTCTTTAGCATCCTGGTCTATGCTGTGCCATGGTTGTTCATGAGAAAACGAAGCCGACTATGCCATGTTATGTTTGCAACTTGTGGCCAGACACAACTAACCAGATAATGTTTTATTTCCACTCCATAGCGCGGTACATGCGTCAGCAGAAGTAAAGAAGAACAATCACAGCTTGACCGATTCCGTCACAGAGTAGCCCATGATTCTAATAATACAAGAGTTGGGTCTACACTCAGTTCCACATCACACTGGTGGTCAGTGTTAAGATTTTTGGTGAAGATGCAGGACCAGACATCAGCAGTGATAATAGATTCCATAACTTTACTCACCATGGGAAGTTGGCCTCATGGTCTATACTTGAATAGATTGGTGATTGCACTATTTGTGAAACTGGTGATGTTGCCTACCTTCCAGGAAAATGGGTGCATCCCATGGTGAAGTCCCACTAAAAAGGACAAAGACAGGGAAAACTAGTTATATGGAATAGGATTTGAGAATACTGGCACTAATGCCCTCTTGGCCATTTGAAATGTCAAAGCCAGCCAGGGACTTCTTGGCCTTCTCAGGAGTAAAGCTTACAACATTAATGGGAAAGGAGTAGCAAGGTGGAGAATTGTGGGATGGGAAGGGGATTTTATCCTTTATCTTGGAGCAAACTGTAGAGTTTAGACAAGATCTGCCTTGTCATGAGCAGAACGTTCTGTGATGCCATCAGGATCATGGGAGGGATTTGGTGAGGAGCACATACCAGAATCAGACCTGACCATGTACCTCCATGTCTCAGAAGAGTAAGGTGACTGGTAATCTTGCTTGTTTTGAGGATGGACATTCACTTGTCATGGGCTTTGTGGAGTGACCCAAAGTTAATCTTAGTTAGATTTGCTTTGCAGGTTGAAAAGACGAGTTTCTTTCAAGGCCACTGCCTCACTCCAAGCCTTCATGTGCCATAACCATGAAGATAAATGGATAGCTGCAGGCATGAAAGGATGAACATGTACATGAGATGAAATATGCCTTTATGAAAAATGCTCCCAGAAGGAATCAAAGTCTGATACAGATGCAGTGTTCGACCGGTCCTTGAGTGAGAGAACAGATTGCAAACAGTACCAGTTGACCTTGATGAACTGTCAGATCGTATGATGCATCAGCAGCTCTCTGTCTCTAGCCAATGAGTCTGAGACCTTCATTGGTCTGAGAAGCTGAATACATCAGAAAGAGCAGGCAAGATTGTTTGGAAAGTTTGTCATAATTAAGTCCAGAAATGAGGGTGACCATTGTGGAGATATTAGTTGTGAACGCCTGTCCATTGCAGTAGACATTAGTATTAATGCTACAGCTCATTGTTGTAGGACCAGCTCCCAATCAACTGAAGTTGTGGATGCTGAAGTCAATACAGATGAAAAAGAGAGTATTGGAATGTGATGTTAGTCAATATTCTATGTTAGCTTAAAGTGAAGTATAATGGAATTGTCATCAGAAAGTGAGAGTACAGTGTACATCACAGAAGAAAAAAAATATTTCCAGAGTGCCCAGATATGTGGAGCCAGTTATTCCTGAATATGAGGTGAAGTTAGAGCAGAGCAAGGGCTATGGTGTGTGGGCCTGTCAAACAATATGCAAAGTGTGCTTCAACAGATATTGAGGAGTGTTGCATGTCCCGAGTAGGAAAATATTCTCTTGGGCATACAATGTCTGGAGATTCAGCACCAACCTGCTCGATGAGATGAATGATCATAAAACAAAGCCCTCTGATATTAAATGTCACATTGTAAAGGATGGAGGAAGGAGGGATGATGGAGATTATGGGGTGAATGGGAGGTAGGAGTCAAGGAGGATAAACGAGGGTGAAAGGGAACGTGTGGCTCATGAGCCGTACGTGTGGTGGCCAACATGAGGTGTTGACAAGCAAACAATGTACATAATTTAATATAATTTAAACAAGACCGATCCAGGTTCCTTAATTAGTTTTCATCAATATTACATAATGGAGAAAAAACACATCCGAATGCGATTGTAGCCAAAACCAGAACCAGTTTACTTCGTCCATAAAAGGGTTTATTTTACGCTCTTTCTTAGTAAAAGGCAGTATATTATATAAAATATTGCATTTGGAAAAAAAAATTGAGATTTTGGCTTCTGTCTCCAACCCATTTCCTCGTTTTATTCCCATTTCCTCCCTACCTTTCTTTTCTTTCTTCCCTGCCAGCCCTTCTACTCCCTTCTTTTTAATACCCTCCTCTCCAAGTTTCCTTTTCTCAATTTCAGTTTTCCCAATCTACACGGTCCTCCCCATCCTCATACCTTTGCAACAAGCATGTGGGCCTGCTATAAATAATCTCATAAAAGCTTTTCTAACATCAGCTATTACCTTTAAATACTGTGCAATTTTATCAAACTCAAATGAAGATATTACCTTGTACAAAATACATTTCGCATAATTAAATTAATTTATTTAAGGTGAACAAATGTAAGATAATATAATAAATAAGAGTTAGCATTTGGTTGTGATGCATTTTTAGTTATCCACCTGTTGGCGTTCATGTTTAACAGCTCATTTCATTCAGGAAGGTGATCATACTCGTATATACAGGACTTTCAAAATGATGCAAGAATGCTCATGAAGCCTTTCGAGCATGTGCAGGCAGCGTGTGCGTTTTCAGTGACTCACTTCCACTAGACAGGGCACTTTTAAACTGCCGTTGCTAGAGTGAAATCTGTAAGTCAAAAATCCTTTATAACATACTTTTCAGCATTTCAATGAAAGAGTGGCAATTTCAAAATGGTTAACCATAATTGTTGTGTTTCGGAATGCAAACCTTACTCGTGGAAATATAGGAAGTATGAGAAATATCAGTGGATGAGAGGTGTCGAGTTCCGATTATTTCCTGTTACAAGCGAGAAAGTGAGCAGCGGCAGTGGATAACACTTACCCTGTGCATTTCAAAATGGCAGAAAACACTTACCCTAACACTTACCAACGTTTTAAACGTTGGTTTTGAACTTACGCTGTACATTCACAAGCCCCAGATATGTTCTTCCCCATCACTGTTAAGAAGCACCCAAACCACATACGGTGTCTCCCTCTGGGACCATCTGGCTCTCATGTAACGTCTGTCTGGTACATTTGGCTATCACGTAAATATAGCTGGCACAAGCTTTGTGTATTTTCACGTCGTGAAGATGTCTCTTCTCGAAGAGTTGATAACCATTACTTTACGTGGTAATACCGCACAGCATCGTTTTTCCAATTGCCCACATCCATTGAATAGATCACCAAGTTTGGCATGGTAGAGACAGAGATGGTTGAGGGCTTGGCTAGCGTGCACTCATCCACAGTTCTCCGGAGCTTGCATCGGTCCACGTCATCAGTAGTCTGCACTACGGGCAGCTGCAAGGTCTCAGCCCTGTCAGTGAACTGAGAAAGTTCTCCAACTCTTTCATTATGCACAGGTACACCACTTTCAGGTATTTTTGGAAGTCTTTTTGAGTTATTTTTGAATCCTGGTGAGCCATCGTAGTGAACCAAATTGATGATAAATCACGGTGTCGAAGAAAGATCTTGAAGACAAATTCTCACACTACTCGTACATTAGATAAGTATCGGCCAACATATCAATCTTTACCTTGCACGCACGATATATTCTGTCCCGATCACCATTGTTGCTCAGGGGTTCTGCGCTTACGTGCTGATGCATTGTGGGGTGATCACGTAATTTTGAAATTCACGTATTGATTAGAGTAGACTCCCTCTAAAATGAAGCCGTTATTTGAATTTCGACAAGATAATTGCAAAAAATAATAGATGAATAAGTATTTATTTATTTTTATGGGTTAAATGTTTGTTTTTTTTTGCTGTTTCCTTGTCATTAATCTCAAGCATTTAATTTTAAAGGGAGTCGACTGTACAGGTGTTTGTACATTGCATTGGTTATTGTTTTTCATTTTACTTTATTTTCAATGTCATACAGGCATGTCGATTTGACAAGAGCAATAGTGCATACTTCAGCAATGCATTTGTTTGCTTTGCCTTTTGATAGTAGCTGCTTATCATTGGGCTTCTTCAGTGGTAATTGGTGAAAAACCTCAGGAACATCATTCAGTCTTTGTATTAAATGTGCATTTTTTAAAGATTGTGCATGTACTTCTGCCTATCCTGTTGCTAGTCAAAACATGAGTTCAACTACCTTATGTCATCAATTTGTGAATGCTATAGCATATCTGTTTCACCTCAATATGTAGATTTGTGAAACTCGATCTTCATCTCTCACACCAGTGTTAGAATGGCATACGTGAGAAATAAATATAATGTTGTACTGTATTACAATTGCGCTATTATCTGTTGCTTCTCGGGTTGATGAAGAAATACAAGTACCTGAATGATATGTTAATACGAGTGCTGTGCTTTTGTAGTTCCAGTTGGACCTAAACTAGAGCAGGTGGACTACAATTCAGACAGAAGGGAGTTGGGCATTGCTTGGCAAGCTGCGCCTAGCCGTGGTGAGAACTCTATTAAGACCTCAACCATTAAGATTCCATTGTGGTATTAGGAAATGATTTCTTCCCTAAAAATTTTTTTTTATCCTTTAGTCAGTTATAAGGTCAACAAAATTGTCAGATTTCATGGAGAAAATTGAACTTTTATTAAACATTTGTAACACTTTTTGTGACTTTAAACTTGGACTGACTTGCAGAAATATCATTAGAAAAATAATATTATGTACTCAAGTCCTTAAAAACTACGACTCATGAAATTTGGTACTGTTTATTTACCATGGAAGGTCTGAATGGTTACCGGGTCACTGTTGCGCCAACGCCTGGCCAGCGGGGAGATGTGATTGACCGGGTAGTGGAACCTGAGCAGACCTCACTTCTGCTGGAAGGGCTTTCCCCTGGTGTGGAATATAGAATCAGTGTCTCAGCTATCAGAAATGGCAAGGAGGGGCATCCTGCATCAACGATAATTACCACAAGTAAGCACATTGTTTATCAATGTCAATGTATTAAATTTTAGATTTGTATTCATTGCATCACATGTTCATTGTGGATTAATAACACAGTGAACAATACACTACTTTTGACATTCATCACAACGAAAAATCTGTCGAGTTGAAAATATTGTAAATAAATGAAAAACAATTGAGTATAAACAAGCAGTCATAGACTGGTACTTACGAAATCGTCAACTTGACCTCTGACCTTGTCTAATAAAAGCTGTCTTGAGAGAAGGTAGCGACCCAAACCAGAAGTTTCTACGATGGTTCTGTACCAAACCATCATAAATCGAATGTTTGACCTCACTGTGACCTTGACCTTTGACCGATTTTGACCAAAATCTAATCAGCGCTAGCCATCACCCTCCTGAATCACGTGGTGTAATTTGACATTGGTAGCTTCTTCCGTTCGCGAGTATAATTTTTTTGATGTTTGACCTCACTGTGACCTTGACCTTTGACAGATTTTGATCAAAATCTAATCAGCACTAGCCAACACCCTCCTGAATCACGTGGTCTAATTTGACATTGGTAGCTTCTTCCGTTCGTGAGTTATAATTTTTTTTGATGTTTGACCTCACTGTGACCTTGACCTTTGACAGATTTTGACCAAATCTAATCAGCGCTAGCCATCACCCTCCTGAATCACGTGGTTAATTTGACATTGGTAGCTTCCGTTCTCGAGTTATAACTTTTTTTTGGATGTTTGACCTCACTGTGACCTTGACCTTTGACCGATTTGACCAAATCTAATCAGCATAGCCATCACCCTCCTGAATCACGTGTGTAATTTGACATTGGTAGCTTCTTCCGTTCTCGAGTTATCGTGCCTACAAACAAACAACAAACACACAAACAAGCAGTCATAGACTGGTACTTACGAAATCGTCAACTTGACCTCTGACCTTGTCTAATAAAAGCTGTCTCTAGAGAAGGTAGCGACGCAAACCAGAAGTTTCTACGATGATTCTGTACCAAACCATCAAAAATCGAATGTTTGGATGTTTGACCTCACTGTGACCTTGACCTTTGACCGATTTTGACCAAAATCTAATCAGCACTAGCCATCACCCTCCTGAATCACGTGGTGTAATTTGACATTGGTAGCTTCTTCCTTCTCGAGTTATCTGTACCAAACCATCAAAAATCGAATATTTGACCTCACTGTGACCTTGACCTTTGACCGATTTTGACCAAAATCTAATCAGCACTAGCCATCACCCTCCTGAATCACGTGGTGTAATTTGACATTGGTAGCTTCTTCCGTTCTGAGTTATCGTGCCTACAAAACAACAAACAAACATACAAACAAAACAAACAAACAAACAGAAACGGTAGTCATCAATATACTTACGAAATCTTTAGATTTCGTAAGTAACAAACAGACGAAACGGAAGTCATCAATATACTTACGAAATCTAAAGATTTCGTAAGTAATAAATAAATATTTTAAACATTTTATTGCAATAATTTTATCAAAGTTCATATTCATTTTCAGAAGAGTGGATAAGATTTTGTCTTGTCTCTTTTATTCCCCCTTCATTATTCCTTTCCAATACAGCAGTGGCCTGGCCTGAAATCCCAGCACCCACCGACCTATCTGTGAACAACATCACTGACAAATCGGTGTTGCTGCGCTGGACGCCACTGTCACTCACCACAATCACAGGCTACCGCCTGGCCGTATCACTGTCAGGGGATATGCGGCCTCTCCTTGAGGCCACGTTGGATGCTCAAGTGGGCCAGTTTTCTGTGCATGGCCTGGAATCTGGGACACAGTTTGACTTTTCCATCATCACATTGGCTGGAGATAAAGAGAGCCAGCCCATCGTGTGCACTGAAAGTACAGGTAAGTTATAATTTTATATTAAATTTCTTAAAATTAATTCAACTGTTCTTGTCAGTTATTTTGCTGATGTATCATATATTGGTAGCATGGAGATAGAGAGGGAAAATGACATTGAGACAGATCAACACATCCCATTGGGGGCACTATAGGTCTGAATAAACAAAAAGCCTGCTTTTCCTGGAACCACTATACCTTCAAAAGAGCTTATTTTCTCCCAATCTCCACCCCTCCCACAACCCCTTGTCCCCTCCACTGCATACAATCGAACTGTAATCGATCAATTATAAATAACTAAAGTGATTTTTGCACAGCTCTTCAACCACCAAGAGACATCCAAGTGGTCATTAACTCCCAGACTGGAGTTCCGACACTCACATGGAAAGGTGTTCCAGGTGAGGAGTACATGGATCTCTTTTTACGTAATATCCTCTTAGGATATATCCAAAAGAGTGAGCTTTACATGTCCCATCTTTTGTAGGAGTGACTGGGTACCGTGTGCAAGGCCAGCCCTTGTCTGGTCAACATGGACAGATTGAAGACAGGATTGTGGAACCAAGCCAGGCATCTCTGCCTTTGGACGGACTCACTCCTGGTGTGGAATACAGAATCAGTATCTCCGCCATTAAAGATGGAAAGCAAGGGCAGCCTGCCACTGTCGTGACGGTTGCAGGTATTTTGGCACATTCTTGGATTATTGATTCTCACTCAACAATTCTGAAGGTTCTGGAAAGACTTTTCTTCTTTCCTATTCAGGCAAGAACTGCACAAGCATAGATAGTTTAAAGTTCGCATGGACTTTTTATTCGAGAAAATCAAATTCAGTATAGTGCATAGGTGAACTCTGCACAGATGGAGTTAATGAAACACTTTTTTTTCCTCATTGATTTCACCCACTAAACCTGCATACTTGTCCCATAGATGTTTTTGTGCATTGATGCCCTCTGCAGAGAAATCTCTGGGATGAATACACCGCCATTCAGGACAAGTGTTTCAACATTTTAATATTTCGTAAACTTACACTGCTTAAGACATTCATGACAACACAGCCTCCGATCATGCCACCCACATATTCTTTGAGTGGTTCAAAGAGGTGAAAATTAAAAGGCAACAAGTCTGCAATGTATGAGTGATCATTAAAAACTTCCAATTTCTGCTATAATAGAAGTGGTATTTGCCAGGTGAGGGAGGGAAGGAACATTACAGCCCAAGACAACATACCTGGCCATTGTCCGCAGAAGCTTGTCTCACTTCATTGTGCAACAAGTCACGATAATACTGTGCATTGATAGCTTCCTGTGTTCAAGAAATATGACCTGAATGATGCTGCCCAGCAGCTCAATTTTATTCTTTGCAATACATTTGCGACCAGAACGATTTTATGCCGCAATAAACTGGCATAATGTTTTTGGCTAGTACACGCACAAGACTCCTCTGCTGAGGTGCGAAATATACTGGACATAACAGCTGGATTTGTGTCTAACTGTGGCTGCACTGTCTCACTGTCAATGCATTACCCTTTTACACTCTATTACCTCGCTTTTCCATGAGCCTAAATTTATATATATATATATATATATATATATATATATATATATATATATATATATATATATATACAAAAAAACCGTCATTTCATAAATTGTGTTTTTTTTTTATGCTTCCGCCGACAAAATTGCCGGAGGCATTATGTTTTTTGGTCGTCTGTGCGTGCATCCGTCCGTGCATCTGTCCGTCTAACTGTACGTCCGTCCGTCCGTGATAGCTTTTCGTTACCGTGATAACTTAAGAATGGCTAATAGGATCTAAGTCAAACTTGAAACAAGGATGTATAATGATACAAATGTGAACTAATTAGATTTTGGCATCAAAAGGTCAGAAGTCATCTTATAAGTAAAAATTCTGTTACAATGCTAACTTGTGAACCAGTGATTGGATTTTGACCAAACTTGATGCAAGTATGTATAATGATATAAAGATGAATTCATTCGATTTTGGGGTCAAGAGGTCAAAGGTCAGAAGTCATGTCAGGTAAAAATATGATACTTGAGAAAAGTTGAAGGGATTTAAATCAAACTTGGTAGAAGTATTACATATAATGATGTAATAATGTGGGTGGAGGCATATCGGTCGATGTCGTCACATCGAAGAGTGCTGTCTATTTATTTTTTCTAAATCATAAAATAATTCTGAAAACTTCCAACTGTTTCTAATCTGAAATAAAACATATTTCAGGAGGGCTTCTGTATAATTTAGCTGACTTATTACTTCCACCAACGAAGGTGAAGGAGGTTATGTTTTCACCCCTGTCTGTCTGTCTGCTTGTTTGTCTGTTTGTGTACAGGATAAGTAGAGGATAAATGGGGCTTCTGAGGCAGCCATTCAAATGAATGGGGAAAAAGGGAAAAACTCTGACTCAAGGCCCAAAAGCCCAAAATAGGAGAGTGATTTTCTCCCCCTCCCATACAAACAAATGTAAAATTGAGACCGACTCAAGCCCCAAAAGCTCAAAATAGGAGACTGATTTCCTCCCCCTCCCATACAAGCAAATGTAAAATTGAGACTGATTCCCTTCCCTCCCATACAAGCAAATGTAAAATTGAGACTGATTCCCTTCCCTCCCATACAAGCAAATGTAAAATTGAGACTGACTCAAGCCCCAAAAGCCCAAAATAGGAGACTCATTTCCTCCCCCTCCCATACCAGCAAATGTAAAATTGAGACTTACTGATTAAAGCACTTCTTTCCTTTTATATTTTCATTCCACTCAAAGAGCGAACCAATGAATATTTGTCCATGTTCTACTTTGGGGAATAACTTAAATTTTCCGATTACATTCATCACCATCGAGTATATTCACAAAGATTACTTTGGAACTTAGTTCTTGGTTTAAATGTCTTTGTTGAGCAGAAATGAAATGATAAACTTCTCTTTAATACTCTTGTTTGACCACCTCCTGAGCCACATATCATTTTGAGATTGTAGTAAATTGTTTTTCCATTGTTCAATTGATAACCATCAAAGTTTTCAGTCCATTCAAGGATATTTTTTTTTCTTTACATCCTCCAACTTATTTCTAATTAAATTTATCCGCTTATTTGTTTTATCTACTTTTACCCCGGTTATTTCTTCAATAAGACTTATTTGATATTTCTCGCATTCTTTATGTTTTTAATTTAAATACCAAGGTTGATTACATCTCCACTCTTTGGTTTGGTTATTGCTTGGTTCTATCAGTAAACTATATCTATATGGTTTATATATATCTATATCTATTTATACTATATCTATATGGTAAACTATATCTATATGAACTATGGTTCTATCTATAAATCAGTAAAAAGACGGCAGTAGCCCGTTAAAATTCCCAACCCAATATCTTAACACTTATACTTATAACCATAAGGGAACTATTTTCCATTCTCTAAAATATATATTTTATCATCAAAAGCTCCTAATGCTTTCTTATTTATCTTTTCTGTATATAATTGATGTTATAAACTTCTTATTGTATTTTTTTCTGTACTCTTCCTTCTTTAAGGTTAAACAGTTGTAATAATGTTTAAAGTTTATTGTTTCCTTGATTAATATTTTCTTATTCCCTTTAGCTTCTTATCCAACCTTTCAATGTTATTATTTACAATATACGTAAAAGCATAAGACTTTGATCTCAATCCTATAAATTCACTCATGGCCTTCGCACCCAATTCATCTTAAACTTACCAATAACCTTTTTATTCTTTGATGAAAACATCACATCACCTGACTTATAATTACTTGTATCATATATGTCAATATTATCAATCATATCCTCATATACATCACTTGTCTTAATTTCTAATATAAAACTATCTGTATCCATATATAACAATGACACATTATCCTTATACTTTAATTTAAATTATTATAGTAATAGTCATACATTAACGACTTTGACAAGTCAGAATTGATGTTCCTATATAAATAGGTTTATCCATTTCAATACTCTATTTTTTCAAATGAATAGCACAAAAGTTCTCTGAAAACACCTCCACTCATTCAAAACTCGGTCTATTAATTAACTTTGAAGCCTGTTTCAAGATGGAGCAAGTCTTATGTTTTGTCGATTCCTAACATTTTCCATAGTCTTTCCAAATACAGCATTATTCATTAATTTATAAAAGTCCTTCTCAAAATCTGTTTTTGCTTCTGTTCTCCTTTTTGTATTAAAATCAATATACTTCTTTTACCAATGACTTTGTTTAAATTTCAAAATCCGATGAATTTTCCTCACTCTCAACCAGCAGATAAATATTGTCTCAATTCCTTTGATGCAAAACATAACTTTATTATCATTTAATGTCGTAAGTAGTTTTTCTGGAGATTTACCTTTTCTATTAAATGACTATTGGTAATCAAACCATTCTTTTCTTGGACTTTCTTTATCAGGGGCAGAAGGTAGTCTTTATGTTTGTGATGAAGTTCTTCTGGATGTTTTAAATCAACCTCAAATAATATCAACTTCAGCTTCATCCAATTATTTTGAGAGGAGACAACAATGTCTTGTAAAAAATTTCATAATGTTTTTCTTTAACCCATTTAAGTTTTCCATAAGGTAAAGATTTTCTTGTAAAACTTGAAACTCGATCAACATATTCTGTTCAAAACAAAGAGTGAAGAACAATTAGGGTATATAAGATGATTATATTATGATATTAATAAATATAACATTTCCCTCCAGAAGATAGTGTGTCATGTCAGATTCCTCCAGAAGATTAAGTTGTGTGTTTGGTTCATCCAGACAGGTGTTTAAACTGAAAAATAATAATAATGAGTCAAAGACAGAGACACACACACATACACACACACAACACAACACACACACACACACACACACGCACACACACGCACACACACACATGCACACACACACATGCACAAACACAAATACACACATGCACACACATTTATACACATGCCAATACGTTCCACAGACGGTTTGATGGGGTTAGCCCCAAAACTGAGGGAGTAGTTCAGGGACGTTCATACAGATGGACAGACAAAGATGCTCCTGCTTTATAACAGATATATACACCGTGATGATGTCCCTGTGTCTGTAGTAGTGTTTTTTCTCTCCGCCATTCCTACTTTCCAACATCCCCTCCCTCCACCCCCCCCCCTTCCAGGAGTGATAAGCTTACGAATTTGATAAATAAGGTGGGATATTAACTTATGCATGACTGGCCAAAGGGCCTCCTCTTGTGTTAAAGTTCCTTAAAAATTCTTGGAAGTCTGTCGGTATTCTTGTGTCATTCCCCATCTCGACCCACTATTTTATCCAACCCATTAACCCTACCTAACCAAACCCTCTCACTTGCAGGTTACTGTTTTTTCCCTTCCTTTCTCACCGCTTTTCCTGTTCATTCCCCTGCCTGTTGTTTCCAATTGTGGCCCCACTTCCCAACCTCTCAGCATGGTACCTCTTTACCCTCTTTGACATCGCTCTTCCATGAGCCTTGGTTTTGTACAGAAAAAACATTCTGATTTTAAAGTTTGTTCTCTTCATTCCAATAATACTTTGAGTAGTTTTCTAAATGACAAGATAAAGGGTCTACACTTAATATCTTTTTTGCTGGTTGTGCTTCTTGCTGGGCGTGCTTTATGCTGTACATTCTTTTTCTGAGAAATACTTTTTATGAAAGTTATTGAGAAGGGCTGAAGGAATATTTTTGCTTCTATGCTTACTGCTTGCATATACTGAACTAACCGAACACACCATGCCCTACTCAGCCGCCAAGCCAGCCATTCCATCACCATCTGGCCTCTCTGTGAGCAACATCAGTGAATCATCCGTATTACTGCACTGGACACCTCTATCCCTGGCCGCTGTCATGGGCTATCGTGTGACCGTATCATTTCCGGGCGAGGACCGGTCTCTTCATGAAGCTTTGGTGGGGCCCGACACAGGCCTTTTCTCATTTCATGGCCTCCAGCCTGGAACCATTTATGATTTTGGCATCTCAACCATGACAGAGGGGGCAGAAAGCCGGCCTTCAGTTCACAGAGAAAGTACCGGTAAATTGTGTATAGACTTTGCAAATCATTACAGTTACACAGCAAACTTTTGTGTTGTACACAACCTCTCACTTGTACGGTATAACATCAGTTGCATTTACAAGTGTGCAAAGCTTTTTCAACTTACTTACTTTGTTCTTAGAGGGAGAACATAAGATTACTTTCAGTGCAATCATATTTACTGTGTTATTCCTGACATTCTTTGTTTCCATAGCTATTGCCCCTCCGCAAGAGGTCCAGCTAAAGACGATCCCGAAGACTGGTAGCCTCACTGTATCTTGGAAAAAGGAAGGATGGCCAGGTTTGAAAAACACGCCATTGTTGAAGCACCAAGTTTATTCAAAAAATTTGTTTTCAATTTTGTTTCAAGTTTTATACATTATAAGTACTTTTGAATCAGATATTCTGAAGTCAGGATATATTATTTTGACAGAAATATTTCCAGGAATCATGAAAAAAAATATCATACGAGATAATTTCTCACTGAATGCTCACCATTCATGGAGCCTTAAGGTTCTGCTGCTGCAGTTATCCCAGAAGACAATATGTTCATCCGAATGCTTAACCCAGACACAGCATTTAAAAATCGCCCATGGAAGAGATGCAAAGTCTCACTCTATTTCAATAGAAAACGTGGAATCCTTTCATGTTTTCCTCCCTGTAGAATAATAAAGATGAGCCTGGTGTTGGCTTAGTGGTTAGGGTGGCTGGCTTGGAATCCTAGGGTCCTGAGTTCGAGCCCCGTTGGCCAATGAATTAACACCAGGGGTTGACTCAGCCTGTCATCCTTCTGAGGTCGGCGAAATGAGTACCAGTGGTACTGGTCCCGGTGTATGCCCGGTTATAATAGGTGTACCATATCCCTGTGTGTCGTAAGAGGTGACCAGGGTTGGCGTCAGGAAGGGCATCCGGCCATAAAACATTGCCTCAAGAAGGGAACCATGATTGCATGGAGCCCGCAAAAAAACTAACCCCTGCTCAGCAGGGAAAAATGGCTGTAAAAAGGCTGTTTTTTTGTTTTCTTTTAGAATAATAAGGTATAAGATACATTTGATATCTGGTAAAGCAATCATTTAGATTTATATTTCGATTTCGATGTAGCACACTCGAGAGAGCGATGGTGCTGCCGGAGCATTTTCTTGGCAAGGATTGTACTGGGTGGTTTGCCATTGCCTTCCCAGCGTTTTTTTTTTTAATTCGTGCTCTATTCTTTTTAAATGCTGAGCATCACGCAAAGAAGCAGCACATCGCTTTAAAAAAATATATATAGTCATTGGCATGACTCAGCCGGGGTTTGAACCACTGACCTCCCAAACTCAGAGCAAACACTAACAAAGCAATAATTGCCAAATATAAATTATTTATGATGCAAACGTGCAATCGTTTTATATTTATGGGTAAGCTGAAAGAAATTAGTTGTTACTATAAAAGTTTTTCTTTGAACACTCGTTTTATCATCCAACAAGATTCACATCAAATCCATAAAAAAATATTAAGAAGATAATTATGAGGAATCCAAACTTTGCTGGGAGACAATTGAATACCATGAAATTACTTAGTATCTTAAACCTTAATGGCAAAAACAAATCTTACAGATGTGTATTTTGCTAAAACCTCCCTTATTATATCCTTGCAGGAGTGACGGGCTACCGAGTACGAGGTGAGCCCCTACCTGGACAACACGGTGAAATAGTGGACATTGTGGTGGGACCAGAAAATACTTCTGCTTCATTGGACAAACTCACTCCAGGCACCGAGTATAGCATCAGTGTCTATGTGATAAAGGATGGGAGAGAGGGCCTTCCAACTTCTGTCACAGGTCACAAAGGTCAGAAAACCTGATGCAAATCACCTATTTTGCGGTGACAGATGCCGTTGTATAAATATATCTTTCGTAACAGAAAGCAACATTGAATGTGGATAAGTGACGAGAACCAAAGCAATGAAAACTAAAATAATTTGTAGTTGGTAATGTTATTATTAAACATATGGGCAATACCCCTGGGCGCTCACCTGGTAGTGGCTGGATAAGCTAACCAGGGAACTACTGGGAGGCTGGGATGACCCACACAATATATAACAGTGAAGAAAGCAAATACCTATGGAGTTTTTTTTTTTAATGCCATGAACAAACCTTGGTACATCATGGATGCTGAAGGTTGTGGTCAAGTTTCATCAGAATTGCATGTGTAGTTTCAGAGAAGAAAGTAAATACCTATTTTGGGGGACAACCCCTCCACCTCCCCATGGAACCCCTTCGACCCCAATCTTTTTTAATGTCGTGAACAAACTTTAGTACATCATGGATGATGAAGGTTGTGGCCAAGTTTCATCAGAATTGCATGTGTAGTTTCTGAGAAGAAAGCAAATGCAATATTTTGGGGGGCAACCCCCATAGACCCCCTTCGGGCCAGATGTTTTTTTAATGCCATGAACAAACTTTGGTACATACATGGTGATGAACGTTGTGGTTTCAGCGAAGAAGTTGAAAGTATTTGTGGACAGACGGACGATGCGCCATCCCATAAGCTCCCCGGGACTGCGTTCCTCGTGAACTAAAAACTGTGGCACCCTGCCTTTAATATATATTGGTTGAAACTCATGAAAGAGCTTCATGTGAGAAAATGAAAGCAGGCGATGAGCCAACAAAAGGACTCCAATGACATAAGTAGACAATGAGCAAACACACTGTATAGTGCATGCGTTTTGAACCTGAGTTTTTGCGTCATGAGCCAGCAATTCAGATGGGAACATGAGCGATCAGACCAACAATCTGACAACCCATATACTGAGACTTGATACCTGAAAGTTCACCAATCTTTCTCTGATAAGATAATCCCTTCTACTTTGATATTCAATTTTTTCACAGTGCTCTTGATTTGGCAGCATCAAGGAGAACCAAATGAGTTGCATCAGCATGACAAACTCCAGTGCACAGAGGATAAATGCCTTGTCTTCATTGAGAAGTTGATTTGTAACAATGATCAGCCTGACATATCAAATAGTACTGGAATGCAGTCAATGCCTGTCTCTGGAAGCATTTTGAAATGTGGTCAGCCAAAAAACATCATGCTTAAAGGTGAGTCAAAGGACTTTCAAGAGACTGGACCACTTCCAGAGGTTAATGGCAAAAGGACATTATGAGGTTTTCTTGGTAGTCTTTCAAGAGGGTAAACTGCTTGTCGTTCAGGCATCCATCCATGCACTGCTGTTTCAGAACAGGTAACTTGCATGTTAAAAGGCATATTCTACCAGGTGAAGCAGTTTTTTTTTTTTTGTCCTCTTTAGTATATTTGATGAAGTGGTTTTTGGTTAAGTGGTGAGGGAGTGCAGTGGATGCAGTGTATCTTGAATGTCAGAAGGAATTTGATAAGGTACAACAAAGAAGATTGTTAGCAACGATGAGACTGGTGGTATGTCGGGTGGAGTAGCAAACTGGATTGGAAACTGGCTTCGTGACAGAAGGCAAGGAGTGGCTGTGAGTTGGAGGATGTAAGTAAAGGATACCTTCAGGGATCGGTACTGAGACCATTATCTATATATTACTAAAACTCTCATCTTGTATGTATATATATATATATATATATATATATATATATATATATGTTCCCGAAATACAGCCAAAACAGTACACGATAGCGCAAAAATTTTTGGGCCACCTTACTCACCATTCTCTGCGGTGTGCAGTATCAAGTTTCGTTCAAATCGGGCAACAAAAAAATTATTAAAAAATCATTCCCAATTCAGTGAAGTACTCGTCGGGAGAATTTGATCAATGCAAACAACCTCAGCGATATAGTTCGCTGGAGCTATCTCTTTTTTTTTTTTGAAATGTTTTTTTTATCAACTGCTGTCACAACGGGAACCCAACGGGTTCACGGGTCTCGAGTACTTTACTATAATTCACGGACCTGTGTTTGTGGGGTTTGTCGTGCTACTCCTCCTACAGTTGTGGGCCAATTACATCCAGACTTGCTGCAGAGGATCATCATGACCCCAGTTAATGTATAGGGTGTTTTTTTTTTATCTTTGCCAGTGGTGTTGAGGGGTGAGGGGAGGACGCAAATTTCTATGTAAATGTGTTATCGTGTAGCGCCGCCTCCAGGTGGGGGAGGGTATTACAAGTCTCCACCATTTACAGTCCAGTAATCCTGTCCCCACGTTTTCCAGTACAGTGAGGTGTTTTGAATTATAAACAGTAGGTAAGTTTTTGCTTCATTCACATAACCTGGGTTATATATTTTTATGCGTAAACAGAGCTGTCAGTTGCTGATACACCACCCAAATATAGGCATGCATCAGAAGAACACATTGTATGCTTGGAACATGATTGCCCGTAGGGCAGGTACTCTGCTCGTTATTCATCATTGAAATGAACGATTTGGATAGTGGGATTAAGAGTCAGTTTTCGAAATTTGCAGATGACACAAAGCTTGTAGCTAAGGTAGATATCAGAGATGGAAGTGATCAGATTCAGTAAGGTCTGGATACTGTCATCGATTGGGCAAAAATTTGGCAGATGCAGTTTAGCGTAAATAAATGTAAGGTGCTGGGGATGGGTAAGAATAACGAAAATAGGTATTATGTAATGTAAGGGGTAGTTGCGAGATTAAGCTCGGAGGAGCAGCTGAAGGAGACAGGACTTTTTACATGAGAAACAATGTGATTACAAGTGGATCTGATCGAGATGTTTAAGATAATGAAGGACGTGGACAACATAGGTGCAGTGGAGTTTTTCATCAGAGTGGACAGTGTTAGGACCAGGGGCTCTAGCTTGAGAGTAAAGAAGATGAGAGTTGGAACAGTTTTAAGGCATGCGTCTTTCATGCGGAGATGAGTTATTAATGCATGGAATGGTCACCCCGGAAAGGTAGTGGCAGTGTTAAGAGTGACGCTGGTTTAATTTGGAATCGGCAGGACTTGTAGGTAGCTTACATGTGGATGGGTGAGGGATACTGGGGTGTGTGCAATGCAGGCATGATGGGCCGAATGGCTTCCTCCTGTGCCAAAGTTATTTGTGTGTAATCCTTGTGTGTAATGATGCTTGTGACCTTGCTCACCAAGCTATCTGTAAAAGTTATGAGGCTCCTCCCCTCAAGTTGTTGAATGTTTTTTGTTGTTGTTTTTTTTAGTGAACACCAAAATCATATTGTTCTGAATGGCAAGAGCTCTCAGGCTGTAAATTTGGAAGCCAACACCCCACATGGTAGCATTCTCGGTGCGATGATACCTGGTGCTTCCTGTCTCCCATTACCCTCCTAGGCCATGTATTTGAGTTTCACCCTCGAATGACTCTTCTATAATTCCTGTGATTAATAACAGAGTCGCGACCTGCACACTTGTTGATGATAGTGGCGCTGACAGGATGGCCTCGAGGTATGCACACTCACCTCCAAGCTGTCTAGCCTGGGTTGTGTACCCCAGGTCAGGTCAGGTATGGCAGCATGTGCCAAGGACGCGTGTCGCTGCGTCCACTTTCCGCCGCTACTCCAGGGGCCTCCGTCTGGCCATCCCCCAGGCAGATGCCTGGCCCATCACCATCTCCTTGAGATGCTGATCAACCTGCTGCAACACGAGCACGTGGTCGGCCCATTGGCCTCCTCCACTCACGACATCCCTCGCTGAGAGAATCTGGTGAGCAGGATCAGCGTCAGGAAAACGAGCCATATGTCCATACAGCACAGCTGACGCTCACGGACTATGCAGGTAACAAATCTCATTTGATCTTCTCTCAGCAACCGCTCGTTGGACACAAGTCCGACAGCTAGCCAAAGATTCTCCAAAGAGACTGGTACCAAAGGAATGAAGTCTCCATCTCAGATCCTTGGTCAGAGTCCAAGTCTCACATCCAAGAGGAAGACTGGAAGCACCAAGGAACTGAAGACTCAGACTTTCGGTCTCCGCACAGGTACAGGCAGCGCACACCCATGATCCAGTGAACATGACTCCCCAGGCCCGACCCAGACGTCTATTGACCTCTGACTCACAGCCAGCAGAGCATGAAAATCACTGCCAAGGTAAGTGAATCTTTTCACGACCTCAACATCCTCACCACAAACAGCACAGACAGGACATCAGCATACAAGATGTCATTAAAAACCTGGATCTTACTTTTGACCCAGGAAACCCATAATCCCAGGCGCTCCGACTCCTCATTCAGCACCTCGAGGGCCCCAAAAAGGATATCTAAAGTCTCCGCAAAGATGATGCATCATCTGCGAAATCAAGGCAGAGATCTTGACATTCCCAAACGATGCACGCAACTTGATCTCTCCGACATCTCCCTTGAATCTAGTCCATACAAATGCTGAAAAGTGTGGGGGCCAGTACAACTCCTGACGAACTCCAGTAACAACTGGAAATAAGTCAGAGATGGTACCACCACATCTCACAGCACTCTCAGTACCAGAGTAGAGTTCAGACATCAGATCGATCCGTTTTGGTGCAACCTACGAAGACCAAGAATCCTCCAAGGGCATCCCGATTCACTGAATCAAACGCTTTACAGAGATCAAATAAGCTGCAAGCAGCCCCTGCCAAACTCTCTCTGGTTCGGTGAGGACCCGAAGAGCAAGGATACGGTCAATCATTGACCTCTTTGGTGTAAAGCTGACTGCTCTGGACACTGGTGCTAAGCAGATGGTGGCGAACCCGATCAAGAATATCTGAGCAAAGCCTTGCCCGGCACTGAGAGCAGCGTCACCCCTCAGTCGTTGTTGCAGTCTTGGCGATCACCCTTCCCTTTCCAGAGAGGAACAACCAGGCCCCTCTTCCAGTCAGTTGGGATGATGCCTGTGTTCCAGCAGCACAGAACTCATGCAACGACATGAGTGCAGCATTTCCACCAGCCTTGAGAAGTTCAGCATGGATGCCACAGTCCCGCAGCTTTACCCATTTCAACCAGTTATACCTACAGACTGGTTTCCACAACGAAGGTGGACACAGTTGATTGGAGGGTCAGCAACAGTTATTGTACACCCTGATCCATCTCGACAGCTGGTGGATCAGCCTGGTACAACCGCTCAAAGTAACCGGCCCAGCGGGCCTTCACTTTGGACTCTTCTGTCAAGAGCCACCACCCTCTGCTCTTACTGCAGTACACCGAGGGATGGGCTTGGATGAACGCAATGTCGAATTCCCCTGTAAGCAGGACGAGAATCACTTGACCAAGGTGATGCTCTACCCCCTCCAGATTCCTCACACATAGGCTCCTTGTCCACCGTTAGTGCACGTACAGTTTTAGCCTCAGCTCGAACAGCTCAGCTCTGCCGTTCAGCCTGGCCCTGGACTTGGTCAATGGTATCCAGGTGCCCTTGAGAGACAAAATCTTCTTTGCCCTACGGTGAGTTCCAAGACATCCACCGGCAACATCAAGTACGGTGGTCTTGAAGGCACTCTACAACTCTTCAAGCCCCCAAAGCACCCAGACCCCCAAATCTCCACTCAGCTTTGTCGCAAACTCCTCAGCTGCCCTCTCATACTTGAGCTTGCCAACATCCATCCTCGGCTGGATGGTACCATTTCCTGGATGTAACTACAACTAAGAGTTGTTACAACAAGCCGTGGTTAGTATTGAGGAACTGAGCACTCTGGTAGTCCCTGCAGTTCTGGATCATCCTCCAGCGACCATCAACGAGGAACTGGTCAATCTCTTTGCCACACCGCCAGGTTGGAATCCAAGTCCTGATGAGCTTGTGGGCGCTGAAACCATGAACCGCCACTCTAAGTCCATGACTTCTTCCAAAGTCAAGGAATTTAGTGTATTCAGGTTGCAGTTCCTGACCCATGGGGACCAACACACTCTCATAACCATCCCGATCAGTTCCAGTCGATGCAGTGAAATCCCCCAAGACTAGAAGTGTATCTCGTCTGGGGCACTGATCAACCACAGACTGAGCGTGGCGTAGAATGCATCCTTCAGGTGAGATCACTCGCCTCAGTCGAGCATAAACAGAGACCAGGGAAATGACACCAAGGAGTGACGAATCCTTTGTCTCATAATACGCTCGTTGACCGGTGTTACCTCAATTATCATTGAGTCAGCTTATTGGACACAGCTCAGCAACTCCTTGGGCATGGTAACCATCAGAGCGACCAGACCAATGTAGGTGTAACCACCCGCCATGATCTCGCCACAATCCGGTCTCCGAACCTCAGAGAGTGCTGCAATACCAACGTCCAAACGCTTGAGCTCAGATGATAACAGAGATAGGTGATCATCCTCTCTTCGGATAGGACATTCCAGGCACCCACCGAAGGGACCATCTCAGTTAACCCAAGGAGACCGCCATCTGGTGGACGACACCTCAGCACCACTCCACCACACTCTCCCGCAATCTGACCCGGGAATGTTATTCCGTGGTTTCCCTCCTATCATCAAAGATTGGGGGTCCCGAAGGCTTTGCCCCAATCCCATCATCCGGTGAGCTGCCCTGCGAGGCGAAGCTGCACAGGAGGTACTCCCACGTAGTGGGTTTTCAGATTTCTTTGCATTTTTGTGTTTTGCGGAATGAAGGGTTTTACAGTGGCTGGAGTGCAAATCCTGCAGAACGCCTTTGTACCCCACGCAGCTTTAAACTGTCATCCCGGTGTTTCACAGGCAGGTTGATGTATCGATGTGTGTGCGGTCCCTCGGATGGACGTTAAACGGGAATCCTGTTTGCCGGCTTTCATTTGTGGACATTAAAGATCCCGCAATGTCCTCTCTGTAGAGTTGGCGAGCTATTGCCGGCACAATGACGAATTTCCAAATTTCTGCCTGAACCAGCAGAGAGCACTGCATCAGTGGCACAGCCGTACCCTCAGCCAATGATGCTACCCCGCAGCCTTGTGCTGCATACGATTAAGACTGTGAGAGGAAAGTTGCAGCTGTTTTACTCTCTGCAGATATGAAAAAAACATTCGTAAATGGTCAACCACCTTGAACATGACATTCAGTGCTGGCAAGATATACCTCCTCCATCCATCCTTCACAAACATTGGCAGGGGAAAACCCCAGGTTTCAAAAAGAATGGAGAATTGATGTCATGTTATTGTTTGTGCTTCATTGTTGATAGAGTTTTTAAAAAAATGTCTCTTACAAATTTATTTTGAAAGTACTTCCTTCACATTGCCTGATTGTGTTTTTTTTTCATTTTTGCATTTCATTTCAGACATTAATCCACCCGGAAGCATACACATCGAGAGAGATCCAGAGAGCGGAGCTTTTGTAGTTGTGTGGCAAAGGGTCACTGAACCTGGTTAGCTGAAACTCTTTTCTTTCCATCCCCCCCTATGGTGTGTGCGTGCGTGCGCGCATTGCGTGCGTGTGTAAGATGCATTGTATATACATGTTTCTGCACAAGTTGGGTCACCCAATTAATATCGAGTTACTTAGACTTTAATGAAATATCAAGGCTGTCATTATTTAAAGCTATAGCAGGAAAATTAAAAAAACACTCGACAGTGCAACAGTGCAATGACGGGCCAAATGGCCCCCTCATTTCCTTGCTTAAAGTGATATAGGATCTGTGACCACTCCTTACACTCAGTGTAGTGCTGCAGAGACTGTGAGTCATTTGTATATTACTTTCCATTCTGCATTCAGAATATAAATCTATAATTGTAAGTGGTTTGATTCCCAGCAGAAACTCACCTTCCAACATCGCAGCTGGGAGGGGCAAGCGAAGCTCCTTCCCTCTCCCCGCCAAAGGCGACAGCGGACATACGACGGTCGATCAGCCAGAACGCTTTTCTTTCATATTTTAACATCAATTTGATGAAGAATTGAAAGTTTTTATTTTGACATTGACTTTCTTCTGAGTGTGAAAATAATGTGGTAGAGCAAATTTCGGGTCAATTGGCCCAGGTGTATTGAATTGTGTAAAAAAATAAAAAATAAAGAAAAGGCTTCATACAGAAACAACTCACTCTTACAAAGATAGATATTCTGAAAAGCTGGCATAATGGACTCGAGGTATGCACACTCACCTCTTAGCTGTCTAGCCTAGGTTGGAATCCCGACCCAGCTATAAACTGTCATCCTGTGTTTCAGAGGTAGGACGATTCATCAATGTGTGTGCTGTCCCTCGGATGGATGTTAAACTTGGTGTGCCATATGCTGGCATAAGTTGGTGGACGTTAAAGATCCCACGGTGTCATTTTCAAAGAGTAGGCAAGGTATCATCAGCACCATGGACAAATTCCTTCCATAACTACTCTCCTGGGAAGGCAGTGGCAATCCCCACAGTATAACCCTTGTCAAGAAGCTGCTTTGGCAGCACTGATGCTCTGCAACAGAGTATGGTACATCAGAATCAGAATATGCTGAAAACTGTGTGATATATATATATATATATCATATTATATTACTTTATATAAATAATATCCCACAGTTATGTTTGGCAAGAGTAGTCCATTGTGTGCTAGCATTCTGGCCAAGTTCTAAATTCCTGTCCTAACCTGCAAGGACAGAACATTAGTTGTGCAGCCACGAATCTGTTATGATATAACCAACAGTCAAGTGCTGCAGACAAATGAATGATGTTTTTTTTTCTTTTTGGTCCTTCATTCACTTTATTTGCCCTTTTGTTACTTTCTCCACCTTATTTTGAATAATTTCATTGCCTACTCAAGATTTGTATGTTATTACATCCTGAGAACGTGGTTCTTTCTAATTTGAGGGGTTTTTTCCCCTGAATTTGAAAGTCCTCTACTTTTATTTTACGATCTGGACGTGTGGTGCTGCAGGGGTTGTTGCATATCGAGTACGAAGTGAGCCTCTGCCAGGACAACAAGGAGAATTGGATGAGATTACAGTGGGACCTGAACAAACCTATGCACCACTAGAAAGACTCACTGCTGGCGTCGAGTACATCATTAGTGTCCGGACTGTCGTGGGCGGAAACAGGGAGGGACCTCCTGCAATAACTATCATAAACTCAGGTTGGACATTTTGTTGAAAAGATTGCAATAACATGTCAGATTTTTGTGTTCATGTGAATATTTATCAGTAATTGTTTAAAGGAAACCTTTTCTTCTTGCTTAATTTCACAATATTACCAAAATGTTTTTGTTTTTTTTAACTTTTATGAACGAGCCTTACTTTTCTATAACAAAAACTGTTGTTCTTCTTAAAACTTTATTCCATTGAGGATTTAGTTGAGTAGATATATTGAATGTTGTGTAATGGATTTTTAGAATTCACACTATATGATTGCTATCCCTGTTCGGGCTGTGTAGGTCTCAGGGAACCTGAACACTTGGAGGTTGAGACTGACCCAGAAAGTGGGACTTTGATTGTGGCATGGCAAAGGGTAGATATTCCAGGTAAAATAAATGGTATTCCTTCATTGAACAGATAACATTACATATATATATATATTTCTATTTAACTCATTAAATAGAGATGAAAATAGTAAATTTTGAAACTCGAATTAATGTTACAATCATTATTGGAATACAGATTTATTTAATTTTTTTATCAGTTATTTCCATTTTGTAACCACCATTGTTTTATGAAGATTATATCTGGTTTTGTTGCTTATTTTCCTATATGTGAAGGAGTAACAGGGTACAGGGTTCGTGGTGTGCCCTTGCCGGGCCAGGTTGGAGAAACAGAGGAGAAAGTTGTGAGACCAGATCAGACTTCAACATCTCTGGATGAGCTGACTCCCGGAGTTTGGTACAAGATCAGTGTTTCAGCCATTAAAAACGGAAAAGATGGTCTGCCCACTGCAACCACAGCTGAAACAGGTTGGGAGAATCAAGAATAGCATTGACAACAATTTATTTTTCATTTATGTTGCTGAATAAATAAACTAGATTTAAGAGGAAGGTTGTGGAGATACTTGGGCTGATGGGCTGCAAACATGTACGAATGGAGCAACAAAGAGAGCAGTAATGGGAATTTTATTTTGTATTTTTGTGCTTGTTCTATTTCAAGAACTGCTTTGTGTGTCACTTTCATATTTGCAATCAAAAAACATCAGTGCTGCTGTTGGGCCATTGTAAGCCTTATGAAAGGAAGTTGTTGGGTCATTGTAAGCCTCATCACTGTAAGCCTTATAAAATCAAAGAAAGTCAAAAAGAGTCACGTAGCAACATTTCATCCAAAATCAATTTTAAATGAAATTAATTTTATGAAGTTATCTTCATTGATGCATCTGTAACATCATCATCTTTGCAATAACATAAGTCTTTAAAAACTGGTTCGGTCTCAAACTACTTTTTTCACCAAACTCATGTTGATCAGACATACATACATATTTCAGTGACTTAAGTTGCAACAATTTGGCTAATGACACCACTGAAGCTAGAAGGAAGAATTAAATTATACAGGGTGTTCCAAAAAGACCTGGACAACTTTGGTTGTTAATATATTTAGAACCACAAATTATACGACACCCTTTTGTTTATGAGAGACAGAAACTCGTAGTTTTGTGCACACCATCAATACACTTCAATGTGAGCTCCGTTTGTCATGCGCTGACATCAAGGGGGTACACGAGTTCTTGCCATGTTTGACTTAGCATGTTTGCGTCCACCAGTGCGCATGCAGCTGTGATCCAAGAACGAAGACCCTGCAGGTTTGCCACGTTGGTGTTGGAGACAACATCTTTGACAAACCCCCAAATAAAAAAACCAAGGGGGGTTATGTCTGGTGATCGTGGGGGCCAGCCAGTTGGTCCGTCTTGGCCAATCCAGCAACCTGGATAATTTTTCATTCAGAATGGCTCGATCTCCCTGGACTCACTGGGAATCGAGGCTGTTGCACACGAATAAGTCCATGTCACGGCGGGTCGCTTATCTAACACGAACACCAATAACTTGACCACGTCACCCAGGGTCCTCCATCTGACAAGCATTTACCGAGGAACACGTGATCTCCTTATTGGGAAATCACACCCTTTGTGCTGCTGTTATCTTTATTGGATCTTGATTAATGCAGCTGAGGTTTCCGCTGGCATAATGCCGGACTGTTATGAGAGCCAATTCGTGGGGAATTATAACCTCCCGGCTAATCTAGATATGGACATTGCTGGACCAATGGAAGAAAGGACAAACATGGGAAGATTGAAAATATAACAAGAATAATTTATTTACAATGAGCGATGAGGGGTACGGGAAGGAAGGAAGGGAACTCGAGGGCTTCAACGGCATCAAAGGGCAACCAGGGCAACTAGGGCAGGAAAAAGGGAAATGCAATGAAAAGAGTAATCAAGGTGTATATTTACAAAAAGGAAAAAATGCACAAGTTGCAGACTTAGCTTAGCCTATGCCTTACCTACAGGATAACAAAACCACACACATACAGGGAGACAAATTGGAAGAGGCAGGTCACCATCATCACTCATGTATGTCACCATCATCCTCCCCAGCTTAGTATCGCTCTCTGGAATGGCCCTGACACTGCTCTCCACAATAGAGGGTCCACGAGCTCCGCCGGGAGCATGAACCAAAGTGTCCAGAACCAGGGAAGAAGTGAGGGCGATGCAGAGCGTCCGGGACCAAGGCAGAAATGAGTGTGACGACCAGGGCAGAGAGAGAGAGAGAGAGAGAGAGAGAGAGAGAGAGAGAACTAGGCACCGAGTGCAGCTTTATAGCCCCTGGGGCAGGCAGGGCTCATAAGCCACACATCAGATCTTCCAAGGTGGCCTTTGGACCAGCTATTGGGCCACGTAAGATTTTACGAGATGGCCCCATGCCAGCCATTGGAGGGTTCCCCTGCAGCCCCACCCATTCTGCTGCCCGACCGGATATTCACTCATTTGGTCCTTCCGGCTGTGTTTGGAGCAGAGCTCCGCACTTAACATGGGCACTCGCCCCCTGCTACCCACATGCTCCCGGGATGAACCCCAAACCTCCAACAATGTCCATAGCGCAAAGCCAGAGGGAATGGGGCAATCATTGCAGTTAGGCTGGCTTGTGTCCTGGTTCGTTTACCGGTCGTGTTTCGGTAGAGGGGAATGAACAGAGATTAGGAAAACAAAATACATCACAGGGGTACACTACAATAAATTACATTACAGGGTAGAAGTCCATACAGACGAACAGGCAAACAAGGACTTTGTGGGGCTTTAGACAATAAATGGGAATTTGAGAATTTGGCGCACGTTCCAGAATGCTGGTGTTATTCGCACACGTTGAACGCCATGGCAGTAAAACGTGCACACCCTACGCGATGACGGCAGTCACGGTACACATCATCACGCGCTGATGATGTTAATCCAACTGGTTGAGAGGGGATGCTAACTACCTAACCCAACACATTTATTCACATAATAACCCCTGTAGGGAAGGTGCTGTTCTTAACGTTCATTACGGAAATAACTATTCAAAGAGTGTACGTGCTGCATACGTTTCAATCTCAACATGTGGTTTTTAAAACCTTAACAATACTAACAACTAAAGTTGTCCAGGTCTTTTTGGAACACCCTTTATATTAAAGTACGCATTTTATTTGCTGTATTTTGGTCTTTTAAATGAATTAATCTGAGAGTATAAGATAAAAATGATCACACTGACAAACATGCAACAGTTTTTTTTAATAACTTTCCTTTTTATTCCTGAGAATTTTTTGACAATTTTGTTTTAACATTGGTGATTGTTTTAAAATGTCATATGAACACAATTTAATGAACGACATGATGAAAGAATAACATTTGAATACCTTATTATGATAGGTTTTACATACTTTGTTTCACTGTATCCTTGTCATTGAACTGATTGCTTTTGAATCCTTTGTAGCACTGAGTAAGCCAGAAGGAATCCACGTGGAACTTGATTCAGAGACTGGAGTCATCACAGTGATGTGGGACAGTGTTGATGTTCCAGGTAACCCACAGAAACTGAATTTGGCACATTTATGGATCATTTACTGCTCCTTTTATCTATTATAATTACAATTTAGGTTGAAACAAAAACTTTATGATGTTTTCAAAACTTTTTTTTTGAATGGACATAAATGAAACAGGGATAATATTTTTATTATTATTATTATTTACGTAAGATACTGTATTAGCCAAGTTAATTAACGCATCATTTTGTGTCTATTTGCAGGTATAACAGGATACCATGTGCAAGGTGTGCCGTTGAATGGCCAGATTGGTTATACAGAGTCCATTATGGTTGGGCCTGAGAAGTTCTTTTCACCACTGGAAAGACTCACCCCTGATGTCGAGTACAGCATCAGTGTTTCAGCTGTTAAGGATGGAAAGAAAGGCCTTCCTGCCACAACCTTCATAAGCACAGGTTCGGAAACAATAAAAACCTATAAACAACAGACAAAGCAAAATAAAATTTACCATTCGTTTTCTTTTTGTTTCTTTTACAAAAGTATTGTTTTTGATGTACCATACTGTTTAAAGAGCGTTGGTGCTGCCACGCAGTTTCTTGGGTGGTTTGCCATTACCTTCCCAGCATTGTTTGTCCATTGCTCTATCCTTTTAAGTGCTGAGCATCAAGTAAGGAAGCAGGACATACCATTTTTTAAGTCTTTGGTATGACTTTTCCAGGGTTTGAACCACCAATCTCCCAGACTCAGAGCAGACACTCTAACTATTGCACCACCGACTCTGGTTACATAAGCGTATATAGAAGTTAAAAATAAGCAATTCATAAGGAAACATGTTGCTTCTGGAACCACGGTGACTGTGACACATAAAGTAAACTCGAAAGTTTACTTTATGTGTCACAATGGGGAATAATGACAGAAAGGAAGACAAGTGGAAGAAATATAAAACAGTATCCAAGGAGAACAATCCACAAGGGCAGAAGAGCTCGCCAGTATTCAACATAAGGAGGAACAAAGCTGAGCCTTATGAGGGTGGAAATCTCACGTGGGCAGTTAGATATTGTCTGCACACCAAAGCTGAGCTTTGAACCCTTGGGCCTTGAAATACATGAGATAACTCAGTGACAAGAGCATGGCCTATTCACACATGCGGCAGAAGAGCAGTTAAGACGCATGTCCAGCACACATATCCAAGAAAACAATGAATTTAGATAACTCACCGTTGAATGCTAACTCTTACAAGTCGTCACCTTTAATTGCTACATCATTTAGTAAGCCTTACACACATTACTTGCTTGGTGGAGTGTTAAAAATATTATACAGTCAAGATACTCGCAATAGTCCAAAACATGACACAAATGGAAATGAGGCGTATACATAAAAAATAGATTTCCCTGAATAATGATATATCCTTCATTGTATTGAAAAAAAAGACGTTGGCATGTCTTGGACTTGTGTATCTCATTCATATAAAGTTTTGAATCTCCCTCATAGGCTGCAGATGAGCAGTGACTATCAAGATGAGAAAATAACATTTTTCCAACATGTCTGCATCATCAACAATGACCTCAAACCTGAGAATTCTTCACCATGAATAAGCAGGGTTCAACATAATCAGTAGGATTTCATTTCTTAAAGGTTCTAAGGCTCTTGGATGAGCGATGGAAAAGGT
>CM068952.1:31116865-31133636 GCA_035128595.1 Eptatretus atami | reverse complement strand
ACACACGTAAACGAACACATGAGACAACACTGAACTTGATTTCAGACAAACACAGCCGTTGAGCTTGGGCAAAATGACGTAACTTCCTGAGGTACCGACGACTCCATCTTTGTAACATCACTTTTTCCTCGGCACTCACCAGAATAATTATGGAGAAATTTCCTCCTCCCTATGGATGGCAACCTATGGGGTTTATCCATGCTCTATGCTTTTGAAGTGTAAATGTTGAGCACCAAGTAACGAAGCGAGTGTTACATTACATTTTTACAGTCTTTGCTAGGACGCGGCCTGAGTCTGAATCAAACCACCAACCCACCTGATGCAGAATATATGTATATATATATATATTATTATGTATATATACTAGTGCGTGCCCGTACGTGCGTGGCCGTACGTGCAAAAAAAAAAAACTTTCAAACCGCGTGCCAGAAACAACAACCACACAGGCCGTTCCTTCACTCGCGTGTGCCCGTACGTGCATTGCTGTACGTGCGTGGATGTACGTGCAAAGAAAACAAGGACAAATGTGTCCAAGAGCCGCGTCATAAAGGTTTTGTCTTCACCAGAAGAAGAAGAAGAAGAAGAACAAGAAGAACAACGCGGAGCTCTCTTAGAGCCAGCGTTCAAACGCGACGCGGCTAAAATAAAAATAAAAACTTTCAAACCGCGTGCCAGAAACAACAACCACACATGCCGTTCCTTCGCTCTCGCGTGCCCGTACATGCGTGGCCGTACGTGCAAAAAAAAAAACTTTCAAACAACCACACAGGCCGTTCCTTCGCTCTCGTAAACAACGACTGGATTGGGGCATTGTGTTTATCTATAAATGCGCATAAGACATCGAGAAATTATTAGAATACAGTAAGTCATCACTATCCGGAAGTCCGTACGTTGTAACCCGTAATGGGGAACGCGCTCTAACTTGGCCATAACTTGGGAACCACTTGTCCGATAATTTCAAACTTTGAAAAGGCAAACAAACAGAGATTGCTGGAATTATAGATAATAGATAGAAGATAGATACTGTGGGTGCAAAACGCCAGGCACCGTGTCCTGTCATTGGTAACTGAGGATTCTTCTCCCAACGGCCACGCCTACGCAGCAACGTGTCCTGTCATTGGTTTGGTCAATAAGTGGCCATAACTTGGGAACCACTTGTCAGATTAATATCAAACCTTGAAAAGGCACATACTCAGGTCCACAGCAATATACCTGGCAAGTTTCAATTAGAAGAGAGAATGTTTTTTAATGCCATGAACACACTTTGGTACATACATGGTGTGAACGTTGTGGTTTCAGCGAAGTAGTTGAAAATATTTGTGGACAGACCGGACGCATGCGCCATCCAAAGCTCCGCCGGGGACGCGTCCTCGTGAACTAAAAACTGTGGCACCCTGCTTTATAATATATATGGTTGAAACTCATGAAGAGCTCAGTGAGAAAATGAAAGCAGGCATGACAACAAAAGGACTCCAATGACATAAGTAACAAATGAGCAACACACTGTATAGTGCATGCGTTTTGAACCTGATTTTGCGTGCAATGAGCCAGCAATTCGTATGGGAACATGAGGCGATCAGACCAACAATCTGACACCCATATACTGAGACTTGATACCTGAAAGTTCACCATGCTTTCTCTGATAGAAATCCCTTCCTAGCTTGATATTCATTTTTCGCAGTGCTCTTGATTTGCAGCGTAAAACATAGGAGAACCAAATGAGTTGGCACAGCATGACAAACTTCCAGTGGCACGAGGATAATGCTTGTCTTCATTGAGAAGTTGATTTGGTAACAATTGATCAGCTGACCTATCAAATAGTAACTGGAATGCAGTCAATGCCTGTCTCTGGAAGCATTTTGAAAATGTGGTTCAGCACAAAGAACATCAATGCTTAAGGTGAGTCAAAGGAATTTCAGAGAGCTGGACCACTTCCAGAGGTTTAATGGCAAAGGACATTAGAGGTTTTCTTGTAGTCTTTCAAAGAGGGTTAAACTTTTGTCGTTCAGGCATCCATCCATGCACTGCTGTATTCAGAAACATGGTAACTTGCCATTTAAAAGGCATATTCTACCAGGTATGAAGCAGTTATTTTTTTTTTGTCTCTTTAGATTTTGATGAAGTGGTTTTTGGTTAAGTGGTGAGGGAAGTGCAGTGGATGCAGTGTATCTTGAATGTCAGAAGGAATTTGATAAGGTACAACAAAAGAAGATTGTTGCAACGGATGAGAATGGTGGATGTCGGGTGGAGTAGCAAACTGGAATTGGAAAACTGCGCTCGTGACAGAAGGCAAGGAGTGGCTTGAGTTGGGGATGTAAGTAAAGGATACCTCAGGGATCGTTACTGAGACGCATTATCTATATTATTACTAAACTCTCATCTGTGTATGTATATATATATATATGTCCCGAATACAGCCAAAAACGTAACACGATAGCGCAAAAATTTTGGGCCACTTACTCACCATTCTCCTGCGGTGTGGCAGTATCAAGTTTCGTTCAAATCGGGCAAAAAAAATTTATTAAAAATCATTCCCAATCAGTGAAGTTACTCGTCGGGGAATTTGATCAATCAAACAACCTCAGCGGTTATAGTTCGGCTGGGCTATCTCTTTTTTTTTTTGAAATTTTATTTTATCAACTGCTGTCACAACGGGAACCCAACGGGTTCACGGGTCGTCGAGTACTTTACTAAATTCACGGACCTGTGTTTGTGGTTTGTTTTGTCGTGACTACTCCTCTACAGTTGTGGGCCAATTACATCCAGACTTGCTGCAAGAGGATCATATCATGACCCCAGTTAATCGTATAGGGGTGTTTTTTTTATCTTTTGCCAGTGTGTTGAGGGGGGCTGAGGGGGAGGACGCAAATTTTCTATGTAAATGTGTATCGTGTAGCGCCGCCTCCAGGTGGCGGGAGGGTATTACAAGTCTCCACCATTTACGTCCAGTAATCCTGTTCCCCACGTTTTCCCAGTACGTGAGGTGTTTTGATTATAAACAGTAAGGTAAGTTTTTGCTTCATTCACATAACCTGGGGTTATAATATTTTTTTATGCGTAACAGAGCTTTCAGTTCTGATACCACATCCAAATATAGGCATGCATCAGAAGAACACATTGTATGCTTGGAACATCGATTTGCCCGTAGCGCAGGTACTGTGCTCGTTATTCATCATGAATGAACGAATTTGGATAGTGGATTAAGAGTCAGTTTTCGAAATTTGCCAGATTGACACCAAAGTTGTTAGGCTAAGGTAGATATCAGAGATGGGAAGTGATCAGACTTCAGTAGGTCTGGATAACCTGTCATCGATTGGGCAAAAATTTGGCAATGCGACAGTTTACGCCGTAAATAAATGTAAGGTGCTAGGGATCGGGTAAGAATAACGAAAATAGGTATTATGTATGTAAGGGGTAGTTGCGAGATTAAGCTCGGAGGAGCAGCTGAAGGAGACAGACGATTTTAACATGAAGAAACAATGTGATTACAAGGGATCTGATCGACGAATTGTTAGATAATGAAGGACGTGGACAACATATGTGGCAGGGAGTTTTTCATCAGAGTGACGTTGTGACAGGGGCTCTAGCTTGAAGTAAGAGATGAGAGTTGGAACAGTTTTAAGGCATGCAGTCTTTCAGCGGAGATGAGTTATTAATTGCATGGAACTGGTCACCCGCGAAAGGTAGTGCAGTGGTTAAGAGTGACGCTGGTTTAATTTGGAATCGGCAGGACTTGTAGGTAGCTGTACATGTGGATGAGGTGAGGGATACTGGGGTGTGGTGCAATGCAGCGCAATGATGGGCGAATGGCTTCTCCTGTGCCAAAGTTATTGTGTGTAATCCTTGTGTTAATGATGCTTGTGACCTTGGCTCACCAAGCTATCTGTAAAAGTTTATGGAGGCTCCTCCCCTCAAGTGTTGATGGTTTTTTGTTGTTGTTTTTTTTTTAGTGAACACCAAAATCATATTGTTCTGAATGGCAAGAGCTCATGCAGGCTGTAAATTTGGAAGCCAAATGTCCCACTTGGTAGCATTCTCTCGGTTCCTATCACTGTATTTTGGTCACATGAATGACCTCTTCAAATTCCTATAAAAACCGACTCACACTGTGAGAGGTGGGCTGACAGGATGGCCATCGAGGTATGCCGAACTCACCTCCAAGCTGTCTACGCCTGGGTTTGTTACCCAGGTCCAGGTCAGGTATGGCTAGCATGTGCCAGAGCAGCGTGTCGCTGCGGTCCACTTTCGCGCCGCTACTCCAGGGGCCTCCGTCTGGCATCTCCCCAGGCAGATGCCTGACCCATCCCATCTCCTTGAGATGCTGATCACCGCTGCAACCACGAGGCATCGTGGTCCGCCATTGGCCTCCTCCTCTACGAGACTCCTCGCTGATTAGAATCTGGTGAGCAGGATCAGCGTCAGGAAACGAGCCATATGTCCATACAGCCCAGCTGACGTTCACAGGACTATGCAGGTAAATCTCATTTGATCTCTCTTCAGCACCGCTCGTTGGACACAAAGTCCGACCAGCGTAGCCAAAGATTCTCCAAAGAGACCTGGTACCAAAGGAATGAAGTCTCCATCTCAGATCCTTGGTCAGAGTCCAAGTCTCACATCCATAGAGAAGACTGGAAGCATCCAGGAACTGAAGACTCAGACTTCGGTCTCCGCACAGGTACAGCAGGCGCCACACCCATGATCCAGTGAATCCAATGACTCCCCAGGCCCCGACCAGACGTCTATTGACCTCTGACTCACAGCCAGCAGAGACATGAAAATCACTGCAAAGGTAAGTGAATTCTCTCACGACCTCAACATCCTCACCACAAAACAGGCACAGACAGGACATCAGCATACAAGATGCCATTAAAAACCTGGATCTTACTTTTGACCCAGGAAACCCATAATCCCAGTGGCTCCGACTCCTCATTCAGCACCTCGAGGGCCCCAAAAAGATAATCTAAAGTCTCCGCAAAGATGATTGCATCATCTGCGAAATCAAGTCCAGAGATCTTGACATTCCCAAACGATGCACTGCAACTTGATCTCTCCGACATCCTCCCTTGAATCTAGTCCATACAAATGCTGAAAAGTGTGGGGGCCAGTACAAATCCCTGACGAACTCCAGTAACAACTGGAAATAAGTCAGAGATGGTACCACCAAATCTCACAGCACTCTCAGTACCGAGTAGAAGTTCAGACATCAGATCGATCCGATTTTGGTGGCACCCACGAAGACCAAGATCCTCCAAAGGGCATCCCGATTCACTGAATCAAACGCTTTACAGAGATCAACATAAGCTGCACGAGCCCCTGCCAAACTCTCATCTGCGTTGCGTGAGGACCCGAAGAGCAAGGATACGGTCAAATCATTGACCTCTTTGGTGTAAAGCCGAACTGCTTCTGGACACTGGTGCTCAAGCAGATGGTGGCGAACCCGATCAAGAATGATCTGAGCAAAGCCCTTGCCCGGCACTGAGAGCAGCGTCACCCCTCAGTCGTTGTTGCAGTCTGGCGATCACCCTCCCTTTCCAGAGAGGGACAAAAGGCCCCTCTTCAGCAGTTGGGATGATGCCTGTGTTCCAGCAGAGCACAGATCTGCATGCAACGACATGAGTGCAGCATTTCCACCAGCCTTGAGAATTCAGCATGGATGCCACAGGGTCCCAGCAGCTTTACCGCCATTTCACCAGTGTATACACTACAGACTGCGTTTCTCCAAAGAAGTGGATCCAGTTGATTGAGGGTCAGCAACAGTTATTGTAACACTCTGATGTCCATCTCGACAGCTGGTGGATCAGCCTGGTACAACGCTACAAGTAACCGCCAGCGGGCCTTCACTTTGGCTCTCTGTCAAGAGCCGACCACCTCTCTTGCTTCTTACTGCAGTCAACCGAGGGATGGGCTTTGGATGAACGCAATGTGCGAATCCCCTGTAAGCAGGACAGAATCACTTGACCATAGGTGATGCTCTACCCCTCGCAGATTCCTCACACATAGGCTTCCTTGTCCACCGTTAGTGCACGTACAGTTTTATGCCTCAGCTCTCTGAACAGCTCAGCTCTGCCGTTCAGCCTGGCCCTGCGACTCTGGTCAATGGTATCCAGTGGTCCTTGAGAGACAAAAATTCTTCTTTGCCCTACGGTGAGTTCCAAGAACATACCACCGGCAACATCAAGTACGGTGGTCCTGAAGGCACTCTACAACTCTTCAGGACCCCCCAAAGCACCCAGACCCCCAAATCTCCACTCAGCTTGTTCGCAAACTCCTCAGCTGCCCTCTCATACTTGAGCTTGCCAACATCCATCCTCGGCTAGGATGGTACCATTTTCCTGGATGTAACGTACAACGTAAGAGTTGTTACAACAAGCCTGTGGTTAGTATTGAGGGAACTGAGCACTCTGTAGTCCTGCAGTTCTGGATCATCCTCCAGCGACATCAACGAGCACATGGTCAATCTCATTTGCCACACCGCCAGTGGTTGGAATCCAAGTCCAGTGATGAGCTTGGTGGGGCTGAAACCATGAACCGGCCACTCTAAGTCCATGACTTCTTCCAAAGTCAAGGAATTTAGTGCTATTCAGGTTGACAGTTCCTGACCCATGGGGACAACACACGTCTCATAACCATCCGATCAGTTCCAGTCGATGCAGTGAATCCCCCAAGACTAGAAGTGTATCTCGTCTGGGGCACTGATCAACCACAGACTCGAGCGTGGCGTAGAATGCATCCTTCATCGGTGAGATCACTCGCCTCAGTCAGAGCATAAACAGAGACCAGGGAAATGACACCTAAGGAGTTGACAAATCCTTTGTCTCATAATACGCTCGTTGACCGGTGTTCCTCAATTATCATGGAGTCAGCTTATTGGACACAGCTACGCAACCCTTGGGCATGGTAACCATCAGAGCGACCCGACCAATAGTAGGTGTAACCACCCGCCATGATCTCGCACAATCCGGTCTCCGAACCTCAGAGAGTGCTGCAATACCAACGTCCAAACGCTTGAGCTCAGATGATAAACAGAGATAGGTGATCATCCTCTCTTCGGATGGACATTCCAGGCAACCACCCGAAGGGACCATCTCAGGTTAACCCAAGGAGACCGCCATCTGGTGGACGACACCTCAGCACCACTCCACCACACTCTCCCCGCAATCTGACCCGGGAATGTTATTCCGTGGTTTCCCTCCTATCATCAAAGATTGGGGGTCCCGAAGCTTGCCCCAATCCATCATCCGGTGAGCTGCCCTGCGAGGCGAAGCTGCACAGGAGTACTCCCACGTAGTGGGTTTTTCAGATTTCTTTGCATTTTTTGTGTTTGCGGAATGAAGGGTTTACAGTGGCTGGAGTGCAAATCCTGCAGAACGCCTTTGTACCGCCACGCAGCTTTAAACTGTCATCCGGTGTTTCACAGGCAGGTGATGTATCGATGTGTGTGCGGTCCTCGGATGGACGTTAAACGGGAATCCTGTTTGCCGGCTTTCATTTGTGGACATTAAAGATCCCGCAATGTCTCTCGTAGAGTTGGCGAGCTTGCCGGCACAATGACGATTTCCAAATTTCTGCCTGAACAGCAGAGAGCACTGCATCAGTGGACACAGCCGTACCCTCAGCCAATGATGCTACCCCGCAGCCTTGTGCTGCATACGATTAAGACTGTGAGAGGAAAGTTGCAGCTGTTTTACTCTCTGCAGATATGAAAAAACATTCGTAAATGGTCAACCACCTTGAACATGACATTCAGTGCTGGCAAGATATACCTCCTCCATCCATCCTTCACAAACATTGGCAGGGGAAAACCCAGGTTTCAAAAAGAATGGAGAATTGATGTCAGTTATTGTTGTGCTTCATTGTTGATAGAGTTTTTAAAAAAATGTCTCTTACAAATTTATTTTGAAAGTACTTCCTTCACATTGCCTGATTGTGTTTTTTTTTCATTTTTGCATTTCATTTCAGACAATTAATCCACCGGAAGCATACACATCGAGAGAGATCCAGAGAGCGGAGCTTTTGTAGTTGTGTGGCAAAGGGTCACTGAACCTGGTTTAGCTGAACACTCTTTTCTTTCCATCCCCCCTATGGTGTGTGCGTGCGTGCGCGCATTGCGTGCGTGTGTAAGATGCATTGTATAATAAGTTTTCTGCACAAGTTGGGTCACCCATTAATATCGAGTTACTTAGACTTTTAATGAATTATCAAGGCTGTCATTATTAATGCTATAAGCAGGAAAATAAAAAAACACTCGACAAGTGCAACAGTGCAATGATGGGCCAAATGGCCCCCTCATTTCCTTGCTTAAAGTGATATAGGATCTGTGACACTCCTTACACTCAGTGTAGTGCTGCAGAGACTGTGAGTCATTTGTATATTACTTTCCATTCTGCATTCAGAATATAAATCTATAATTGTAAGTGGTTTGATTCCCAGCAGAAACTCACCTTCCAACATCGCAGCTGGGAGGGGCAAGCCGAAGCTCCTTCCCTCTCCCCGCCAAAGGCGACAGCGGACATACGACGGTCGATCAGCCAGAACGCTTTTCTTTCATATTTTAACATCATTTGATGAAGAATTGAAAGTTTTTATTTTGACATTGACTTTCTTCTGAGTGTGAAAATAATGTGGTAGAGCAAATTTCGGGTCAATTGGCCCAGGTGTATTGAATTGTGGTAAAAAAAAAAATAATAAGAAAAGGCTTCATACAGAAACAACTCACTCTTTACAAGATAGATATTCTGAAAAGCTGGCATAATGGACTCGAGGTCATACACTCACGCTCTTAGCTGTCTAGCCTAGGTTGGAATCCCGACCCAGCTATAAACTGTCATCCTGTGTTTCAGAGGTAGGACGATTCATCAATGTGTGTGCTCCCCCTCGGATGGATGTTAAACTTGGGTGTGCCATATGCTGGCATAGTTGGTTGGAGGTTAAAGATCCCACGGTGTCATTTTTCAAAGAGTAGGCAAGGTATCATCAGCCCCATGGAAATTCTGCCATAACTAGCTCTCCTGGGAAGGCAAGTGGCAATCCCCACATATAACCCTTGTCAAGAAGCTGCTTTGGCAAGCACTGATGCTCTGCAACAGAGTATGGTACATCAGAATCAGAATTGCTGAAAACTGTGTGATATATATATATACTATATATTATATATATTATATATATATATATATATTTATACTTTATATAAATAATATCCCACAGTTATGTTTGGCAAGAGTAGTCCATTGTGTGCTAGCATTCTGGCCAAGTTCTAAATTCCTGTCCTAACCTCAAGGACAGAACATTAGTTGTGCAGCCACGAATCTGTTATGATATAACCAACAGTCAAGTGCTGCAGACAAATGAATGATGTTTTTTTTTTCTTTTTGTCCTTCATTCACTTTATTTGCCTTTGTTACTTTCTCCACCTTATTTTGAATAATTTCATTGCTACTCAAGATTTGTATGTTATTACATCCTGAGAACGTGGTTCTTTCTAATTTGAGGGGTTTTTTCCCCTGAATTTGAAAGTCCTCTACTTTTATTTTACGATCTGGACGTGTGGTGCTGCAGGGGTTGTTGCATATCGAGTACGAAGTGAGCCTCTGCCAGGACAACAAGGAGAATTGGATGAGATTACAGTGGGACCTGAACAAACCTATGCACCCTAGAAAGACTCACTGCTGGCGTCGAGTACATCATTAGTGTCCGGACTGTCGTGGCGGAAACAGGGAGGGACCCTGCAATAACTATCATAAACTAAGGTTGGACATTTTGTTGAAAAGATTGCAAATACATGTCAGATTTTTTGTTCATGTGAATATTTATCAGTATTTTGTTTAAAGGAAACCTTTTCTTCTTGCTTAATTTCACAATATTACCAAAATGTTTTGTTTTTTTTAACTTTTATGAACGAGCCTTACTTTTCTATAACAAAAACTGTTGTTCTTCTTAAAACTTTATTCCATGTGAGGATTTAGTTGAGTAGATAATTGAATGTTGTGTAATGGATTTTTAGAATTCACACTATATGATTGCTATCCTGTTCGGGCTGTGTTAGGTCTCAGGGAACCTGAACACTTGGAGGTTGAGACTGACCCAGAAAGTGGGAACTTTGATTGTGGCATGGCAAAGGGTAGTATTCCAGGTAAAATAAATGGTATTCCTTCTTGAACAGATAACATTACATATATATATATTTCTATTTAACTCATTAAATAGAGATGAAAATAGTAAATTTGAAACTCGAATTAATGTTACAATCATTATTGGAATACAGATTTATTTAATTTTTTATCAGTTATTCCATTTTGTAACCACCAATTGTTTTATGAAGATTATATCTGGTTTTGTTGCTTATTTTCCTATATGTGAAGGAGTAACAGGTACAGGGTCGTGGTGTGCCCTTGCCGGCCAGTTGGAGAAACAGAGGAGAAAGTTGTGAGACCAGATCAGACTTCAACATCTCTGGATGAGCTGACTCCCGGAGTTTGGTACAAGATCAGTGTTTCAGCCATTAAAAACGGAAAAGATGGTCTGCCCACTGCAACCACAGCTGAACAGGTTGGGAGAATCAAGAATAGCATTGACAACAATTTATTTTTCATTTATGTTGCTGAATAAATAAACTAGATTTAAGAGGAAGGTTGTGGAGATACTTGGGCTGGATGGGCTGCAAACATGTACGAATGGAGCAACAAAGAGAGCAGTAATGGGAATTTATTTTGTATTTTTGTGCTTGTTCTATTTCAAGAACTGCTTTGTGTGTCACTTTCATATTTGCAATCAAAAAACATCAGTGCTGCTGTTGGGCCATTGTAAGCTTATGAAAGGAAGTTGTTGGGTCATTGTAAGCCTCATCACTGTAAGCCTTATAAAATCAAAGAAAGTCAAAAAGAGTCACGTAGCAACATTTCATCCAAAATCATTTTAAATGAAATTAATTTTATGAAGTTATCTTCATTGATGCATCTGTAACATCATCATCTTTGCAATAACATAAGTCTTTAAAAACTGGTTCGGTCTCAAACTACTTTTTTCACCAAACTCATGTTGATCAGACATACATACATATTTCAGTGACTTAAGTTGCAACAATTTGGCTAATGACACCACTGAAGCTAGAAGGAAGAATTAAATTATACAGGGTGTTCCAAAAAGACCTGGACACTTTGGTTGTTAATATATTTAGAACCACAAATTATACGACACCCTTTTGTTTATGAGAGACAGAAACTCGTAGTTTTTGTGCACACCATCAATACACTTCAATGTGAGCTCCGTTTGTCATGCGCTGACATCAAGGGGGTACACGAGTTCTTGCCATGTTTGACTTAGCATGTTTGCGTCCACCAGTGCGCATGCCAGCTGTGATCCAGAACGAACCCTGCAGGTTTGCCACGTTGGTGTTGGAGACAACATCTTTGACAAACCCCCAAATAAAAAAACCAAGGGGGTTATGTCTGGTGATCGTGGGGGCCAGCCAGTTGGTCCGTCTTGGCCAATCCAGCAACCTGGATATTTTTCATTCAGAATGGCTCGATCTCCCTGGACTCACTGGAATCGAGGCTGTTGCAACACGAATAAGTCCATGTCACGGCGGTCGCTTATCTAAACGAACACCAATAACTTGACCACGTCACCCAGGGTCCTCCATCTGACAAGCATTTACCGAGGAACACGTGATCTCCTTATTGGGAAATCACACCCTTTGTGCTGCTGTTATCTTTATGGATCTTGATTAATGCAGCTGAGGTTTCCGCTGGCATAATGCCGGACTGTTATGAGAGCCAATTCGTGGGAATTATAACCTCCCGGCTAATCTAGATATGGACATTGCTGGACAATGGAAGAAAGGACAAACATGGGAAGATTGAAAATATAACAAGAATAATTTATTTACAATGAGCGATGAGGGGTACGGGAAGGAAGGAAGGGAACTCGAGGCTTCAACGGCTCAAAGGCAACAAGGGCAACTAGGGCAGGAAAAAGGGAAATGCAATGAAAAGAGTAATCAAGGTTGTATATTTACAAAAGGAAAAAATGCACAAGTTGCAGACTTAGCTTAGCCTATGCCTACCTACAGGATAACAAACCACACACATACAGGGAGACAAATTGGAAGAGGCAGGTCACCATCATCACTCATGTATGTCACCATCATCCCCCCAGCTTAGTACGCTCTCTGGAATGGCTGACACTGCTCTCCACAATAGAGGGTCCACGAGCTCCGCCGGAGCATGAACCAAAGTGTCCAGAACCAGGGAAGAAGTGAGGGCGATGCAGAGCGTCCGGGACCAAGGCAGAAATGAGTGTGACGACCAGGGCAGAGAGAGAGAGAGAGAGAGAGAGAGAGAGAGAGAGAGAGAGAGATAGCACCGAGTGCAGCTTTATAGCCCCTGGGCAGGCAGGGCTCATAAGCCACACATCAGATCTTCCAAGGTGGCCTTTGGACCAGCTATTGGGCCACGTAAGATTTTACGAGATGGCCCATGCCAGCCATTGGAGGGTTCCCTGCAGCCCCCCATTCTGCTGCCCGACCGGATATTCACTCATTTGGTCCTTCCGGCTGTGTTTGGAGCAGGCTCCGCACTTAACATGGGCACTCGCCCCCTGCTACCCACATGCTCCCGGGATGAACCCCAAACCTCAACAATGTCCATAGCGCAAAGCAAGAGGGAATGGGGCAATCATTGCAGTTAGGCTGGCTTGTGTCCTGGTTCGTTTACCGGTCGTGTTTCGGTAGGGGGAATGAACAGGATTAGGAAAACAAAATACACACAGGGGTACACTACAATAAATTACATTACAGGGAGAAGTCCATACAGACGAACAGGCAAACAAGGCTTTGTGGGGCTTTAACAATAAATGGGAATTTTGAGAATTTGCGGCACGTTCCAGAATGCTGGTGTTATTCGCACACGTTGAACGCCATGGCAAGAAAACGTGCACACCCTACGCGATGACGGCAGTCACGGTACACATCATCACGCGCTGATGATGTTAATCCAACTGGTTGAGAGGGGATGCTAACTACCTAACCCAACACATTTATTCACATAATAACCCTGTAGGGAAGGTGCTGTTCTTAACGTTCATTACGGAAATACTATTCAAAGAGTGTACGTGCTGCATACGTTTCAATCTCAACATGTGGTTTTTAAAACCTTAACAATACTAACAACTAAAGTTGTCCAGGTCTTTTTGGAACACCCTTTATATTAAAGTACGCATTTTATTTGCTGTATTTGTCTTTTAAATGAATTAATCTGAGAGTATAAGATAAAAATGATCACACTGACAAACATGCACAGTTTTTAATAACTTTCCTTTTTATCCTGAGAATTTTTTGACAATTTTGTTTTAACATTGGTGATTGTTTTAAAATGTCATATGAAACACAATTTAATGAACGACATGATGAAAGAATAACATTTGAATACCTTATTATGATAGGTTTTACATACTTTGTTTCACTGTATCCTTGTCATTGAACTGATTGCTTTTGAATCCTTTGTAGCACTGAGTAAGCCAGAAGGAATCCACGTGGAACTTGATTCAGAGACTGGAGTCATCACAGTGATGTGGGACAGTGTTGATGTTCCAGGTAACCCACAGAAACTGAATTTGGCACATTTATGGATCATTTACTGCTCCTTTTATCTATTATAATTACAATTTAGGTTGAAACAAAAACTTTTAGATGTTTTCAAAACTTTTTTTTTGAATGGACATAAATGAAACAGGGATAATATTTTTATATTATTATTATTTACGTAAGATACTGTATTAGCCAAGTTAATTAACGCATCATTTTGTGTCTATTTGCAGGTATAACAGGATACCATGTGCAAGGTGTGCCGTTGAATGGCCAGATTGGTTTACAGAGTCCATTATGGTTGGGCCTGAGAAGTTCTTTTCACCACTGGAAAGACTCACCCCTGATGTCGAGTACAGCATCAGTGTTTCAGCTGTTAAGGATGGAAAGAAAGGCCTTCCTGCCACAACCTTCATAAGCACAGGTTCGGAAACAATAAAAACCTATAAACAACAGACAAGCAAAATAAAATTTACCATTCGTTTTCTTTTTGTTTCTTTTACAAAAGTATTGTTTTTGATGTACCATACTGTTTAAAGAGCGTTGGTGCTGCCACGCAGTTTTGGGTGGTTTGCCATTACCTTCCCAGCATTGTTTGTCCATGCTCTATCCTTTTAGTGCTGAGCATCAAGTAAGGAAGCAGGACATACCATTTTTTAAGTCTTTGGTATGACTTTTCCAGGGTTTGACCACCAATCTCCAGACTCAGAGCAGACACTCTAACTATTGCACCACCGACTCTGGTTACATAAGCGTATATAGAAGTTAAAAATAAGCAATTCATAAGGACACATGTTGCTTCTGACCACGGTGACTGTGACACATAAAGTAAACTCGAAAGTTTACTTTATGTGTCACAATGGGGATAATGACAGAAAGGAAGACAAGTGGAAGAAATATAAAACAGTATCAAGGAGAACAATCCACAAGGGCAGAAGAGCTCGCCAGTATCAACATAAGGAGGAACAAAGCTGAGCCTTATGAGGGTGGAAATCTCACGTGGGCAGTTAGATATTGTCTGCACACCAAAGCTGAGCTTTGAACCCTTGGGCCTTGAAATACATGAGATAACTCAGTGACAAGAGCATGGCCTATTCACACATGCGGCAGAAGAGCAGTTAAGACGCATGTCCAGCACACTATCAAGAAAACAATGAATTTAGATAACTCACCGTTGAATGCTAACTCTTACAAGTCGTCACCTTAATTGCTACATCATTTAGTAAGCCTTACACACATTACTTGCTTGGTGGGTGTTAAAAATATTATACAGTCAAGATACTCGCAATAGTCCAAAACATGACACAAATGGAAATGAGGGTATACATAAAAAATAGATTTCCCTGAATAATGATATATCCTTCATTGTATTGAAAAAAAAGACGTTGGCATGTCTTGGACTTGTGTATTCATTCATATATTTGAATCTCCCTCATAGGCTGCAGATGAGCAGTGACTATCAAGATGAGAAATAACATTTTTCCAAATGTCTGCATCATCAACAATGACCTCAAACCTGAGAATTCTTCACCATGAATAAGCAGGGTTCAACATAATCAGTAGGATTTCATTTCTTAAAGGTTCTAAGGCTCTTGATGAGCGATGGAAAAGGTCACACACACACACACACACACACACACGTAAACGAACACATGAGACAACACTAGACTTGATTTTCAGACAAACACAGCCGTTGAGCTTGGGCAAAATGACGTAACTTCCTGAGGTACCGACGATCCATCTTTGTAACATCACTTTTTCCTCGCAGCACTCACCAGAATATTATGGAGAAATTTCCTCCTCCCTATGGATGGCAACCTATGGGGTTTATCCATGCTCTATGCTTTTGAAGTGTAAATGTTGAGCACCAAGTAACGAAGCGAGTGTTACATTACATTTTTACAGTCTTTGCTAGGACGCGGCCTGAGTCTGAATCAAACCACCAACCACCTGATGCAGAATATATGTATATAATATATATATATATATATATATATATATTATGTATATATACTAGTGCGTGCCCGTACGTGCGTGGCCGTACGTGCAAAAAAAAAAAACTTTCAACCGCGTGCCAGAAACAACAACCACACAGGCCGTTCCTTCACTCGCGTGTGCCCGTACGTGCATTGCTGTACGTGCGTGGATGTACGTGCAAAGAAAACAAGGACAAATGTGTCCAAGAGCCGCGTCATAAAGGTTTTGTCTTCACCAGAAGAAGAAGAAGAAGAAGAACAAGAAGAACAACGCGGAGCTCTCTTAGAGCCAGCGTTCAAAACGCGACGCGGCTAAAAATAAAAATAAAAACTTTCAAACCGCGTGCCAGAAACAACAACCACACATGCCGTTCCTTCGCTCTCGCGTGCCCGTACATGCGTGGCCGTACGTGCAAAAAAAAAAACTTCAAACAACCACACAGGCCGTTCCTTCGCTCTCGTAAACAACGACTGGATTGGGCATTGTGTTTATCTATAAATGCGCATAAGACATCGAGAAATTATTAGAATACAGTAAGTCATCACTATCCGGAAGTCCGTACGTTGTAACCCGTAATGGGGAACGCGCTCTAACTTGCCATAACTTGGGAACCACTTGTCCGATAATTTCAAACTTTGAAAAGGCAAACAAACAGAGATTGCTGGAATTATAGATAATAGATAGAAGATAGATACTGTGGGTGCAAAACGCCAGAGCACCGTGTCCTGTCATTGGTAACTGAGGATCTCTTCTCCCAACGGCCACGCCTACGCAGCAACGTGTCCTGTCATTGGTTTTGGTCAATAAGTGGCCATAACTTGGGAACCACTTGTCAGATTAATATCAAACCTTGAAAAGGCACATACTCAGGTCCACAGCAATATACCTGGCAAGTTTCAATTAGATCGGACCAGTGGTTGTCGAGAAACAGCGGTCACAGACAGACAGACAGGCACACAGAGATTGCTGGAATTATAGATAGATGATGGGCCCGCGAGGAGAGTGATGTAAGCGACATTTTTTAAACGTCAGAAATCCAAGTCAAATTTGCGCAACTTCAAACGCTGTAATTTCGTTATCGTTATCGCTAGAAACATCATTAAAACCACAAGAATCCTTGTTCAAGCCGAAGCTGAACATGTAATGAGGGGAACAAAAAAAAAAAACAGTAGGGTACGAAATTTTACATTATAAACGGGTGTTTACATGTTAACG
>CM068952.1:31090304-31101208 GCA_035128595.1 Eptatretus atami | reverse complement strand
AAGTAATGCAGCATTATATACACTAATTCGAACAATGTTCGTGAAACCAGTATTTTACTTATCTCCTTGATTGCAGGTCTGGAACAACCTAAAGATCTCAACGTGGAGACTATATCTGATACAGGGACTCTGATGGTGACTTGGCAGAATGTCACCTTTCCAGGTGATCATCTAACCCATAAGGATCAGGACATTCTTTCATACCAGTTGTTCTTGCTAAAAGCTCTTAGTTAATCAAAGCAAATTAACAAACAATTATTTTCATATATTTTTCTCTCTATTTCTCGAATGTAATAAACTAATGTAATAACTTTCTGTGTCAGTTTTCCCTGCTATAACAAGGGAGAATTTTGATCTTGCAAATTAAGTTGTGATTTTTTTTTTTTTCGTATGAAGTGTTCGGTATTTTCAAAATAATTATATTTTTCATTCAACTTCTTAAACTTCATTTTGAATGGCAGGGGTGACTGGTTACCGGGTACGTGGAGTACCCCTACCAGGCCAACGTGGAGAAACAGAGGAGAGGTTGGTGGGACCAAAGCAAACCTTCTCAGTGCTGGAAAGACTCACTCCCGGTGTAGAGTACAGGATTAATGTCTCCGCTGTTGCAGCTGATACAGTTGGCCCACCAGCCACTACTGTAGTTCGTCCAGGTCAGAAATAAATTTGAAATACAGTAATTACAAAATTGACACCAGAAATAACTTTGTTTGAACTTGGTTCATCTGTCAACACTTTTGAGCCTATTTTAAGTGTGAGATCTTGGTGATGTATTGTGATTTCTTCATTCTTGCAGACCTGGCACAACCCAAGTATCTTGATGTTAAGATAAACCCAGACACTGGAAAGCTGACGGTGATATGGGAGAGGGTTTCCTCACAAGGTAGGTTAAGATATGTTAACTTTTGACTTCTGAAAATACACGTTTTTAGCATAACTGATCTGCTTTGAGGTCTAACATCATGAGACATAAACTTTAGTAAACTGGTCATCAAACATTGAAATGAAAGTTTCAAGATATAAGCTCAAAATGTTTTCTTTCAATCGACTTTTGCTTAATTAAAAAAAAAAAATTCTAGGATCAAAATCAAGAAAATTATTTCTATATTTATATAATATATTGACAGGAAACATGGAGAAAAAGCTTTCAAAAAAGAATAAAAATACTCTTGGGTCTGTGTGGACCCCACAGGCCTGTTGAGAGTTAATATGAAGATTTTTTTTTCATGAAAGTGTCCAAACAAGAAAGGGCAAAGGGTCAACAGAGAGAAAAGGAGATGAAGGGGAAACGGTATAAGTAAGGACAAGAATGTGTGGATGCACCAGAGCGTGAGGAATGGAGTAGCAGGAGAAAGGGGAGAAAATATCTTACCAGGTGTTGTAAGGCGCAGAGGTAGAAACGTATGACATGATGAGGTGGCAGTGGGCAGCATACCTAAAAGCCTGCAGCGAAGAGCAGAATACAACAGGGTCGGGAAGAGTTCAACATGTGAGAGAAGAGGGGAATTATTGAATAGCAGCAGAGTACCCGCCCTACGGGCGATCTTGCTCCAAGCAAGCAACGCGTTCTTCTGATGCGTACCTTTATTTTGGCGGTGTACAGGTAACTGACAGCTATGTATACGCAAAAATAACTGGGTTATGTGCACGAAGTAAAAACATACCGACTGCTTATAATTCAAAACACCTCACTGCACTGGTAAACGTGGGGACAGGAATACTGTACTGTAAATGGTGGAGACTTGTAATACCCTCCCTCACCTGGAGATAGCGTGACATGATACACATTTACATAGAGAATTTGCGCTCTCCCCCTCCCCGCTCCCCTCCTCTCACCCCAGAACCACCGGCAAAGACAAAAACACCCCTATGCATTAATTGGGGTCATGCTGATCCTATGTAGCAAGTCTGGATGTAATCAGCCAAGAACTGTTGGAGGAGTAGCACGACAAACACACAAACACAAACATCGGTTCGTTTATTATAGTAAGGATAAGTTAGCATTAATCTTAGACTTGGGGAGGGTAACAAGATAAAGATTTACTTATAGAGCATGTGCAACATGGGGTTCGGGGGTGGAAGGGCAGTGGTTTGCTGAAGGGGGTTGGAGGGGCACAAGCAGTGAAAGCCAGTAAAAGACCACAAGGCCACCCACCTGCAGACTGCAAGCGAGTGAGGCAGATGCTGACCCTCATATCCTTTGAATGAGATGCCTATGACACAGAGGACCTTTGACTCCACAGATTGTGACAGGAGTATGTGACTCCACAGATTGTGACAGGGGGAAGGAGGGGGTGGGGTGGAAATAAACATCACTCATCCATAGTTAGGAGCCATATTCTATGGGACTTCAGATGGAGGCCGTGTACACAGTAATAAGCCAAGTTCAGCCTTTTCATATCAGTATTTGACACTTCATCTGTGTTTTAAGATGCATCGTTGTAGAATTGACATCTCCGCAGAGGTCTTGGTTGTAATATATTGAACAATAATGATGAAGAGGCATTAATATATATATATATATATATATGTTTTTTTTCTCCTAAAGCTTCATTGTCCTCCATCTTATCACACACTATCAGCCATATTTTTCTGTTTACATGCAGTGAAATTTTTTGATGACATTTGGCCTTTTTGTGAACTATTTGAGGCAAGAATATTACTTAGAACTTTACTTTGTCTCATTTTGCTCTTCTTTTCTTACATATACTTATAGAACTGACAGGGTACAAGGTACTAGCAGTGCCCCTCTCTGGCCAACATGGAGAGAATGAGGAGCAGTTTGTAAGACCAGACCAAACGTATGCAGTTCTTGAAAAACTCAGCCCAGGGGTGGAATACAGGATCAGTGTCTCAGCTGTGACAGATGACAGAATTGGCCGCCCTGCCACAACAATTGCGAGCACAGGTAAGGTTGTTGTTCTTTTTTTTAGATTGTTTTGATGTACTTATTTCAATGTTTTTTTTTCTATTTGCGTTTGCCGTGATAAGCATTATAAAAAGGAAATAACTTCACATATAATTTTTTTATCATATTAAAAATGTGCAAATTGCTGGCTGTCTGACTGTGATACATTCGGTCAATACTTATCCAATCTCAACCAAACTTGCTAAGGGGACTAGGGGTCGCACAAAAGAGGATGTAGTGACTTAATTTGCCCCTCTCCTCAAGATGGTTTTCCACCTTGAATGTTCTCCATGATGAGGTGTATAAATAGCTTTTTATGGCGTTTTGTGGGGCACACCTGCTGGATGTAAAAATTATTAGAATTACCAACTACAGTATTCAGTCAATTCTGTCTAACATATGATTACTTTTTAAAACTGTCGCTTCTGTTGCTTAACACAAGACCTCAATAAATTTGGTGGAAATCTGATGTCCTTGAGGCATTCTATGCTTATCGCGTCCCCCACAGACTAACGAATCCGAGCCATCTCAACTTGCTAATAAAGGGGCTTACATGAATATTTATGCATGAATGATGTATCCCATTGCCTGTCCGATTTTTCTAGCCAGCAGATTATATGTGAACTGTATATGGATTGTTTATAACTTATATAATGGGGCCTCATGCGTGACTTCTCCTGGCCATGGCTTCAAGTGTGATGCGCAAGATTAACACCATCAACCTTACGGTCCAATTGTGACAATTATTCAATGCATACCCCCATTCCTAACAGTCACTAGCATTGTTTAGTACTTGCCTGAGGGGAATTTGGAGAATATTGGACATACCTACACGTAAGCGTGTATCGGCTAAGGGTCACTGGTCTGTCCGTACACCTTCCAGAAGTAAAAATTATTATAACTGCTAGTTATCCAATTCCGTCAAGTCATGGCCGGCTTCTGGTGACATTAATGATCACATTTCTCCAAACATCCCTATCGTGCACTACTTTCCGAAGCTCAGGCAGATACAGCTTGGTTGACTTCTCTGGACTTTTGTTTTCTGCATGTGTGATGTGTCCAACCAAAGTATGACAGTTTCTGTTTTAGCATCAGTGCTCCAAATGTTCATGATCTAATTTTTGCAAGCACTGATTTGTTTGTTCTTCTTGTAGTCCATGTAATTTTTTAACAAAACAGTCAATCTTATTCCTTTCTTCCTTTTTCACTGGCCATGACTCACATCCACATATTGCAACTGGAAATGCCAAAGCATTCACCAGTCTCTCTTCCTTTGTTTTGTCACATCTTTGGCTTTCCAGATCTTTGTCAATCCTGACATTAGCCTGGTGTTGGCTTAGTGGTTAGGGTGGCAGCTTGGGATCCTCGGGTCCTGAGTTCAATCCCCGTTTACCGCTGAATTAATACACCAGGGGGTTGTTGACTCAGCCGGTCATTCTTCCGAGGTTGGTGAAACGAGTACCAGTGTGTACTGGTGGAGGGGCACTGCATCAGCGACAGTCGCGCTTCCAAGAAATTATAGCTACCCCGGCAGCTAAGCTGCCATATAATACGCAAAAAGAATAAGAATCCTGACATTGCTGTTCTCCCCAACCTAACTGTCTATTAATTTCTCCACCACATTTTCCACTCACTTCAGTGAGTTCAATCTTAGAATAATCGTCTTCCAATTTGAACACATCGATCTTCTCAGTTGACAGGAGTTGTCTTTTTTAGGTTTAAATAGAGACCAGCTTCTTCACTTTACTTCTTCACTGTCTCCAGCAGTTTCATCAAGGCCTCTTTACTTTCTGCCAACAGTGGGGTATAATCAACATTAATCACAAGTTAATGACATTAATTAACCACAAATTGATCAGTCATTTCTGTCTGATTATAATAACTTAAGTATAATGGCATAATAATAATAATAATAATATTAAGAATAACTATATTAACACAGGGGCTGGCTCGAGGCATGCACACTCACCACGAAGATGTCTAGCCTGGGTTTGAATCCCGACCCAGTATAAACTGTTACCCGGTGTTTCACAGCAGGCTGATTCATTAATATGTGTGCCATTCCCCGGATGGACGTTAAACTGACATCCCATCTGCTGGCATTAGTTGTGACATTAAAGATCCCATAGTGCCTTCACAAAGAGCAGGCGACCTTACACCTGAACCATTGCCAAATTCTAAATTCCTGCCCAGTTGAATGTCAGGCCTGGCCAGCTGGTTCGTGAAATATTTGGGCCAAGCTTCTCCCGACCAACCACGTAAGAACGTGGGTATAATTGTGGCTGTTAAAGAAGAATAATAATAATATAAAACTAAATATCTGCAATCACAAAGTGATCACCAAGAGTAAGCCTCACCTGGCTGGGGGAGGCTGACCCTTGATGACCACCCGTGACTTACCCTTGGCCCATGATCCAATGATGGCTATATTTTTTTTTGGACCATCATATGACTTTAACCTTCAACATTTAGGGATAGATTGGAAATCAGGAAAATGTGTCCCCATCTACATTCTATCCATAAAATTCAATGTCATGAAAATCAGAGGAAAATTATTCAAGTTGTGATAAAAAGGTGTTTTTATGTTAATTAGGTCACAATCTGAGAAAAGGAGGTCAAGGACACTAATCAAATATCAGGTGCACAACTACAATGCAGGTCCACTGTTATTATTCAAGAACATCTTGAAAGGCCAAGCGGACTTTGAGATTCTGCAAAATTTAGTGACGCCAAAAAATGCACTTTTTTTTTCAGACCACCATTTGACCTTGACCGCATTATTTTTTTCTAACTGCCCTTTTACCTCGACTTTTAACTTGGAGGGGTATAATGTCAATTAAATGTAAATGCATCTTACTCTAGGGTATTTAGACAGGGCAATTTCGTTCCGATCGGACAAACCTGAGTCGAGTTATGGTGAAAATGTTAAAATGTCTATAATTGGGTCATAACCTTAAAAATGAAGTCAAGGTCAAATAAAATCACATCAAACTCGCACACTTTTTATTCCCATTATTGATGCAGAATTTCATTCTGAAAGTCCCAGCTCACTCCGACATACAACCCGGAACTTTTGAAATGAGGAGTGCAGAAAGAAAAAGAACGAAAAACCTAAATGGTTGTTTGGTACTCCTAAAAACTCTGGGGAAACTCTAAGAAACTCTGAAGTACCATTGAAATTGGGTGCGCTAATTGTAGAAACAAACTCTACAACAGCTATAAGCCTCCCCCTATGCTATAGGGGGAGGCATAATAATAATAATATGAACACACCGCCGTCCGCATGTGCACGCATGCACATGGACATGACCCCCACCCCCTTGGCCACTCTCATAGGGAGCGGGTGCTTCGAGTTTCTTGAAATAAATATGTATGCCTTGAGAAATTGTACCATAACAATAAATGATCATACTATAAGAATATAATAATAAATGATATAAATGACGTCGCTGAGTAGATTCAGACATTGCATCTCGAGATGTGATGAGATTGTAATAACAATTTGGTGAGCCTAAAGAAATTATGTATATTGTTTAGGAGCATAAATTAAATGTGCCTTCACTTTTCACAGGCATTCCTCAGCCCGAAGACCTCCTAGTGGAAGCCGTAGTGAATACTAATGCCATCATGGTGACTTGGCAAGAGGTCAATATCCCAGGGGGTAAGCGATGAAATTGATTTTCCATCTGGCTGCATATAGTCAGTCTCCATGTGTAATGCTTAAGCATGTTTTTCTCTCTTCGTCTTTCCTTTTTTTTCTTTTTTTTTCGCTGAAGACATATGTGTCATGATGCATGTAAATTTTGTTCCTCTTTCTGTAATCAGGTCATTAATTTCTTGCAATCACACCCTCAGCACTTCAATAAGTTTCTTACATCACTTTTAAGTTAATTATTGAAATATTCATCTGCCATCTACATATTTATCCTGCTGATTGAACTGTTTTTACTTTTCCCATTGTGTGTGTGTGTGTGTGTGTGTGTGTGTGTGTGTGTGTGTGTGTGTGTGTGTCTTGATTCACTTTGTTCCCCCCCCCCCAACTTCCCCTCACATTTTTAATAAGTGTTTCATCACATTTTGCAAAAATTATCTCATGCACTTTTTTGACAGTTTGCCAAATTTTATATTTTTATATTTTTTATATTTTGGCACTATTTCCACATTGTTATTCATTCCACATTGTCAAAGCATTTCTGCTCTAATATACATAGTTTTCAACACGCTTTTTATTAAGTTTTGTTCCGTATTTCCGTTAATTGGTTGGAACTAATTTTGTCATGAACTGAAGGCAGTCTCAAGGTATTACAGTCAGTCATTGTTGAATTTTATTGTTGCAATGTGTGAAAGTACTTGTATTTGCAATTGCGTTGTTGGGTTATTTAATGCCGATGCAGCCAAAGGCAGGAGGCATTATGTTTCGCTCATCTGGAACGTATTGTCGCGTCAAAGGCTCACAACTGCGATGTGCCTCGGTTCCAGGATATTTCATCCCGTGAACAGCCAAAAGCTTTCTAACTAAACTGCGTTCAGTGAAATTAATCTCCAACTTTATTGTTTTCGAGGGGAGGCAAATTAACCGAATTTCAGGTGGCACACACAGGAGGCAGAGGAATGGAAATTTTTTTTTTTACCTTTATAAGGGTTTATTTTTAATAGAAAGTAAGCATGGATGTACAAGATAATTCCTTTTTTTAGGGGGCAGCTAGAGATTTGCCCGAATGATGGCTATGTTGCCAGAATGTCCAGTTCACTGGCACATATATGTACTCCAGGAAGTATTGTCACTTCCCTCAAGGTGTGTGTGTGTGTGTGTGTGTGTGTGTGTGTGTGTGTGTGTGTGTGTGTGTGTGTGTGTGTGTGTGTCCACCATGAGTCACAGAATAAGTAAAACAAGAAAAAAATAATCAGAGATTGCAGCCTTCGCCAGGACTTGTTTTGTGTGGTGTTTGTGTACCTTTGTGTGGTGCTTGTGTACTGGTGTGTTACGTAATTAATAAGAGACATAACTAGAACTGCCACTTTATAACTGCTGGCAGTGATGACCAGGTACCAAGACGTCCCACTTTGATGCAACGCCACTTTGATTGTACACTTGACCCTGACCCATGGTGTTTATTATTATTCAATTGAATTTAAAATATGGATTAAAATATTTCCACTTCAAATCAAATGCAAGACCAAATAGGTACAGTCCTGTATTGGAGTAATCAGAAGGAACCTGGATAGGATTCGCATTTCAGCTACTGCTACTCTACCCTAAAACCCATTCATACACAACCAAGTGAGCCTTATTAAAAAAAAAAGCAATGAAAAAAAAATCAAAAAGAACCTAGATCTAAAAAATTAAATAATTCCGGCTGCCAGACCATGCATCCGATCAGGTTGAAATTTATAACGTGTTCCCCATCACTACAAGATCACAATTGTGAAGTTTCACGTTGATTAAATCGTTCGAGAGAAATAATTTTTTTAAGATTTTCGCTCAGTCCAATATGGCTGCCAGATCATGTGACATCAATTATTTGTGCATACCCAAAGCTTGGGGAACATTTTTGTGAAGTTTTCCCTCAATCTGTCCAGCCATCTAGGAGAAGGATTTTTTTTGTTATTGGTTTTTGGGTAATTCCAATATTGCTGCCAAACCATGTGACCTATGACATCATATGTGTGAATGTTTTGTTCCTCGTGGATAGGCGGTCATATGTGTAAACTTTCGTCTTGATCTGTTCAGCCATTTCAGAGAAGATTTTTGAAGGTTTTCTTTAAAGAAAACAATGTGGCTGCCAAATAACGTGACCGATGACGTCATCAAAATTTATTCTGTGGACCATTTCATCCCAAGATGACCCTCAAAAATTTTCATACTGATTGGATGTGGCATTCTGCTGTACATATGCAATTATGACGTCATAACGAAGTCACATATGACGTCATGAAAAAATCACACTATTCCCCATGAAGAGTACTTGCTATGTGCCAAGTTTCGATTTTTTTCCTTGGTGCGGTTTCAGAGATACAGAGGTCCAAAGTTTTTCCGTTTTTCCAACATAGCTGCCACACCACGTGACCTATGACGTCATAATTATCATTACAACATGCTACATGAGTAGTCGCACCAATGGTGAAAAATTCGTCTCAATCTGACAAGCAGTTGTGGAGAAAAACAGAGAAGTTCTGTGCAGACAAACAAACACAAACAGACAAACAAACGGACCCAAATGCAATAGCCTCTCCTTTGGCGAGGGTAACGATTTATGTGTGCCTCTCCGAGCCTTCCTCATCATTACAATTTAATTCCATAACGTTTCACAGACGCTCCGGTGGTTGTCCAGTGGGCGGTACTCGTATCCAGTCCTTTCGGATTGACCCGCATCCATAGACCAGCCCAGCATGGCAGGTACCCCACATACTAGTTGTACCAGAGCCTGAGGAAGAGGCTTCTCGGTCGCATGCCTGGGTGGTCACCTCCTCAGGTGCTTACTGGCCCTCAGTGGTGCCGTCACCAAGGCGTGGCCCACAACACCTCCCCCTCGTGGTCCGCATGGTGACAGGGGCCCAGGATGAACCACCTTTTTCCCTGAAGGTCTCAACCTCCTCCAGGGTCTGACGACCTCACCAACCCAAGACACTCACTTTCATGGATGGTGCTATCATGGACAGGGAACACCCCACATCACCAGACTCTCCATGGGGCCCGGGTTGCGCCACACTACCCATGGTCGAACATCGCATCCCAATGCTGCCAGTGCAACTCCCCAGCTTCCTGGTGAAACCCAATCTTGCACGAGGCTGGCCCCATTAACCCCACCTGGTCTAAATCATGCAGCCCAGGGACCAGGTCCCTCCAAGGCTGCCCTAAAATAAACTTAAGTTTGAAATTCCCGATCCCGTGTTTCTAAATATGGCTGCATGCAATAACCCCATTAATACAGGGCCTTTCTGCCCCTCCCTTGAACCGTCCACTCTTCCAACCTTTCCCCATTGCCATGAGTCACCAGATGCTCATGACTCACAACTCCTATTTTATCACAAAAACAAAAACATTTCAATTCCAATTGGGGTTCAAACTGAGACAAGTCCACATTGGCCTGCCTCTTTCCAAGTGCCCTCCCGCTAAACCTCTTTCTCCTTACCTGCTTCACCACTGCCGCCAGCACACACCCCATGCGTGGCGAGTCAATGACTCCGTGAACCAAGTCGACCTCCGCAGGGTCCGTCTCGAACACCTCAATGGGCATAGCCTCGCCCACCAGCAAAGACTTGGACATGCTCACCAATGGCCCGGCCTCAGTCCCACTGAGCAGGCTTGCCCGCCACCCCACACATTGTAGGCTCAGAGCTCTGCCTGCACATCCACCAGAGCTGGTGTCGGGTCGCATCCCACCAGACCCGGATGTGCCATAAGAGCCCCTGCCAGGCCTAAGCGTATACCCATGAACATTGTACTGCAAACCACGGAGGATGTTTCACACACCACGGGGCCTAACCTCTCCCCCTCTAAACCCTCTGTCTAGCTCATCACGTTGATGGTCTTTTCCCACCAGAGCAAAGTGGCATACACACTGGCCATGATATATTTCAGGCTTTTGCCATTCACAAAGTCCCGATTACATTTTCCTTTACCCCCCTACCTAACCCGCCATTCCACTTTCATGGAGTGTCCTTGCCTGTGCCCCCCAAAAAATCACTGTTTCTGTTCATTTCCCCACCCACCCTCCCCCCACATTTGTTCTCATGCTCCAATTTTCTCTTCCAAATTGCTTTGTTTTGTTAATTTCCCCCTGCGGTTTTTCCCCTCAGTTGCATGCCCTGTTCTTGTATTTGCCTGCCAGCTGCCTCCACTTTGTCCATTAATAATTACACCCAGCCTGGAGTCAATGTAGCACCAGACACCTGAACCCCCAATCACCACTGTAGGAGAGGGGCTTCAATTGGCATCAGGAGCGAGGAAGGTTGGTTCCTCGCTTATTCTCCTCCTTATTATGCTCCACACCCG
>CM068952.1:31056860-31082096 GCA_035128595.1 Eptatretus atami | reverse complement strand
TTCCCGATATTCTGTTCATTCTTGCCGGTACGTCCTTGGTAGTTCTGCTTGGCTGCATCCGATCTGGAAAGGTGGTTGGTAGAGTTGGTAGAGTGATCCGGATCGGGCAAGGCATATCGAGGGCGATGTTCCCCGGTAGTCGAAACCGCATGGTTAATTAGGTAAATTGGTTCAAGACAAAAAGGCCCTACGCCACGTGGTTGAGTTATTGGTTTGTATCATTGTCATCGGATGCAATGTATTGTATACACCATATATATATATATATATATATATATATATATTTTTATATATATGTATATGTATATGTATATGTATATATATATGTTATAATATATGTATGTATATGTATATATGTGTATATATATATATGTATATATAATGTATATGTATATGTAATATATATATATATGTATATGTTATATATGTTATATATATATATGTAAATTATATATATATATATTTATATATATAATATATATATGGTAGTCTGTGGTAGTCTGTCGGTGTAATGGTAGTCGATTCGAGTCGAGCAGAGTGGTAGTCTCGACATGGTAGTCGAGCAGAGTGTTAGTCTGTCGGTGTAATTTTACCACTGCCCTTCCACATAACAGTTTTTTTTTAGTGCCAAAACAGCCAAAGGCAGGAGCTATTATGTTCAGCTCACGTGGAACGTCGTTCAGCTTATGGGAGAACGCGTCGTCCATCCATCAGTCCATCCATCCCTATGTAAACACTTGCATCTTCTTCCCTGAAACTGCTGATAGGATTGTACTCAAACTTGGCTGAGATTATGTTCAGTGTGATAGAACTCAAGTTTGTTCAAGGCATTCTCCCCTCCACCTGTAAGTAGTTCATCTTACAGTATAAAGGTCCCAAATAACGTCAATTTCAATCAAGTTTGGCAACCATTTTTGGATTACAGGAAAACCTTTCACAATCTTCTTCTCTCAAACTGCTTAACTGCTCAATGTGAAACTTCAAATTTGTGATCAACCAAACCAAAGGGAAATATAGTTTGGTAACAATGATGTCATCAGAAACGTCGTATGGCAGCCATATTGGATCATAAAAATACCTTTTACAATCTTATTCTCTCAAACTGCTTCACTTATCAATGTGAAACTTCGAATTTGTGATCAACTAAACCAAAGGAAAATATAGTTTGTTAACAATGATGTCATCAGAAACATAGTATGGCAGCCATATTGGATCATAAGAAAACCTTTAAAATTCATCTCCTCTGAAACCGCTTAACCAATCAATGTGAAACTTCAAATATATGATCGACTACCTACCTATCGGAACATTTGAGTCAAATAAACGAATCCGAAACACAATATGGCCAACATTTCTCATTAATATAGAAAGTGGGCAATATCTCAAAAAATATGAATTATAGACATCTGGGAGTTGCATCTTATCAAATAGAGCTAATTTCGACATAACAGGAAGTAACCCAATCATACTTCTGAGCACATGTTCCACACGATCTTCAATTGGACACAGGAGCAAGGGAGGTTCCTACGGGGCCTAACTTCAGCTTTCTACATTACGTCACCCGGAATTCACTATTCACATGTATGTCTGTGTCTGCTGTGAGGTCATCATTAGAATTAAACTTATTTAATTTAACCATGTTGAAAATAATTAATTATGTTGTTTTGGAAAACACATATATAGCCAGTACATGGGCATAAGCTCAAAAACTCACATTGACAAACTGTGAGCACATCTCGCAGTTTCAGGAGTTGCACGATCTGTGAGCAGATTGTGCAGCTTCGGTAGTTGCACTATGCTGCTTGACTGATGTACAGTGGGCAACAGCTCAAAAACTAAGGCTCATAGACAGCAAGCACCACTGTGACCATCATGTCAATGCTACCCGACGTAAAATGTGTATTCCTAATCCAGCTCTTAGTTTTTACCATGATCCATCTGTCACTCCACTTTTTGGCAACCATCCAGGTGAGCCTCTATATTTTTAGATTGTCTGTCTGACCATCCATCTATCTGTCCATGTATCCGTTATCGGGTTTTTTATTACCATGTTGGGATGGCACAAATATGGAATGTAATACTGTACAAATATTGATTAGATTTTTGGGTTCAACAGGTCAAAGGTCAAAAGTCATCTACCTTTTGAAAATCATTTTTCAGACCATAACTTGAGTTCGAAGCATCTGATGTTGTCTCTCTTCTTCCTCTTTTCTCTCTCTCATGCTCTCTTTCATGTGACCTTTAATTGATATCAAATATAATTGTGGGTTGACATCAAAGGCAGGCAGAGGCATATCCATCAACACATTCACGTCAAAATATATTATGTAGTTTTTTGTCTCATCCACAGGTGTGACAGGATATCGAGTTCAGGGAGTTCCCCTATCTGATCAAGATGGAGAGACGGAGGAAAGGCTTGTGGGACCTCAGCAAACTTTCTCCATGCTAGAGAGATTGACACCTGGTGTGGATTATTTCATAAGTGTTGTGACTGTCAAGGGAGACAAGGCAAGCCCACCAGCAACGGCTATAATCAGTACAGGTGAGGAAATGGTGATTTATTTCTGAAAAATTTATGAAAAATATGCCAGCGAGCCTGATGCCATGAACTGCTGAATCCCACTTATCTTGTATCAGCACACTAACTAAAAGTTAGCAGTATAATTCTTAGTCATGTTTGTGCAGGACACCACAAGCAGCCTGGAGGCCTTGATGTAAACACAAACCAAGACACTGGGATATTGACAGTGACATGGGAGAAAGTCACAAATCCAGGTAAGCTGTGAGTGGTGATGTTTAACATTGATTCAAGTCTGTGTATCATTGTCATCAGATGCAATGTATTGATATTATATATATATTATATATATATATATATATATGTAATATGTATAGTTAAATGTATATGTATATATTATATATTATATTGTATATGTATATATGTGTATTAATATATGTAAATGTATATATAATGTATATGTATAATGTTTATATATATATATATATATATTAATATATATTATATTATTATATAATATATATATTATATATACATGGTAGTCTGTGGTAGTCTGTCGGTGTAATGGTAGTCGATTCGAGTCGAGCAGAGTGGTAGTCTCGACATGGTAGTCGAGCAGAGTGGTAGTCTGTCGGTGTAATTTTACCGCTGCCGGTAGAGTGATTCCGGTTCGGCCAGGCGTTCCAAGGGCGTGGACCCCGGTAGCCGAGACCGCGTGGTAACTTAGGTACATTGGATCTTGACAAAATACCCTACGCCACGCGGTCGAGACATTGGTGTTCCACGGTTGGTTAATGACCCGCCGGCTCGCGGAGTTATCTGAGCGACGGCCTACAATTCCGGGAGTTTGGTGGGAGACGACGCAATCTCCCCACCTAGTGCTCGTTCTCGACACCGACCCCCAGCCGCCAACAGTTTGGTGTCAGGAGTGGGATTGAAACCCACGCCTCCACAAAAAAATTCACTGGATTCGTACCAGGGTGTGCTTGACAACCCCCCCCCTTTCCCTCCAAATTAAGAGCAGGATTTAAATTTTATTTAATTCTCAGACGGACTATGGCGGACCAACACGGACTGGTACAGGTGGGTTCTGAATTAATCGTAGGAGAATCTGTGGCTCAGGCCAACATTTGTGAGGAAGATCTTTCCCTGCAGCCAAACACAGAGGTAGCATTGGGGGCAATGGCGACAATGCCGGAGCTTCCCCTGCATCAAATTTCCTCCATGTTGGACCGAACGATCCCTGTCGGATCCGCGCCCGATTGTGGTGGATCGGCTCCGCCAGAGCCATTGGCACGGACCAGATATGGAAATGATGAAACGAATGATTGAACGCATGGACATTGGGGAAAAACCGAATAAGAGGTGAAATGCAAACATGAAAAACGAAATGAATCGAAATATGCAAAGCATGGAATACACTTACAAACACAAATGAAGGTGGGTCAGGAAGAAATAATGGCGGAGCTGCGGAGCTGTAACGTCAAATTAAAAGAAACGACCGGGTCAAAGGAGTGTGGAGGTTGTTCCGACCGCGATGACAACGAGCGAGGTCGAGGGAAGAGCGATGCCGTAATAAACTAAGGGAGAACCCCATAAAATTGAACAGGGGACGGAGGACAATAAGGGACACAGGATTTAGAAATAATAACAGAAACGCAAGAATTAGAAGAGAAAGACGAATTACATAAAATTAAAGAATGAGCACACACAAGTAGAGCTGGTGGGGGCATTGGGGTTGAGCTTGGGGAATGTGTTGAGCCCAATGTGAGAGTCAGATTAACCTCCCACAGGAACGAGGGGAGATGTATGCTCCCCCGAGGCAGACTGTGGTGAGGTGAGTCCGGTAAGACCATACGAGGTGGAGCCGTTGCATGATGCGAAAGGTACATGCGAGCTTTGGGGGTATAGAATCCCCGGGATCTTTTGGGCTAACACAAGCCGCCGATGTGATGTCCCAGAGTGTGTGTACAACGTGTGAGTGGTGCAAATGACATGGAATGTGTAGTGCATGTGAGGAGATGGGACAACGGACCGACCCAGACGGGAGATGTGGGTCGTGTAACGGACGGAACTATTTTGGAAACCGCGCCAGCTTCGCGGGACGTCGCGTGCGGGTCCGTTCCATGTTTTGCGAACGGCCCAAGCGCGCACAACTCCGTGATCGGAGCCGGCGTTGAAACGTCCCGTGATTGGTACGAAACTACCACGTGGATGGCTAAAATGGCGGCAATGTGTGAATTTGGAAAGCACGTGGCCCATGTGAGCACGTGTGCGAGGCTCCGTGTGCTGCGCACAGCAAGTGGAAATTCGCGGGACGCACGGACGTGTCCTGAAGACGCCGCCGGGCCCGTGTGCGAGTGATGTCGGCAGGGATCGCGCAGCGCGAAGGCCAGGTGAGAAATGCACGGCTCAACATGGTGGATGGCTCGGAAGCGGACGTGTAATGCGATTGACGGGGCGACGTTAAGCTTCCAATTATCGCCCGAACAAAGGGGACGAGCGAGTTGCAAACCGCCGCCCTGTCATGCAAGGCCTACGAGCCTTTGCACGAGTACCCATCCCCGCCAGGATGTAGCGAACATCCTCGTCCTGGCAAAGGAGCATTAGTTAGGGGAGGGGTTTAGCGTTAGATAGACCGGCCTCATGGGGCATGAGTCGTCCTCCAGTGGGCCTGGTAAAATCAGTTGGAGAAATTTTAGTTTTAGAATTTAGAATGGATGGGAGACATGGACAGACATGGTACGAGTAGTGGGATGTAGATTAGCTATGTAGAGTTAAAGGGAACGTGCATTTGAGTAAGGGATGAGGGGAGCACAAATTAGTTAGGGGACGAGTTGTTCGAGTGTGTTGTTAAAAAAAAAGAGAAGAAAGAAACAATGATGAGTGAACGTGGGTCAGTGGCCGAGTGTGAGTGGAGTGAATGTGGAATGCATGGTGCGATGAATGATTGGGGGAGGAGTGAATCCCACCCAAGGGAACCCAGGGTAGTGTAATGTTAGTTAGTGGGTTAGTTAAATTAACCAAAACGGATGTCGGTTTGTTGTGGTGTGAATGAAGGCACGAAACCTGTTGAAGGGTGCAGGAGTCTATTCACCGGCTGGGAGCGTGGCTGTGGAAATATGCGTACTGAGTAGAGGGCACCCCTTGGCACCGAAGTAGTCGGCCAGAGTAGGACATAGGTCCAAGGGACGAGTTGGTGTAATGGGCACGGACAGCCCATGGACACGGACCGGAGCCCCAAAATGCCACAGGGCATCGACGGGGAAGATGCCAGGAAGGGCATCCCCACGTTCATAAGGAGTAGGTAGCTCGGAGACAGCCTCAGCGACCCGGGGGTGCCGAAGTTTGTGTTTGGCAGATGGGTATCCCTGCTAATGAGCGACGCTGCCCAGCCACGAAATTGTGGCAAGAGCACGAGTGAAAATTTGCGGGCCAGGCCCAAATTAATAACGAACACCAACACAGGCGACGGGAATCGTGGTTCTAGAACCAATAGTTCCAAGAACAGGCGTGTTGAAAAGCCCTGGGGATAGATTAACGTTTTAATAAATGCTAGGATAGATAGGAAGCGCTGTACCCCTTCGCACCATCCATCATCCTTCACTGTTCGTAGGCCGCTGGACTCACCTTGGGAAAATGCTGAAATCTGAGGGAGTTATTCTGAGGCTGCTTTGGGCCTCGAAACGGATTCACTAGTCTCTTCCTCAATTCCCTCAAAAGGATCTTAGGGATTGGGGATAGACGGTCAGGACAGGATAGCCGAACAAAGACAATAAAGGGGCTAGGGACACATGTAATTATAAAAAAAGTCCAAATTTCGTTGTTGTTTTTTTTGTTGTTGCAAGCCAATGGGGTGGGTATGGACAAGGACAGGCATAGCGATAGGTTGGGGGGAGACCGTAGGGTAGGTCCGAGCCCGTTTTCAGACCGGCCGGCGCCACCGCTCTCCCTCCACAACTTCACGAGACCAGACGAGGCGGCCAGCTTCGTGTGCCGACTGCCTCTTGTACTGCATCTTGCCTGGTCTGCCTTTGCCTTGCTCCATACCTGCCCATGCCTTTGTTTGCATTTCATTCACTCTCACCATGTGCTCCAGGACCATCTCTGAAAGTGTTTTGTTGCAAGGACTGCCCTGCAGGCAGCGCATTACGCGGGACTGCATTTGAGCAACCGGATATCTCCTTGTTGTTGCATGAATGCCAGTTCAAATTGACGGGGACTGCACTGAGCAGCCCGGAGATCTTGTTGCATAAAGGCCAGTTCAAATGGCCTGTGAAATGCGTATGGCCTGCCGTGTTAGGGTGAGTTGCCTCCAGCAGCCGAAAAAAAAGAAAGAAAAAAAAAAAGAATTCAACGACAATCAAGGGACCTTTGAAGGCCCTAAAGACGTCTGCGTACTCACCCACAAATGTTAACTTGCTATGTTTTCTCTCCTCAAGTCACAAGTCCTGAGACATGGGTAGTGTAATTACTGTACATAATTTTAACCCACCTGTTGTTTGTTTAGCACCGGCAATGTAGTTAAGTTGTCGAGTGAGTCTGTTAGTTAGTTACGCAACGCACTACGTTATTTATTTTTGGGACATGTATTCCAAATGTTGCACTCAGGGATCGTAGGTAAACGTACTCGGGGAAAGCCTACACCTGCATGCCACACGAAAATTTACGACTAGGTCAAGTCTATAAAAAGGGGGGGGGGTAGTGTTACGGATCTAGAAACCATATGTATTCAATACAGATGTCCCAAAAGTCAGTTATGTCGTTAAGTATGTGTGCTCGTCAGATCCCTTCCTTTTGTCTAGTGGAGAATCAAAGGCATGCGTTGCGATTTCTTTGAGTTGTTATTACATCTAACAAGCGATCTAACAACCATCCATCCCCCATCACGATCCACCGCCAACCGGCTGCCTTCTCGCACCCTGAATGCCGAGGCGGGATCTCGCGGTTTCCAGTTTCTCGGCTTCCACAAACGTTGTAACTCTTTCACGACGACCTTTGCAACATTGATACTGTTGCTCGACACAAGTTTGAACCCGCGTGGAAGAGTGAGTGGGGTTTCCCGGCAGGGGCCGAAACCCCGCAGAAAGGGCGACCCATCGGAGCCTGTCCAATCAGGGCGGGAGTAACGTCTGTTCGAGCGAGCACCCCCCGTTGAGGGAGTCCATAAATTCCCGAGCACTCTCGGAGGCATGGAGTGTTACGAAGGTTGTTCTGAGGTTTTTGACAGGGTTGTTTGGTTGAGAGTCGAGTGAGGAAGAAGGTCTTGGAGGAAGTTCTCCACGCGGTTTCTGACAAGGTTTGGATAGGGCTCTGAGAGTTATTGTTGAGCGTGCAGTTCTTTTGAAGCGGAGGGTTGAGCAGAAGGTCTGAAGGCGGCGAACGTGTCCCTGCTGGGCCTCTACAAGGAAAGGAAGAGCAACCCTGACCCCTTCCGTGACCCCCTATTCACACCCGAGCTCCCGCACGAACCACGAGTCCCACACGTGTGACTGGGGACCAAACCAACGACCATTGTCAGGTGCCACACCACGGAGCACCCCCTTCCTCCGACGGTCAGTAACCAGCTGGACTCTGACCCCCAGCTCATCTCTCTCCTCGGCTGCGAGGGTCCAATAAAGAACTCTGGCTTTATTTTCATTTGTGTGTGTCTGCATGTGGGCCCGTCTTATAAGTAGAAACTGTTTAAGTGTTTGTTTTTGATCATTGTAAATATTACTTGCATATCTGCGTTAAGTCTTCCCTGTGTCTTTTCTTTATTTGTAAATAAACACATTGTAGAAATGTCCCAGTTCGTTTCCGTCCTTTTTACATTGGTCCAGCATGGGTCGGATCTGAGTTTAGGCGGGTTTTATCCTAGTAATCGAACAATTGTAGCGGGAGTCTGGGCAGGCCTGCTCGACTGCATCCGAGCCGGAAAGGTGGTGGCAGAGTGTCGTCGGTAGGTGTAATTTTACCGCTGCCAGTAGAGTGAATCCGGTTCGGCCAGGCATTCCGAGGGCGTGGATCCCGGTAGCCGAGACTGCATGGTTACTTAGGTACATTGGATCTAGACAAAATAACCCTACGCCACGCGGTCGAGATATTGGCGTTCCACGGTCGGTTAAACGACCGCCGGCTCGCGGAGTTATCCGAGCGACGGCCTACAATCTGTCGTGGGAGTTTGGTGGGAGACGACGCAACCTCGCCCACCTAGTTGGTCGTTCTCGCCACCGATCCCCGGCCGCAACAGTATATATACATATGTATGTATGTATGTATATATACTATATATGTATGCATGTATATATACATATATTATATTTATGTGTATATGTATTATGTATATACATACATGCATACATACATACATACATACATACACATGTATATATACAAACATACATATATATATATATATATATAGATATGTATGTATATGTATATATAGATATGTATTATAATGTATATATAGATATGTATGTATGTATATATGTATATATATATATAATATTATATATATAATATATATATTTTTGCCCTTGTTTAGAGCTCAGCAGGATGACACATTACATAATCGTTTATCTGTGACTGTGCAACTCATCGGCTTAATACTGTGTTAATCCTCCTAGCTCGGTGAAGCAGCAAAGTGCAGTTCACGTCCATATGGCCGAAGCTGCATGATCTGTGAGCATATCCCGTAGCTTCAGAGTTGCATTATCTGTGAGCAGATTGTACAGCTTCAGGAGTTGCATTATGCTGATGGATGAGCCCTGATGCTGATGTACGAGCCCCAATAATGGCAAAAGTTGTCGGTCGGTTTGCTTTTCAACTGCTTGGAAACAGCATTTGACCTTGACATCTTTGCACTGCTCGACGCCCTTCTGGGTTTTCAGTCATGATGGTATCATCACGGTCAGTGTCTGTCCAGAATCGAGAACTTCAATAATTGCATTTGTTGAACCACCGACTGCTTAAAACAATGGTGATGCTTCATGGTTGTGATTGGTGACGTGAAAAACAATGTGTCCAACACAAGGTAAGCGCTTTGCTGAATCAAACCCTTCCCAGAGTTCCTCCACAACCACAAAGACATTCACAAACAGTACACGCATGAGCATCGCAATGAGAGGGTGTGTAGCATTGGGATTCTTATGTGTGTACTGTTTGTGAGTGTCTTTATCGCTGTGAAGGAACTCTGGGAAGGGTTTGATACAGCAAAGTGCTTATCTTGTGTAGGCCTTCTTGGTTGCTTTATGCAGCACTTTCGGCTGGAGGAGCATGGGAGGTGTCAGTAATATATATATATATATATATATATATATATATATATATATATATATATATATATATATATATACACACTGCAGCTCCAGTACAGTGCGATAGGTTATAACACGAAATCCATTATTACGTGAGGCTGCCATGGATCCCAAAAAAAATTAAAAACGTGTGAAAATCGTCCCATTTTTGGTGCCAAATCGCGGAACCAAACTCAATACACGCACATTTTGCATGTACTACGCGATAATTTCTCAACTGGTCCACAGGTAAAATATTGATGTTTGCAAACTGTGAAAACTTAATCCAAGCGTGTCACCTGCAGTAATATACAAATTATTTATCTTGCTTGTTATCATGTTACGCATGCATTGATGTTCCATGTTGACATGTTCTCGTTCTTTGTTCTTTCAAAAACTCTGTTTGCATGACTGTTCTATGTTCTGTTCGCTATGTAAATGTATTTTATATGTTTTAGATTTATTTTTTTATCCCACTTATTGACACCTTGTGTAGATTATATACAATAAATATATACATTCATACATATAAATATATATACATATACATATATCCCAAAGGTGCTCCTCTGCACTGATATCATTAAACATAGAAAGCACACTGGCCTGAGATGTGACATTACACTGACCTCATGCACATAAATTATGCCGACACATCACCTTCAAACTAGGATGGCATACATGTGGCACTCAGGTCTTTGCAGAATGAGATTTATGTCTGTGGTCACAAATAAATGAAAGCAGAGCTGTTGATCCAGGTTTCCCCTTGTTTTGAGCTCATCTGGACGACATACTGCAAATCGTTTATTTGTGATCATACTCAGCTCGTTACTAAATACAAATCGAACCTCCTAACTTGACAAGGCAGCAGGGCACAGACCGAGTCCCATCACAGCAGTTACTGCACGACCTATTAGCAACAAGTGTCATCTGCCACGAACACATGGTCTCTGCCCTGATGATTTCCAGTTAGGATGTTTGCAGTCAGGAATAATAAATTTAACATAAGCAGCACATTAACCTGAGATGTGACATGACACTGGCGTCATGTGCGTAAATTATGCCAACGCATCACTCCAAAAATTATACCATCATGTCACATTTGTAGAACTCTCTGGCAGAGAGTATTGAGAGTATTTCATTCATTGAAGCTTTGAATACCACTCACATTTATTGATCATTCTTCTTTGAAGAGAATGAATTAAATATTGAGCTGAAATGGTTTCAGGTGAATCATGATATTGAAATCAGGTCATGCTTTACGACTTGTATTTTTGAGTTGTTCCTTCAATCATTATTATGCTGCTGTTTAAGCCATTGCATGAATAATGAGCTTTTGACATCAGATTTTCAACAAACCTTTATCTCCAAATGATTTTTTTTCATCTGCAGAGATAACAGGCTATCGCATACGAGGTGTTCCTCTGCCCGGCCAGAATGGAGAGACAGAGGACAGAGTTGTAGGTCCATATCAAACGTCTGTGTCTCTGGACAAACTCGATCCTAATGTGGAGTATACAATTCGTGTGTCAACTGTGGAAGATGGAAAAGAAAGCATTCCTTCTGTTACAACTGTTAAAACAGGTGAGATGATCCCAAAGAAAACGAGAAATTCAAATTTAATTTGCATTCTTTAATCCTCTCAAGAAATTTGAATGCATTATTTCCTCCATATTACAGTATTTCATTTCATTTTTTTCAATTTAACGTTGCCCATTAGTTGCAATCATTTATTTTTTACCAGCAGACTACCTGCCCTATGGATGGGTGATCTTGTTCCAAGCATGCAACACGTTCTTCTGACACATGCTGTACCTTTAACTGGGCAGTGCATCGGTAACTGTCAGCTGCCCCAATTGCTCCGAAAATAAAAATAAAAATAACCTGGGTTACGTGCATGAAGCAAAAACATACCTACTGCTTATAATTAAAAAAAACCTCACTGCACTGGAAAATGTGGGGACAGGAATACAGTACTGGAAAGGATGGGGACTTGTAATACCCTTTCCCACCTGGAGGTGGCGCTACACGATACACATTTACATAGAGAATTGGCGTCCCCCTCCCTCACCGCTCCCAAGACCGCTGGCAAAGATTAAAAACACTCCTATACATTAATTGGGGTCATGCTGATCCAATGTAGCAAGTCTGGATTAAAAACTAGAGGAGGAGTAGCTCGACAAACAAACAAACAAACACCGGGCAGTGAATTATAGTGAGGATTATATGCACGACGAAGTGTAAGCTTTTGAGCAAAACTGCAATATAGAATTCCGATGGTGTTGTTTCCATTTCTCGACAGAGGTCACAATTTTTTTTTCCGACTCAATTCATTTTTTTTCTTTTCTGTCCTAATTAGCCCGTCCTCGTGGCGGTAGACGAGTGTGTGTGCGTGCGTGCGTGCGTGCGCGTGCGCGTGTTAACTTTTTGAGCTTTTGACATCAGATTTTCAACAAACCTTTATTATGAGAATATAGAGAAGACTAATTAATAATTAGGTCAAAATGTGAAAAGTCAAAGCTCAGTGAGTCAAAATAGGCCTGTTGCTAGACTGTGCAGGATGGCCATGTGTTTTTGAAAAAATCATTTCCATTTTCTTTATCTATTAACCACTCTGCTTCAGTGTGTCTTTCCAGGCCAAAACCATTTTTTACCATTTGAGCTTTTGTCATCAAATTTTCAACAAATCTCTGTTATGAGAACATGGAGAAGACCAATTAATAAAATGTACAAAAGAATGTTAAAATGTTGAAGAAAACACAATGCACTGTAACTTTGAACCCATCATGCATGCAGGACTTCGACAGCCTGAAGATTTAAATGTTGAGGTATTTCCTGAAATGGGAGCTTTGATGGTGACATGGCAGAAAGTTGTTGTTCCTGGAGGTGAGGCTTAATCACAGATTTTTTTTTTAATTTTTAATTGCCTCTCTCAGACTTATGTTTGTTTCCCGCATTTTATCCCCATTTTGATATTCTATATTTTTGTGGATATAGTGACAACTGGAATTTTTGTTGATGTTGTTTAAATCTAACTTATTGCAAGAGGAAAAATAATCCATACAATGCAAAAACTCACAAAGCAAAGTATCCTGTCCCACTTTGATAGTTTTCATTCTTTTCTACTCATTCCATTCTTCTCTTTTAAAGGGTTACTGTAATGAAAATTTTGAAAAGTTCGTTTTTGCATTTAAAATGAAGATACAATAGTAATAAACAAAGGAGTGCATGTATTTTTGAATTTTTCTAATTATTTGAGACGTACGAGTAAAACAGTCAAGTTCGTTGGTACACCCTTACAAAAAAAATAAAATAAACGTGAGCAGGATGTGGCTTACGCTGTTGCTGTGAGGTCATCGTTTGAATCAATTCGGCAGACTAGAAGCATCCTTACCTGTCATGTTTCCCCCCTCCCCCAATCATGTTTTTTTCTCCCTCCTTCCTATTTTCTTCTGTTTTTTTCAATCCTCCCTTTCCTTGACCTTCGACTCAAGCTCTTTGTTTGCATTGTCTTAATATCCCACCTGCTTGAACTTTTGCTCCTTCTTTTCTCATTCTGCCAAACCATTTCCCCCCTTCACCTTTTCACACTCGACAACCGCCTCCTCCTTCTCCTTGTCCCACTATGTGAAAGAGATGAAAATTATTGGTAACATTCCTCTCCAAACTCTCTTCTATACAGCTCATGTGCTCCTCGTAATATCATTCTTGCCATATAGTGTATCTCTGCCTTGTGTTTAGTGTCACAATAACTTCCCCTTTAAATACCTGTATTAATGTCTTGCACATAACAAGTGATGATGACACTCCTCTCTCCTTGTACTCTCCTTAATTTTTCTGAAGGTGTAACTGGATACAGGGTCCAAGGAGTGCCCATACCTGGACAAAGTGGAGAGACAGAGGAGAGAGTAGTTGGACCTGAGCAAGGTTTCTCATTACTGGACCGACTGACTCCTGGAGTGGAGTATCTCATAAGTGTTCTGGCATTCAAAGGAGATGAAGAAGGTCCACCGGCCACAACCATTGTAAATACAGGTCAGAAACATATAAATCTACATCTAAAACTTTACATAAAATAATGTATGTTATAGAGAAAAAGTGAACTTCCTTTTCTGATCAGTTTTGGCTTAAACTCTTCATGTTGGATCTGTTCTTCTGAACTAGACATGACTTGTACATCGGGCTGCCCTACTTTGGTTCTGCCCAGGTATCACAAAACCGTATTGTTTCTGATAAGGTGGTGCAGAGGTAGTACACTTTATTTTGAGCTGTTTAGTCTCGTGTAGATTGATTCTAAGCTGTCGACTTGGTGGTTCACAGGCAGGGATTGCATTGATTAGTGCGCCGTCCATTGGGAGAATGTTAAATTGGGGACTCATCTGCTACCATCAGCTGGCGGATGTTAAAGATCTGAGGTTGCCTTTCACCAAGTTGGCTAGTTATCATTGGTACCCTGGTCAAACTCGAATTTTCAAAAAAATTATGGTATGCTGATAATTATAACATACGCTTCTCTTTGAGATATAATACCTTGTTCACTTCTACCCGGTCTGAGGACTTACAATGGCAATAAAACTTGCTCCTCTCCCAATGTAATGTTTTCTGTTCTGCACATAGATAGTTCTCAACTTTAAAAATTTCACAATTTTAAGTGTTATTGAAAAAATTAATTTCGTTCCTTATTGAAAATTGAAACAACTTTTTTCTCAAACCAAAATGATTATTGTTCCTCACATTTTTACAGATCTCATACAACCAGATGATTTGGTTGTCAAGACCAATCCAGACACTGGAGATATGATCGTGACATGGCAAAGAGTTTCTAATCCAGGTATGCACCAGGCTCAATATACAGCATATATGTTTAAATGATGTATGAGCATTGGCAAAGAATATTCAGTGCTGATGCTGAAAGGTTACAAATGTGTAAATAATCCACATAAGAGGATGTGTTATGTCAAATTAGTCACTTTTATGGCTAACAGGACTGTTAAACACTCCAACTAGCAAATATTTCAACTCATTTCGTTTGCATCCAGCTTGGTGAGTTTAACAAGTTTGTCAAATATAGACTATGCGGTTTTTTTTTATTCTTAAAGCAAGATGATGGAAATATGTTATCACTAATACAAAATGTATGAAAATATAATGTCAGATAAATGAATAGGTACTTTCATGAACAATTTTAATTATGAACCATTTTTGAGTTATATTCTTTGGCTTTTCACCTGCTTTTTATGAGTATTTTGTATTTTGTTTAGCTTTTCATGAGCTTTCCTTTCTCCTTGCTTTGACTTCCTTTTCTCTTACTGATTCAGCTTTTCTTTTTTTTCAAATACTTCAGCATTGAACCTGCTGCTTCACTGACTGTCGTTTAACAACTAAATATAATTATATATATATAATATAATATGTATATATATATATATATTATATATTATATATATATATATATATATAATATAATATATTTCCATACCGGATCGGTCGAGGCCCGGGTTCCAACGACCGCCACCGGTACGGTGGTCAGCAGGGTACCTGGAAATTGTCCTACTGCTGGGCGAAGGAGAGAAGGAGACGGGGAAGGCGAGTCCGGAGGCAGTGGAGAGGGGGAAGAGTAGAAGTGTGGAGGTGAGAGTTGGAACTCTGAATGTTGGGACGATGACTGGCAAAGGGCGAGAGTTGGCTGATATGATGGACAGAAGAAAGGTGGACATACTGTGTGTACAAGAGACCAAGTGGATGGGGACAAGGCTAGGAGCATTGGAGGTGGTTTCAAACTGTTCTACCATGGTGTGGATGGGAGGAGAAATGGTGTCGGGGTAATCCTGAAGGAAGATTATGTCAAGAGGGTATTGGAGGTAAGGAGAGTGTCTGACCGAGTGATGAGTGTGAAGTTGGAAATTGAAGGGGTGATGATGAATGTCATCAGTACATATGCCCACATATGGGGTGTGAGATGGAGTATAAAAGAAGATTTCTGGAGTGAGTTAGATGAAGTGGTGGAGAGTGTATCCAAGGATGAAGAGTGGTGATTGGAGCAGATTTCAATGGGCATGTTGGGGAAGGGAATAAAGAGGATGAGGAGGTGATGGGTAGGTACGGTCTCAACAAGAGAAATGTGGAAGGGCAAATGGTGGTAGAGTTTGCAAAAAGAATGGAAATAGCAGTGGTAAATACATATTCAAGAAGAAGGAGGAACACAGGGTGACATACAAGAGTGGAGGAAAGTGCACACAGGTAGATTACATCTTAAGCAGGAGATGCAACCTGAAAGAGATTAGAGACTGTAAGGTGGTGGCAGGGGAGAGTGTACTCGACAGCATCGATTGGTGTTCGTAGGATGATTTTGGAGGTGAGGTTGAGGAAGAGAGTGAGGGCTGAACCAAGGACCAGATGGTGGAAGCTGAAGGAGGAAGACTGTTGCGTGAAATTTAGGGAGGAGGTGAGACAGGTGTTGGATGTGGGTAAAGATGGGTGGGATGATTGGGAACTACAGCAGAAGTGGTGAGGGAGATAGCTAGAAGGTACTTGGTGTGACATCTGGACAGAGGAAGGAAGATAACGAGAACTTGGTGGTGGAACAAGGAAGTACAGGAAAGTATAAGGAGGAAGGGGTTGGCGAAAAAGAAGTGGGATAGTCAGAGAGATGAAGAAAGTAGGCAGGAGTACAAGGAGTGGTGGCAAAAGGCAAAGAGAGAGGTGGCAAAGGCTAAGAAAAAGGCATATGACGAGCTGTATGAGAAGTTGGATACAAAGGAAGGGGAAAAGGATTTATACCGATTGGCAAAACAGAGGGACCGAGCTGGGAAGGATGTGCTGCAGGTTAGGGTGATAAAGGACGCAAATGGGAATGTGCTGACGAGCGAGGAGAGTGTGTTGAGAAGGTGGATGGAGTACTTTGAGGAGCTGATGAATGAAGAAAATGAGAGAGAGAAGGTTGCAAGAGGTAGAGATAGTGAATCAGGAAGTGGGTGGATCAGTAAGGATGAAGTGGGACTGCTGTGAAGAGGATGAAAAGTGGAAAGGCGGTTGGCCCAGATGACATACCAGTGGAGGCATGAAGTGCTTAGGAGAGATGGCAGTGGGGTTGTTAACCAGATTGTTTAATAAAATCTTGGAAAGTGAAAGGATGCCGGAGGAGTGGAGATTAAGTGTACTGGTTCAGATTTTCAAGCACAAGGTGATGTGCAGAGCTGTGGAAATTACAGAGGGATAAAGTTGTTAAGCCACACCATGAAGTTGTGGGAAAGAGTAGTGGAAGCTAGTTGAGAGGAGAGGTGACGATCTGTGAGCAGCAATATGGGTTTTGCCAGGAAAGAGCACCACTGATGCGATGTTTGCTTGAGAATGTTGATGGAGAAGTATAGGGAAGGCCAGAAGGAGTTACATTGTGTGTTTGTGGATTTAGAGAAAGCTTATGATAGTGCCAAGAGAGGAGTTGTGGCATTGTATGAGGAAGTCGGGAGTGTGGAGAAGTATGTGAGATCGTGCAGGATATGTATGAGGACAGTGTGACAGCGGTGAGGTGTGCGGTAGGAATGACAGACCGGTTTAAGGTTAAAGTGGGATTGCACCAAGCATCAACTCTGAGCCCTTTCCTGTTTGCAATGGTGATGGACAGGTTGACGGACGAGTCAGACTGGAGTCTCCATGGATTATGATGTTCGCGGATGACATCATGATCTGTAGGGAGAGTAGGGAGCAGGCTGAGGCGAGCCTCGAGAGGTGGAGGTACGCACTGGAGAGAAGGGGAATGATAGTCAGTTGGAGTAAGACGGAGTACAGTGTCGTAAATGAGAGGGAGGGTGGTGGTATGCTGCGGTTGCAAGGAGTTGAGTGGGGGAAGGTGGATGGGTTTAAATACTTGGGATCAACTGTCCAAAGTAACGGAGAGTGTGGGAGAGAAGTGAAAAAGAGAGTGGAGGCAGGATGGAGTGGTTGGAGAAGAGTTGCAGGAGTGATCTGTGACAGAAGGGTAGCTGCAAGAGTGAAGGGAAAGTATATAAGACGGGTGAGACCAGCTATGTTGTATGGTTTGGAGGCGGTGGCGCTAACAAAAAGACAGGAAGCGGAGCTGGAGGTGGCAGAGTTAAAGATGCTGCGATTCTCGTTGGGAGTGACGAGGATGGATAGGATAAGAAATGAGTATATTAGAGGGACAGCGCAGGTAGGACGGTTTGGAGACAAAGTGAGAGAGGCGAGATTGAGATGGTTTGGACATGTGCACAGGAGGGAAGCGGAGTATATCGGGAGAAGGATGCTGAGGATGGAGCCGCCAGGCAGGAGGAGAAGAGGAAGGCCAAAGAAGAGGTTCATGGATCGGTGAGGGCGGACATGCGGGTGGTTGGAGTGTCAATGGAAGATGTGGAGGATAGAACGAAATGGAGACGTTTGATCCGCTGTGGCGACCCTAACGGGAGCAGCCGAAAGAAGAAGAAGAGAAGAAGAAGAAGAAGAAATATATATACATGTTACAGTGCAGTAAAACAGTTTATTGAAAGATAATATTTGCAAAAAAAAGAAATTGTTCAGAAACATTTTGACTGTTAAGAACCCAGCGTTAATTTTAGTAACGCACACTTTTTCACCAAAAAAACAATACTATGAATTCATTTTATGTTCCCAGGGATCAGACGTTACATCAGGGTTTTTTCCAACTTGCAAAAGGCAATTCTCATTTAGTCATGAATAATACACTGCCCTAATGGCCGAGCCAAGCACTATATGTGATGGGATAATGATGTCCCAGATGTAACATTGTTTTACTTCACTGTTGAGGAATTCTGATGCCTTACTTTTTACTACACCACCATCTTACTAAATCCGTCATCCCGATGCCTACCGTCTGGCATTCAGCCCATCGCCAAGGATGTCAGATAGTCAGATGGAGTTGGAGGCCTATCCTAGTGCTAGACATAATGTCGTAATGATGTCCCAGCGAAAAGAGAGTGTGACAGACAGAGGGACGGACGGATGGAGAAATCCGGCTACATTCATATACAGTGTAGATTCTACCACATTTCTCTCTATATTTTCTTCCATCTAACTCCATCATTTGTATATTTGTTTTGTATCCCTTATGTAATTGCCTTTACGTCTATCCATCATGAATGCCTCTCAAAAATTTATACATTTTTGCTTGCCTTTCATGTTCCTGAAGGGATGAAGGAAGAGAGAACAACTGGGACAACACCATTAATTATTCACCCGCTTTGGAAATAAAGTACGATATTCAAGGTATAAAATCAACATGGTTATATTGAACAAGTTTTTCGAAACGATACTTAAAGACAAATGGGGTGCTATAATTAAAGTTAGCGGCCAGCGGATTCACATAGCACACCACGCACACACACACACACACTCACACACACACACACACACACACACACACACACACACACACACACACACACACACACCACACACACACACACACACACCAAATTCCTTCATCCCTTCAGAACATGAAAGGCAAGCAAAAATGTATAAATTTTTGAGAGGCATTCATTGATGGAAACGTAAGGCAATTAACATAAGGGATACAAAACGAATATAACGCAAATGATGGGTTCAGAGGAAGAAAATATTAGAGAGAGAGATGTGGTAGTCTACACTGCTCTTATGAATGTAGCCCATTTCTCCATCCGTCGCTCGCTTCGTCTGGTCACGATCGCTTGTCGCGGACATCATTAGACAATAATGTCTCATGCATAGGAAATGGACCATCCATACTCAAACTAATCGACAATCCTTGGCGATGGCTGAATGCCATACGGTTAGGCATCGGGTAGAGCATTGTAGTATATGATGGTGGTGTAGTAGAAAAGTACGGGCTCAGACAGACCTCCTCAACAGTGAAGTAAACCCACCATGTTACATCTGCTGACATCATTATCACCATCACCATAGTCCAGCTTGGCTCGGCATTAGGGCACGTGTATGATATTCTCGACTAAATGAGAATAGCCTTTTTGCAAAGTTTGGAAAAAACAACGTATTAGGAGACGTCTGATCGCGGAGAAGAAGCGAGAGATTTAAGGATATTAGTATAGTATAGACCGCTTTTTTGTGAAAAGAGAGAGAGAGAGTAACCTGCTTAGGTGTTGGTGTGAACATGCAAGACCACATGTTCTGGGAAGAATTTTCGTTTAATTTTGCAAATCTTATCTTTCAAGATAACTTCTCGTTTTAGCCTAGTCAGCGAATTGGGTATCCACAGTGTAATATTATGCTGTCTTTCTTATCTTCTTCTAACTTTTCTTCGTTTTCGGGTAAGACTGCTGCGCCGGGTATAGTTGGTCTGCGCACTAGGCGGATCAATCGAGTACTGATTCTTCGTTCTATCCTTCCAACGAGTCATCCTCGCATTGGGGCCACATAATTGACATTATGTCCAACCACCGCGCATGTCCGGCCCTCGTAACCAGTGTAGCGACCGGTGATGCATTCCATGTGAACTCTTGCTCTTGTGCCTTCCTCTTTGTCTCCTCCTGCGGGCGTAGCGTTCCAATCCTCAGTCATCTTACTCCCGATATACTGCTCAGCTTCTCCTCCGTGGCACTGTCCAAACATCTCAATCTCGGCCTCTCCACTTTGTCCCAAACCGTCCTACTGCGCTGTCCCTCTAATATACTCCATTTCTTATTCCTCCATCCTCAGTCACTGCCCAACGAGAATCGCAGCATTCTTGTAACTCACGCTGAGTCACCGTTAAATAGAGTCACTATCCGTGTCGCCTGTTTGTTGATGCTTGGCATCAGACATGACGGGGCTCCAAACCAACGTAGAAGCGAGATGACTCACACCGAGGAGTCGTATATATCTATGTGCCCTTCACGATCACTTGGCGAGCTTATCCTAGTTCTTCACAAGAGTCACATTCCTGGCAAGCAGTTACTCTCAATCCACTCCAAGTGCCGATGCACTTCTCCTTTCACTTCGTCTCCCACACTCTCCGTTACTTGTGTTGAATGAAACAAGTTGATGGATGCCTCAAGTAATGTTGTAGTTAGCACGTCGAGTAGAGGCCACCTCTCCCTAGCAGCCTTCAACTCTTGCAACCGCAGGAGCCACGCAACTGTCGCCTGTGTGGACTCGCCGCATAGTAATCACAGGGGTCTGGCCGTCTTAAATATCCGCACTGACGGAGTTCATTCCGCTGGTCGTCTCCAATTGCGAAGGTGATTCAAGCGCTCGAGGGCGTCGCCAACAGCCTAGCTTCCGACCTTCACGCCCAAGGGACTCCCATACAGACTCATGCCTGGATGGCCTCAGTGTGAACATCATAATCCCATGGGGAGACTCCAGTCTGATTCTTCGGGTCCGTCAACTGTCCATACACATTGCAAACAGAAGAGGGCTCAGATTTGATGCTTGTGCAATCCGACTTTAACTTAACCGGTCTGTCCATTCCTACCGGCAACCTCACCGCTGGTCTCACTGTCCTCATACTTATCCGCACGATCCTCACATACTTCTGCTACCCACTGCCCATTCTCATACAATGCACAACTCCTCTCTTGCACCGCTATCATAAGCTTTCTCTTAAATCCACAAACATGGCGACAGATGTAACTCCTTCTGGCCTGCCTATACTTCTCCATCAACATTCTCAACAACATCGCTCAGTGTGGCTCTTTCCTGGCATAACCCATATTGCTGCTCACAGTCGTCCACCTCACTCCTCTCAACCTAGCTTTCCACTACTCTTTCCACAAACGTTCATGGTGTGGGCTTAACAAATTATCTCTGTAATTCCACAGCTCTGCACATCACCCTTGTGGCGAAATCTGACCAGTTACATCTAATCTCCACTGCGCTCCGGCTCCTCTCACTTTCCAAGGATTTATTAAACAATCTGGTGTTAACAACCCACTGCATCTCTTAAGCACTTCATGCTCACTGGTATCATGCTGGGCCAACCGCTTTCACTTTTCATTCCTCTCACTAGCAAGGTCCCCACTTCATCCCTTACTAAGACCCCACTTCCGTGATTCACTACTATACCTCTTGCAACCTCTTCTCTTCTCGTCAGTTCCTTTCTTCATGCAGCTCCCTCAGAGTACTCCAATCCAATCTTCTCAACACACTCTCCTCAGCGTCGTTCGCACATTCCCCCCATTGCGTCCTTTATTCACCTAACTGTTGCAGCACATCCTTCCCAGCTCCGGTCCCCTCTTGTCTATGGGGTGCCAGATCGGTATAAATCATTTTCCCCCTTCCTTTGTATCCAACTTCTCATAACAGCTCTGTCATATGCTTTTTCTTAGCCTAATGTGCCCCTCTCTCATTTGCCTTTGCCAACCACTCTTCCTTGTATCCTGCTCTTTCTGCTGCATCTCTCTGACTATCACCCACTTTTCTTTTTCGCCGCAACTGCCCTCCTCCTTAATACTTCCTGTACTTCCTTGTTCCATACCACCAAGTTCTCGTTATCTTCCTTCCCTCTGTCCAGATGTCACACGATCACCAAGTACCATTCCTAGCTATCTCCCTCACCACTTCTGGCTGTAGTTGCCCAATCATCCCACATCCATCTTTACCACCGATCCACACTTGTCTCACCTCCTCACCCCTAATTTCAGACGCACAGTCTTCCTCCTTCAGCTTCCACCACTGGTCCTTGGTTTCAGCCCTCACGATCTCTTTCCTCAACTCACGTCCAAATCATGCCTACAGACCACAATCGAATGCTGTCGAGCTACACTCTCCCTGGGTTTTTTCTGGTTTCTGCCACCAGTCCCTTAACAGTTCTCCTATATCTCTTTCAGGTTGCAATCTCCTGCTAAGAATGTAATCTACCTTTGTGTGCACTTTCCTCCACACTCTTGTATGTCACCCTCCTGTGTTCCCCTCTGTCTTCTTGAAATATGTATTTACCACTGCTATTTCCATTCTTTTTGCTAAAACTCTAACCACCATTTGCCCTTGTTACCACATTTTTCTCTTGTTGAGACGTACTACCATCCATGCACCATCCTCTACCTCTTTATTCCCTGTCCCCAACAGATGCCCATTGAAATCGCTCCAATCCCCACGACCCACTCTCTTTTTCCATCCTTGGATAGCACGTCTCCAACCAGCTTCATCGTAAACTAAACTCACTCACCGCAGAAATCTTCTCTTTATACTTTCGCATCTCACACCCTCAAGTGTGGGTCATGAGTGTAAAACTGATGACATTCATGCATCACACACCCGGGCCTTCATTCCAACTTCAACACTCTATTTCACTCGGTCAGGAGTAGACACTCTCTTCTTAATTATTACCGCTCTCAATACCTCCCATTGAACATTAATTTCCTAATCAGGAATTGACCCCCCGAACTATCATTTCTCTTTTCTTTCTCCGCACCTTCTTCTCTTCTCCTCCCACGCGGCCAACACCAGGTAGAAAACAAGATTGAAACCACACTCCCAATGCTCGCAGCCTACAGAAAGTCTCATCCACGTTGGTCTCTCTTGGTACAGCACAGTTATGTCCACCTTTCTTCTGTCTAATCATACAGTATCAGCCAACTCAGTTAGATTCCGCCCCCTGTGCCAGTCATTATATCGTCCCAACAATCGAGTTACCAACATCTCAACCCTCCGCCTATATGGCCTCCACAAACATCTAGATCTTCCTCCAACAAGTGCTTTACTCTTTCCCCCCTCTCCCACTGCCTCCGGCTCGCCTTCCCGCTCTTCTCCCTCCTTCCGCCCAGCATAGGACAATTTCCAACCGGTAAACCCCGCCTGCTGACCACCGTACCGGTGGGCGATCGTCTGGTACCCGGGCCTCGACGATCCGGTATGCGAAATATAAATATATATATATATATATATATTATATATATAATAATATATATATAATATACATGTAATATATTATATATATATATATATATTTATGTTGTTAAAACGACAGTCAGTGAAGCAGACAGTTCAATGCTGAATGTAATTTGAAAAAAAGAAAGTGATCAGTAAGAGGAAAAGGAAGTCAAAGCAAGAGAAAGGAAAGCTCATGAAAGCTAAACAAAATACAAAATACTCCATAAATAAGCAGGTGAAATAGGCAAAGAATATAACTCAAAAATGGTTTCGTATAATTAAAATTGTTCATGAAAGTATACCCTTTCATTTATTCTGAAATTATATTTTCATACATTTTTGTATTAGTGATAAAATTTCCCATCACTTGGCTTTAAGAATTAAAAAAAAAAAAAAAAACCCGCATAGTCTATATTTGACAAAACTTTGTTAAACCTCACCAAGCTGGATGCAAACGGTGAAATTAGTAAATCATTTGCTAGTTGGAGTGTTTGACAGTCCTGTAGCCCATAAAAGTGACTAATTTGACATAAACACATCCTCTTATTGTGGATCATTTTCACATTTGTAACCTTTCAGCATCAGCAACTGAATATTCTTGCCATCTCATACATCATTTAAACATATATCTGTATATGAGCCTGGTGCATACCTGGTTAAGAAACTCCTTTGCCCATGTCACATACATAATCTCCAGTGGTCCTGGATTGGGTCTTGACAAACCAAATATCTGGTTGTAATGAGATCTGTAAAATGTGAGGAACAATAATCATCTTTGGTTTGAGAAAAAAAGTTGTATCAATTTTCAAATAGGAGAAATTAATTTTTTTCAATAACACTATTTAAAATTGTGAAATTTTAAAAAATTCGAAGAAACTATCTTATGTGCAGAACAGAAAAACATTTACAATTGGGGAGTAGGAGCAGTTTTTATTGCCATTGTAAGTCCAGACCGGGTAGAAAGCTGAACAAGGTATTATAATCTCAAGAGAAGCCTATGTTATAATTATCAGCATACCATTATTTTTTGAAAATTCGAATGTTTGCCAGGGTACCAATGATAACTAACCAACTTGGGTGAAGGCAACCTCAGATCTTTCAAACATTCAGCCAGCTATGGTAGCAGATTGAGTTCAACCAATTTAACAATTCTCCCTCCAATCGGACGGCGCACTAATATGCACATCCCTGCCTGTAACCACCAATGTCGACAGCTTATAAATCAAATCTAACACGAGACCAAATCAGGCTCAAAAAATAGTGTAAAATACTACCCTCTGCAGAAATTACACACTTATCATAAAACAATACGTTTTTGTGATACCTGGGCAGAAACCAAAGTAGGGCAGCCCATGTACAAGTCATGTCTAGTTCAGAAGAACAGTAATCAACATGAGAGTTTAGTCAAACTGGTCAGAAAAGGAGTTCACACTTTTTTCTCTTCTCCTATAATACATTATTTAATGAAAGTTTTTTTAAAATGTGTTTATATTTTGGGGTTTATTCTGAACCTGGGTATTTACAAATGGGTTTGTGGCCGGTAGGATCCCTCATGAACAGACTTTTACTTTTCCCTTTTTTGGCTGCTGCTTAGGGAAACCCTTCTCAGTTCTCTTCTTT
>CM068952.1:31046783-31056835 GCA_035128595.1 Eptatretus atami | reverse complement strand
AACACACACCACACATCACACTACACACACACACACACACACACCACACACACACACCACACACACACCACACACAAACACACACACACACACACACACACACACACACACACACACACCAAATTGTGTCATCTCTTTACCCTTTGTCTGTCTGTGTGCCTGTTTGTTGTTGTCAAGGGATCAACTTTTCTTATCCGTACTGCTTACAGAGAACGTTTATCTGTGTGTGATGAGTATCCTGCTAGTTTGCTCAAAAATTAATTAACAGGCTAACTTTTACTCTATATGAACCATTACAAACATATTTTGCATGAATATGTATGTATGAGGGATTTATTTGGTAACTTATTAGCTTCACACAGTCTCGAAGGAACACAAACCTCTATTGTACACACTCTATTTCAGTGAGTGGGTGAGTGAGTGATTCCCCACTGGTTGTGAAACATACTGTGATATATCAAAGTCAGCGAGGCTCTACATTGTTACATGCACTGTCTCGTTTTGTTTTGGAATCGTGCAGGCGTATCGGGGTATCGTGTGCGTGGAGTGCCTCTACTCGGGCAGCATGGTGAGACAGAAGACAGGACTGTGGGAGCAAGTCAAACCTCACTGGCCTTAGACAAACTAACCCCTGCCGTGGAGTACAGGATCACCGTCTCGGCCATTAAAGATGGAAAGGAAGGCCTCCCTGCTACAGCCATCGTAACTGCAGGTCAGACATTTGTGCTGATTGTTCAGCAGACATCAATCTGATTCAAATGTTTCGTAATATTTTGAAAGACATGAAGCGTATTCTTCACATACAAGCTCTTGTAAGTGCTGGTATCATCTTGTGCATGTTACTGTAATGGTGGTTTGTGAAATCTATATACCGTAAGTATTTTTGAGGTCAGATGGCCCTATATTGAGGTCATAAAAAGATAATGAGTCTTTAATGTCCACAATTATTCCCATCTGCTGTGTCTGGCAGGGGAAGGTTTTTGGTCCAAGTCTTCACAAACTGGCTGGCCCAGCCTGAGGTTCCACTGAGTCGGGTAGAACAGGAATTTGTAATTTGTTCAAGTTGTCGGCATTAGCTCTTTTTTTCTTCCATAAGGACACCATGAGAAATTTAATGTCCACCAACTAATGCCAGCAGATATCCGTCCTTGGTTTCACAACATCCGTCTACCGGAAGACGACTTTCACAGGGCAGTATACTCGGTGGGACTCCTACAACTCCACGAGAAACAAAATTGCCTTCATCAATATCCTGGTTAACAGAGCACAGAGGATTTGTTCACCTTGTAATCTTCCTGCTGAAATTGACAAAATCATGAATATACTTGGTGAGAATGGTAATCCTGAGCATATAGTTAAGAGCTACACACACAAGTTTCTAAACACGACAAAAGATTGGAAGATTGGTCCAGACAAATGTCCAGTCTATATCAGGATGCCTGGAAAGGGCATCATCACGAAGGTTGAAGTACCAAATTCAACATATCTGTTATCCAACACGTTTCTGCGCCTTGGCAAACCCCGGAGTAATCTTTACCTCTCAGCCGTTTGCTGACGTCAGTCAAACAAGGATATGCTACCCACTCACAAAACCAGCAATTTATTTATGGTTTAAGTCCGATGTGAAGCTCGGTACGTGGGGCCCACAACACTAGATGGCGTGATTTCGGATCAAAAACCACACCCCTTGGCGATTGAAGAAAAGGAAGGAAGGGGGGGAAAGCGGGAGAGGAGACGGGTGGGAAGGGAGAGGGTGAAAAGGGAGATAGTGCGAGGAGAGAGGGGGGGAGAAAAAAATGGGGGAGAGGGGGGGGGAAAAAAAAAGGGGGAGAGAAGGAAGGGAGGAGGGAGGGGTGAGGAGGAAACAAAAGAAAGAGAGGGGAGAAGAAAAAGGAAAAAGGGAGGGAAGGGGAGGGGAATAGGGGAGAACGGAAGGGGGGGGGGGAGGAGGGGGGGGGGAGAAGAGGGAGGGAGGGGGGGGAGGACGGGAAAAAAGAATGTTAAATTTAGAGGGGAAGGGGAGGAGAGGAGATGGAGGAGGGGAGGGAAAAGAGGAACGGGGAAGAAAGGGAAGGGAACGGGAGAAAGGGAAAGGGATGAGAGGAGGAGAGGAGGGGGAAGGGGAGAAAGGAGAAAGGGGGAAAAGAGGAACAGAAGATATGGAAGAGGGGAGATAGGAAAGAAGGGAGATGGGAGGAGGGGATTAGTGGAGGGAGAGCGGAGAGAGGGAGGAAAGGAGAGGAAGGGAAGGGAAGAGGGGGGATGGAGAAAAGGAGGGGCAGGGGAGAAAAGTGATCAGGAAGAAAGAAAGAAAAAGTAGGGGGGAAAAGGGGGAGGGGGAGGAATAGAAAAAGGGAGGGGGAAAAAGAGGGTGGAAAGGGGAAAAGGGGAGGAGAAGGGAGGGAAATAGGGGGAAGGGGAAAGGAAGGGGAAGGGAAGGGGGAGATGAGGGAGGGGAAAAGGGAGACAGGGGGGGAAAGAGAAAAGAAAGGAAAAAATGAGGGAGGGAAGAAAAAAAGAAAGGGGAGAAGAAGGAAGGAGGAAAGGGAAGAGGAGAAAAATAGAGGAAGGGAGAGGGGATGAGAGAAGAAGAGGGAAAGGGGAAAAGGAAAGAGAGAGGGGAAGGATTCGGAGGGGGAGGGCGGAGGAAGGGATTAGAGAAAAGGGGGGAGGGAGAGAAAGAGGAAAAATGGTGAAAGAGAGAGAGTAGAGGGGAATTGGGAGAGGGAGGAGGGGAGAGGGAAATGGAGGGGAGGATTGAGAGGAGAAAATTAAATGAGGAGAAAGGGGGGAAGGATAAGAAAGAAAGGGGATGAAAAGGGGGGAGGAGAGGATAAGGAAGGGGGAAAAAGGGAGAAAAGATTTGGGAGAGGGAGGAGGGGAAGAAAAGGAGAAAGAAGAGGGGAAAAGGGATAAGAGTGAAGGGGAGGAGGAGTGGGAAAAAAAAGGATGAAAGGAAGGGAAGAAAGGGGGGGGGATAGGAGAGGGGACGGAGGAAAGAGATAGGAGGGGAAGGAAGTGGGGGGAGAAGGAGAAGAGGGTGAGATAAAAAAAGGGAAAAGAAGATTGTGAGCGTTGAACACAACCAGTGCGAGCATGTAGAAATATCCAGCAACCACCGGCCACTGTATCTGCTTCATCTGCCATTGCACAGCACCTGGTTGCCAACCAGATCTGTGCAGACCAGTACAATGGCAGATATGTTCAGCATATTGAGCCGAGGTCAGAGCTCGTTTCATTTACGTATGTTGGAAGCAACCTTCATCCTTACCAGATCCAATATTATGTCGTCAAAGGAATTTGTCGAGACTCTGTGTCTCTTTCAGCATGGAAGATCAAGGGAAGTACGGTAACAAATGGTGAATGGACCTTAGGGAAACCATCCCCCTCTCTCCAGGATGCGTTGCAAACGTCAATCATCGACGAACTCTGCTCCAGCCAATGGGGCTCGAGGTGAAGATGATGAGCCGACTCCTTCACTTGCTGCGATTTTACCTGAAGAGTGCAGCACGAAAAGCTTTGGTCACTATTATGTCGTGTTTGACTGTAGTTTTTGGTTATAAAATTTTTTTTACTTCCAGTAGGTGTGCCACACAAAATGCCACACTAAGATATTTATGCACCTCAACATGGAGTTCATCCAAGGAGAAAAACCCCCTTGGGGTTGGGTGGCAAATGAAGTCGCTACATCCTCTGTCTGGTGACTCTTATTCCTTCTGACAAGTTTGGGTAAGATTGGATAAGTAACAACCGAATGTATCGCAGTCAGACAGACAAACAAACAGACAGACAGACAGACAGACAGACACCAAATGTCATATTTTAGTATGATGCATCATTACACAGCGAATGCAAGTTGAATTAATTTCCCAGTAATTTATTTGGACGTATTGCCCACAATTTGCTCTGAAATGCTCATGTGGCATCATTTATTGTAATGTATTTTTTGGATCCACGAATTGCTGTGGAACATACTTTACCGACCTCAGTGGCATAATGGTCAGACCATCCGCTCTGAGTCTGGAAGGTCTGGTGTTCGAACTCCAGCCAAGTCACACCAAAGAAAATGGTACTTGCTGCTTCGTTGCTTGATGCTCAGCATTAAAAAAAAAATGATAAGAACATGAACAAACAACCATAAATCGGTAATATAGCACAGGCTTTGATGAGCCCATTGCCCCTTCCTGTGTTGAAGTTTGTGTAAGGGAACTCATGTTATTATTATTATTATCTTTAATACCTGCCATACCTTTGATCAACTAGATACCTTTATACAAGATATCAACACGATACCATACCTTTACCTCGATCAACAAGAGAGTGTGATGGGCTGCCCAAACGAGATGACAGCACACCGTTTAGCATGATGATGCATTTCCCCTGTGGGATTAACTAGTGGTTAATTGTTTCTTCGTTTTCTTCTTGTGTGTTTGTGCAGAACTGCCTCGTCCAGGTAATCTGCACGTCGAAATGGTTGCCAGCAGCACAGACCTTATTGCCACTTGGCAGAAAGTCGATGCGCCTGGTAAGATCATTATCCTTTTCTCCTTTTTACAAGCATGCAGGTCAAACTCAAAACAATTGGACGCATCGAGTTGAATTGAGAGCATGCTTCACACTTATTTAACCTGAGTTACCATCTTGAACGGCTTCACCTGACGAACTCTGGTGTGGTTAGCGTAGAATTATAGCACTGAACTTTCACCGCCAGCATGTTTTATCAAAGTTGCCCCTGTTGTGGAATTCCCCCCACCCTTCCACACTCCCCAATGTGAGTGCCCACACTCCTCCCCTCCACATTACTTGCCCGTTCCTCAATGTTGTGAACTCCATATTGTTGGCTGAACATCTTCGTGAGTCATCATTCTCGGAGAAGGGGGCACATTTTGCCATCATCTCCTACATTCATGCTCTGTTGCACACTTATTTAGCCGGAGCTGTTCATGTATTATCTTGCTCCGATCTGTTGCCCTTCTCATCTTCCTTCTCACGTTTGTACACTGTCGCTTTATTGATTCACTTTGTCAATGGTACAGGGAAGTCTCATCTGATACATGTTATGAATGTTACTCATCACTGTTGCTCAATTTTGTCTTTATTTAATTTGCTGCACATTTTCATTTCAAGCGTTTCTCTTCAAGCAAATAAAAAAGAAAACATGAGACAGGGAGAGTGGATAATATTGAAAAAAAATGAGTGAAAAGAAGAACTGTTTTTTCTGTTTAAATTACGAGTTGTTTCTTATCATATTTTTGGGGGTCAGTAATCTTCGAACTCTCCATCCACTATCCTATCCACCAACAGGAGTAACTGGATATCAGGTGCGTGGTATTCCACTGCCTGGCCAGCGTGGTGAAACCGAGGAGAAAATGGTAGGACCTGAACAAACATTTTCGGTGTTCAACCGTCTTTCCCCTGGTGTCGAGTATATCATCAGCGTCATGGCAATCAAAGATGACAAAAGAGGACCTCCAGCCACTGCAATCATCAATACAGGTCACTGTCAAGAGCATACATGCTTGCCAAGAGGAGTTCAGTAGCATATGTTTGCCAATTTCCAGGGCACCAATGACACTGTTGTTGTTTTACTTTTTCTTCCTCTACTTTGAACTCAGGATAATGAAGGAGCTGAATTGTGCATATATCAAACGTCAGCGTACTTTAACATGAACTGCATATTGGACAGTAGTAGATAATGAAGGAACACATTTCATATATGGGATTTGAACTTGGGTTTTCAGCATCATAAACCATTTGTCCATGGGCAAACATTCAAACAGGCCACTTGTTTATTATTTGCACTGACATATTGGTTTCACTGATAAGTCCTTTTGCACTGACATGTTATTTTGACTGATTCACATTATTGACTGAGCTTGAGTGTATTGTATTTAAATGGATGAAATCAACAGGACGTTGATTGAGGTGTGCTAACCACCACAGAAAGCAAGGAGAATTTGGCGTTTTGGGCAGTAACCCTTCATTGGAGCAAAAGAGGGTTTTAATGATCCAATGAAGGGTTAACCCCTGAAACGTCAGCTTCTCCTTGTTTTTCTCTGGAACGATAGTGTCAGCAGAAACAGTAAATATATTTAAATTTGAGTCAGATATTAGGTGTCCAGAAGCAGTGGGGAGAGGAGGATACTTTTATGTTGGCACAATAGCACAGGCTTGATTGACTTAATGGTGTCCTCCAGCATGGATCTTCCTTGTAACACCTGAAATGTCAGCTTCTCCTTGCATCCTACCAGCGTTCAGATTACCACAACCGTTCTGTTGATTTCATTCATTGTTCTACCTGTCCACTGACACAGAATGACACAAGTCTTCACCAGCATAACTCGTGTTAGCTATCCTGGATTTTAGTCAGGTGAGCTTATGCGATCAGCAGTGTGCATGGTGGTGAGTGAGTGGTGTAGTGTCAGTCATCAATCAGTCCATAAACACTTCAGTCATATCTCCTTGAACAAACATGTTGGGATGAAACTTGGCCACAAGGTTCACATATGATGTCTATGGGGCATATGAACCACGTAATCTGTGCTCATTACGGGGTCTACGGGGGTGGGGGGGGGGGTTGACCTCCCCCCCCCGATAGGTATTTGCTTCTTTCTCCGAAACTACGCACACAATTTTTTGTTAGAAACTTGACACAACCTTCCATCACCAATGATGTACCAAAGCTTGTTCACGCGCATAAAAAATAAGAGGTTTCGGGGGTCTAAGGTGGGGGGTTGAGCCCCCCCAATAGGTGTTTGCTCTTTTCTCCAAAACGACACACATGATTTTTGATGGAGCTTAACCACAACCTTCATCACCCATGTTGGTAGCACAAAATCGATCCAATGCTGCGGCCATTAAAGGGGTCTATGGGAGGTTTGACACCCCCCCCACAAAAAATCTAGGCATTTTGGCTTCTTCTCGAATCAACACACGATTTTGATGCAACTTGACCACAACCTTCATCACCCGTGATGTACCAAGTTTTTCATGGTAAAAACAAATCAGGGTCTGAGGGGGTCTGTGGGGTTTTACCCTCAAAATCGGTATGTTTGTCTCTTCTCCAAAACTCACACACAATTTCAATGCACATACCCAACTCTTATCACCTGTGTTATGTCTACAAAGTTTGTTCACGTGCATCAAAAATTTACAAGAGTTGAGGGGTCTGGGGGGGGGTGGGTTGATCCCAAAATAGTATTTCTTCTCTTCTCGAACTTACACACATTTCAATGAACTTTTGATTACAATCTTCATCACTCATGACGTACCAAAGTTGTTTTCTTGCAACGAAAAAAATCAGGATCTAAGGAGTTGCGGGGAGTTTGAATGACTGTTGCTCTGATCCAGGTGAGCTTCAGGCTCACGGTCTATTTTTCATTCTATATTGTACTTAAAGCTTGTGATTCAATGAGCTGCTCCTCTTCTTGGTCATCTTCGGCTCTTTTTGGCTATTTACCAAAGCTGTGAGATTTTGTTTACTGATACTTTCCACTTACACTCGTCAATAAATTATGTGCAGAGTTATTTTTAGATCCTTTATTGGATGCATGTAGTGTTTTGCTCTTCATGTCATAATAGGTGTTACTTATACATATACTATATATATATTTTATATATATGTATATTTATTATTGTATATATATATTATATTATATATTATTTATAATATATTATATTATTATGTCTGTGTGCTGCTTTGATTTAACACCCTTCCCCACCCCCATCACTTCCCCCTGCCTGTTTACTCACAAAAAAAATCATGAATGCTGTTAGCTAAAATTCCTGCAGTTGAAATTTGAAATTCATGTTTTTATACTCATGCAGGTCTTGACAAGCCCAAGGATGTACAAATTATGACCAATCCAGAGACTGACAGATTCACCGTAAGATGGCAGAGGGTTGCTGTTCCTGGTGAGTGCAAATTGAGCCCAGTGCATGTGAATTTTGTAACTACTTTGGAGCATATAATTCAGAATACATCTTACTTTTACATACAAAATCATTGCTTACATCAGGACTTACTGGTTATCGAGTACGCGGTGAGCCTTTGAGTGGCCAACACGGTGAGACGGAGAACAGAGTGGTTGGACCCGAACGATCCTCAATCATCCTGAGCAAACTCACCCCAAATGTGGAGTACAGGATCAGTGTCTCAGCCATTAAGGATGGGAAGGAGGGCTTGCCTGGCACAACAACTTTCACTGCAGGTCAGGACAATGTGACTTATGTTTCTATGCTAGCTCACTATACCCTTTATTCTTTAAAAACGTGTGCACAGTCTGTAGGTTGAGTTCAGTATATCGGCAATTTGGCAGGAGGTAGTTTACTGTATCAGTAAGCAATTGAATAATACTCTTTGTGAAGACTAATGTCGGTCTGCTTTGACACACAAGTAAAACCATTGATTTTATTACTAACTGAAAGCTGATAAGATTTTATTTATTGCAATGGGAAATGAAATATGGTAATATTTCAAGCATTGACCCTTCTTCAGAGACTATTTTGCTGTGATGAAAGCCTAACGCTGAAAATGTCAGCTGCACCTCACGAGGTTTCAATTGATAAGATCCTTATATTAGTATGTACTTGAGTAGATCACTCTGTAGATGAGTATTTCAGTCATTGCACCCTTCGTATGAGTAGGAATGATGCTGGTACTTTTTAATGCAAACATAACCTTTATTTCTGTTTCTTCTTTGAATGGAGAGTTATTTTCTTAATTCTCTGCTCAGGGATTCAAAAGCCTGAAAGCATTTATGTTGAGAGAGACACAAAGACTGGGGGACTAAAAGTGTCATGGCAGAGGGTTGTCATGCCAGGTAAGCTTCATCACTTCCAAAGTGGATTGTTTTGTTCATGGCAGTTTTTATGGAAATATGTTTAACGTTTTTATTGAAGTACGGTACATTGTAAACGACTTGGTTGACATTAGCATCTCTAGGACACTTGTTTCCAACATATTTTTAAGTACCATACTTAAGTTTTACCATGGCAGAATTTTATAATTTGTAAACATTGCTGTTGCAATAAGTAATTTCCCAAAGTTGTTTAAAAAAATAACACTTCCAGATTGTGAATCCACTTAGACATGTTTTTATAGCATGTTTATATTTCTAACCCTTTCCTGCTTGAAGGAGTTACTGGTTATCGGGTGCACGGCGTGCCCCTGCCCGGTCAGCATGGAGAAACAGAAGAGAGCTTTGTGGGACCGAAGGAAACTTCCACCTCTTTGGTCAGACTCACACCTGGTGTGGAATATAAAATCAGCGTCTCGGCTGTCAGAGATGGCAAAGATGGACCTACAGCTGACACAATTATTAACACAGGTGGGAAATAAAATCAAACTTTGGGATTCGTTGTTCACGATCAACAGCTTCAGTAATTGTGGTTCTACATTTTAAAAGAAATCAAATCCTGGATCCCAGGTATTTTTATTTTGGAGTTTAATTTGATTATATTGTATAAACTTGTGTACTCATGGGAACTGATAACAAAAAGGATCGGCTATTGCCACGTGAAAAAAATCTATTTTTTATTTGTAACACATAAATAAATATTCACAGCTTGCCTGCGTCCAGGTTTAGTTTTTAATCGAGAAATAGCAGTTACTTGTATAACTAGTACTCACAGCATGGTGGATAACTTTTATCTTAAAATGAGAGTTCTCAATATTTGTGCCTCAATGAAGTTCATCTGAAAAATGCTCGACAATGAAAAGTCTTCCTCTGTATGCAAGGAAGTCCTTGGAGATACAGGTTGTTCTGCAGGGTGTGATTAGGTCATATATGTTCAGTGCCGATGGAGAGGTCTACACCCCCTTTCAAAATTTTCACCTTTTGTTTCCTTATAGCCTGGAATTAAATTGCATTAAATCAGACTTTTCCCACCTTTATTTCCACATCGAAACCCACAACTTCCAAGTGAAAAATACATTCTACAAATTTCAGAAAATTAAAGAAAAATATAAAACTAGAATATCTTGGTTGGATAAGTGTCCACCGCCCTTGTAAATTAGCTCAGGTGTAACCAGTCACCTTCAAAATCACACA
>CM068952.1:31026711-31038965 GCA_035128595.1 Eptatretus atami | reverse complement strand
CAATTAGAATGTGTGTTATATTTACTTGTACATGAGCCTCTGTAATGGTCTATTTTGTAATGGTAATGGAATACCCTGTAGCTGGTATTCCAGCATTCACATTGACTGCAGCTCAGGTTACATTAGATGCACTGATGTACTGAAGCATCGAAGACTGCAGGCTCTTGCATATGCCCACATTTCCAACAACATTATCATGACCACCACAAATTAATGCCAGAAAGTATTTGAGCTATACTTTCACCATGCTTTAAATCTGGATTGAACTGAATTTATTTGCTGTTAAATTTCAACCATGACAGCAGTTCTCATGGCAGGATTTTGGAATATGAACAAGCACGTATCACATAATTATGACTCGGAGAAGTTTGCAACAATTCCGTTTTTGAGTACATACCAAGGTTTCACTTTGGTTTCAAGCCATGTTGGATGTCCAGCATAATTTTATTGAAGATTTACATAAATTTACTTCATATAATTAATTTACATAAACTTACAATAACGTACATTTTGCATTTATTTTGCAGGCCTAAGCCAACCAAAGGGTTTGGATGTGGAAATGGACACAGATACAAATGAATTTACCGTGACGTGGGAGAGGGTTTTGGCACCAGGTAAGCCTCGCAGCAACAAACAGTTATTATTTGAAGAAGGTATTTCCATGTGTTCCTTCAATCAAGTGTGCTTCTGCATGAAGCCTTCCCAGCTGTGGTGGTAAGAAAATGCAGAAGAGCAAATGTACATCTCACCTCTGTCCTGTACCTGCTTAGGTGTGACGGGCTATCAAGTGCGTGGAGATCCCTTGCCCGGCCAACATGGGCACAGAGAGAACATTGTGGTGGGACCGGAGCAGACTTCACTACCTCTAAACAGGCTAACGCCCGGTGTTGAATACCAAATCAGTGTCTCAGCTGTGAAGGATGGAAAGGAAGGTCCTCCAGCAAGTACTGTCATCAACACAGGTGTGAACAAAACTAGAAATGTAGCTGTGAATGTGTTCAATGCAGGATAGTGTGTAAAGCAAAACTTTGGAAATCCATCAGTGTAATTTTTTCATAATCTAGTTATGATTTCTGCTGTTAGTTTTCTTCAGGTTGCTGCTTATAAGCTTGACTAGCAAGAGAAAAATACAAACACAAAAAAAACCTTTCATCTCATAGGAAGATGAATGGTCTATTGGTTGATGAGTTGATTAGAGGATTTTGAAGGTGAAGATTGATGAAGAGATCAATTTGCATATCTTTTGTAATGCTGTTTGTTATTGAAAAAGAATGTCAAAACATTTTGTAAACAGAAACGAGATAAACCAATCATTACACGCTCAGAAAATTCAAAATTAATTTTGAAACACTAGAACAGCACTCGGAAGAGTGCATACCTCCGCCAGGCTGAACGGTTTATGTTTTGTATCCCACTGATTGGTCGGATCTGGATCCAGACCTTAACCAAAGTTGAATCGGCTTGTTCCTTGTCACCTAACCAACTCATCCACTTTGTTTTGTCACAACTCGTCCACAACCTTTTGAAATACCATGCTATCTATCGTTTATGGACCCATTTCTCAATGGTGAAGAATCACTTAAAAATTTAAAAAAATTCTCGGATCCTGATCCATTTTTGGATCTTCACCAAATTTAAGCAATTCTTCCTTGTCACACACACAACCTGCCCACACCAAGTTTCCTCCGAATCCATCCATAACTTTTTGAAATATCATGCTATATATTGGTTTTAGCTCTATCACTCAATGGTGAAGAAGCACTTAAAAATTATCGGATCCAGATCTGGATTCGGATCTTCAGCAAAATTGAATCAACTTTTCCTTGTCACACATCCAACCTGTCCACCAAGTTTCGGTAAATCCAACCACGACATTTTGCGATATCGTGCTATATAACGTTTTTGGGCCCTATCTCTCAACGGTGAAGAATGACTTTTAAAATTCTAGGATCCGGATCCGGATCTTCACCAAAATGTAATTATTTCATACTTGTCACACTCCCAACCTCTCCATCAAATTTTTGCCAGACAAGCAAACAGACAGACAGACAGGAGTGAAAACCTAACCTCTGTCCACCTTTGTTGACAGATGTAACTTGAAGTGCATCTCAAAATACAAAGCACATCTGCGGCCGCTTTGTACTCGAACCCAACTTGACGACAGTTTAAAAAATTGTGCATTTTATTAATTCCTGTTCTCTATATTCTCTTAGCAAAGGTTTGTTGAAGATTTGATGACAAAAGCTCAAATGGTTAAAAAAACAAACAAAAAGTTACGGCCTGGACACACACACACGGATGATTTAATACTCTGCATCAAACGACGAAAAATTGGCAGAACAACTCAAATTAGTGAAACAGTTCTTTGATGACTTTCAAATGGAATTTGGCCTGATAAATGTGCTAAATGCAATTCATACAAGGTAGACCAACAAAAATGGACAACATAAAAATCGACCTTGATACAACAATATAGGAGCTAAACAACGAAGCATCATACAAATATCTTGGAGTAGAAGAGGGTCATCAAATATGTCACAAACAAATGTGCAAACCAATTACCAAAGAATACCTGCGTAGAACGAGGTTGATACTGAAAACATACCTTTCTCCACTTAACAAAATCAAAGCTATACACCAACTCGCAATGCCAGTATTCCAGTACAGCTGTGGAATAATAAACTGGCCACAATCAGAAGTCAATAAACTAGATGGCTCTATCAAAACAAGGAAACTCCTCACCATCTACAAAATGTTTTTCAAAGATCAATGCATCCTGAGAATCTACCTGCGAAGACAAGAAGGGGGTAGCAGCCTGATGGACCTCAACCAAGTGCATGGAATGACAACTGTAGGATTGGCTGAATATGTGAAAAGTGCAACAGACTACAGAATCCAATTTGTAAGCAAACACGAAGACAGCAAACCAGAGAAGGTATCCCTAACCCACTGAGCAAAAAAATTCCAAAGACAGATGTGAATGGAAGATGTCACACAACAAACTGAAACAATAATGAATCCAGCCCCAACAATTGCAAAAAAAAATAAAAATACAAAACGAAGTTTCAACAGATATACACCAACAACTGGGAAAACGACAAAAGAGCAGGAAGGTACAAATAGGATTTGGACATATTGGTAAGACAAAGAAGGCTCTTTGGAATTGTGAAGAAGAGGTCATCTCAACGGGGATAGAAAACAAATCAGTATAAATGCCCAAGACCAAGGACACTACATGGCTTTAAGAAAATTGTGGAACTGAATCAATCGGACAAGTATAGGTTCTGCAAGGTTGAAACAGAAAATACGAGCCACCTCTTATCGGGATGTTAAAAATAACTCATGTCAGAGCAGCTGTACACCCAAGGATGCAACAAAATAAATCCACTGGCACATCTGCAAAAGCCTCATTATTCCAGTTACAGAAAACTCATGGAAACATGACCCAAAAGCAATCACTGAAAACAAGGAAGTAATGCTCACAAAAAAAAGTGAAAAGATCCTGGAAGCTGAAGAGTGATGAAATTGTACGAGTGATTATTGAAGTAACGAGAATGATTAAAAAAAATAACCTTACAGAGATCTTAAAAACCATCCCTGGGAATATTACGACAACTGAACTGCATTTGGAGGCTGTCCAGTGCTTGATGATGATCCTCAAAAGAGCCCTTGGAACAAAACTCTGAGAACAAGAAAACTTCTCAAATTGGTTCATGAATCATGACCCCTTACTGAAACAGAGGTAGATACTTCGAGACCTGGGAGGACTCTGTTACACCTTCTGAAACCCACATATGGAGGACAACACCAATGGCACATGCCACGCACGCGCGCACACACACACACCACACACACACACACACACACACACACACACACATCCATTGCAATATCTTGGCCATCCCCCTGCTGCATGGAGGAACGAGCTGATATCACAAGCATCCATTGGCTCAAGAAAACTTATATATTGGTGGACTTACATTTGGTGGTGATTTGAGATCTATAAAGACCCAAAATATTTTGAGAGGCTCATTTGCCCCAGCTCATGAAAAGGTACACTGTGTCTGCTCATGGCCTTGTATTATATACTCATCCATGAACCTTAGTAAGATTTTTTTTTTTTTTAAACCTCTGATATTTATAGGGACTTTTAAAATGTTTAGTGTTATCTTAAATGTGCCAATGAAATGTCTAAATTCGCATAGCATAGGTTTTTTTTTTGTCACCTCATCTATTTTCAGGCCTCCATAGTCCTCAAGACCTTAATGTGATGACTGATGCAACCACTGGATCCCTCACAGTAACATGGGAAAGAGTCAGCACTCCAGGTTGGAATAACCATTATAAATTCAGAAAATATCATTTATAACATCATTTCATATTATTCTGCCCATTGTTTCTAGAATACGCAACAAAATTCTGACGTACAGTTTATTTATTCTACTTTTTTCAATAGATAAGTCATGAAGATTAATACATGTTCATTGTCATGTTATGAATTGGTGACTGATTGTATAGTGGTCCATCCTTCTTCCTGGCACACACATCTCTTTCTGAGATTGAATATTTCTTCTGAAAATACACAGATATGGCATCATGATGTGATTTGTGCAGGAGTCACTGGATATCGGGTACGAGGAGTCCCTCTTCCAGGCCAACATGGAGAGACGGAGGAGAAGACAGTCGGACCAGACCAGACCGGGCTTCATCTAGACTGGCTCACTCCTGATGTAGAGTACAAAATTAGCGTCTCTGCTGTGAAGGACGGAAAGGAAGGCCTTCCTTCCACGACAGTTGCAAACACAGGTCTGTATCGAATTCCTAGGTGGGCAGAAAATAGTATATTCTGTGATGATTTGATGCATGAAGTGAGTAACAGAATTGTGCATGAGACAACTCAAATGCATTCCAATTTTTTTTTAATACATGGTCTAGGCTCCTGGAAGGGCTAGGACACAGAACAGAACAGAACAGAACAGGACACAACATAACAAAGGGAACAGACAAAGGGAACAGCAGGAGAAAGTGGAAACGTCAACACCAGGGCGGAGGGAGAAAGTAAACGGAGACAGACAAACAAGGATGCGGTAACGATGAGGGGTGTGGGAAAATTCAGGTGGTGGACAATATGGCATAGGGGTGTGAGTGGTTTAACGGGTGTAAGAAAAATCATGGCTTTAGATGGCAGATGATATTGAGGGCCTCCACCTGAGATGGTGGTGAACAGCTGTCTTGAAGACTGGGAGAGAATAATGAGATCGAAGGGAATGTGTAAGGCAGTTTCACAGGAAGGAAAAGAGAGGAATAAATGAGTGGAGTTGAGCAGTTGTTCTGGATTTAGACAGTTTCACTAGGAGGGGGTTGCTGGTGGACCACATGTGTCCTACAGATACTTGAGGTGGGGCGGGGGGGACAAAGCACAGAGAGAGCAGTGGGTGCAATACCAGAAATGAGGCGAAAGAAGACAGAGAGATCAACCTGTAGGCAATGGTGAAGTGATAGGCCCGTAGACCCAACTTCTTTGCGAGAGATTCCAATGATCCTGAAAGCCTTGGTTTCCACGGCATCAAGCTGAGCAAGATGTGAGGCAGGGGAGCCAGCCCAGAGGGAAGAGCACTACTTCATCAAGCTGCAGATGAAAGCCTTGTCGGTGGATAGGAGCTCAGGTGTGTCAAGGAAGGAGTTCGCATGACAGAGGATGCCCAGTCGGCATCTGGCTTTGGAGGCCAATTTTGAAATGTAGCTTGCCCAAGAGAGATCATGGCTGAGAGTGAGACTCAAGCGTTTGAATGACTTATCCTCTTTGAGACAGTTCTTGAGAAAAGAGAAGGGAAAATTTTTGGAATGGTCCTTTTAGAGGGAGAGAATGAATGTTTAAGATTTCTCAGGATTGAAAGACATGTTCCAAGTGTTTTATCAGTTTGTGATTTGTCAAGGTCTGAGGATGGGGAACAGGCTGCTGGCTGTCTGTCAGAAGTATGAGGGATGTCACGGCAGAGAGTGGAATCATCAGCAAAGAGATAAAGAGGATTTTCCAGAGAGTCAGTGAGATCATTGATGAAGATTAGGAATAATATAGGGCCAAAAACACTGCCTTGGGTACTCCAGCCTCAATAGGGAGAGGACAAGAAAGGGTTCCATTGAGAGTGGAGGAAGTCAGTAGTCCAAGAGTGGAGTTGACCTTGGATTCCATAGGCAGACAGTTTGGAGAGCAAGGCAGGATGTCAGACTGTATCAAAAGTTCGAGATATGTCCAGAGAGATGGCCCTAATCTCATGTTTGATATTGAGGGCCTCCACCATTGTTGGGAGAGTAGAAGGAGCATGTCCAAGGTGGAGTGACAAGGACTGAATCCAAATTGATGATGTGTGATGAAGCTGTTGGAGAAAAGGAATGATTTGATGTCAACTGTGATGATGGATTCCATGACCTTGCTGATGGCTGGAAGTAAGCTAATTGGTTTATAATTAAGGAGATCCTTTTTTGCAGCATTTTATATCATGCTGTGATGTTGGTTGACTTCCAAGCAGATAGAAGATGACCTTGGTTAAATGACAGAGTGAAAAGAGCAGAGAGAGGAAGTGCAAGAGCAGCAGAGCAAGTTTTCAGGACATGTGAGCTGATGTCGTCTGGTCCAGTTGCAGTCAGAGTTGAGGGTTGCCAGAAACTTTTCCACCTTTTCATGTGCAAAAGACACGTAATTAAGGAGCAGTTAGGCATAACTGGGAAGGATGGGTGCTGATAGGGAGGGGATAGGGACACAATATTTGGAAGCAAACACAGAATTGAGGCATTCGGCCTTCTCACGAGCGGAGTCTGCTGTGGTGCCATTTGAAATGAGGGAAGGGATGGAAAGGGAGCATACACTAGAGACAGACTTGAAAAGGTGCCACCAGGTTTTAGAGGAAGGAGACAAGTTTGAAAGTTCATTCTTGAGATTGGACAGATGTTGTTTTCGGGCTTTCCTGAGAGTAGACCCACACTTGTTGCGGGCTTTGTGGAATGATCTTTAGTTGGATTTTCTGTCCAGGAGGACAATGTAAGTTTTGAGACAACTGCCTCGTCACAGGATTTAGAGTACCAAGAACGGGAAGATGGGTAAGATAACTGAAGACGAGATGGGATGAATCTGTGCATAAGAGAGAGCAAGTTTCTGTGGAAGAATTCCCAGGCTGAATCAATGCAAGCGGCAGTGGATATAACAGGCCAGTCCTAAGGAGAGGAGATGGCTGCTTGCAGTCTCTGCCAGCTTTGCCTGAGTGAACTGCCAGACTCGCCGGTGCTGAGGCTGTTTTCTGAGAATGGACAGAGAGATGTTGACCTTCACAAGCACATGGTCAGATGAGCCAACTTGGGCAGAGGAAGAGCAATATACATTGGCAGAGAAGTTGGTATTCACCAAATTCAGAAGGGAAGATTTTCCATTGAGAGAAATCTGCGTGGGAAAATTCATGTGGTTTAGTCAAACCCATGGAGTCACAGAAGTCCTTTGCAGAAGTGCCATTGATGGTGAAACAGGTACCAACACCCAGCCAATTACCATGGTGACAATTTAAGTCACCACATATGAGGAAGAGACAGTTGGGATGAGTGATTAAAAGGTGGTCCATGTCTTGAGAGAAAGATAGATAGATAGATAGATATGTAGACAGAGTCGTCAGTGTTGGGAGGATGGTACAGCACACATCGACAAACATGTGGTGGGAGCGGAGGGGAAGTCACAGCCAGAGGTACACCTGGGGTTTGGGAGGTGTAAGTGCAGTAAATGGAGAGTGAGAAATGGAGATTTTGATGGACAGCGCAACTTCGCCGCCAGGACGGTGAGATGACAATAACGCTCCTCTTTGGATTGCAAATCCCATTTATATTTCCTGAATTTGCAGTTACTTCATCTCAGGGTATATTCTCCCTGTCACAGTTTGCAGAAAGTCATATTACACTTTCATTAAAGATCTTGCATAACTTAATGATGGGAATATCGTATACCCTCGTACTCCTTGGTCTATGTTTACACTGCTCAGACTCCTTTAAAACAAATAGCCATTTGAATGCACATTCTCCCAGAAAATAAAATAGAAAATGCGAAACAAAACAGGTTGTCACCCTTGTGATGTCAACATTCATGATGGAAAATTGGACAATGAACACACCTCAATCTGTAATAATGTTGGTTGTTTTTGAAAATTCTGATTATAGTATCACTTGTGTTGCTTTCTAAACAGTCATTGACTTTATATTCTATCCTTCTTGCTGTGCAGGGCTTGGAAGACCTGAAAATCTACTTGTGGGGAAGAACCCAGAGACTGGATACTTGATTATCTCATGGGAAAGGGTCATATCTGAAGGTGGATCATTACATTATGTTTAACAGTATAATTTTTCGTTGATTGTAATTAGTTTAACAACTTTACTCTTATTTGATTTGGGGAATTTTCAGGTAACATTGCCTCTTTTTAGAAGTCGCATTTTAGTGTCCATTCCAAGTTGTCTTCAGGGTAATTAAGGTTCAATCACTGAGTGGACTGGCATCACATCACATGACTGGCACCACATCATAGCAGGGAATGCAGGATTAGCTTATTCCAGAAAGTCATTAATCAGTGAACTGGGTATTCATATACAATTAATATTGACATGGTATGTTTTTTCTGAGGCTACACAAGCTTCCAGAGGCATATACATATATCCAAAACCTTCATACTATACCGGGAGCCCACGGGGCTTAGCTCAACCGAATGGGGGAACAATTGCCGTCCTCATGGTAAGATGCCAGATGATATTCTCACCTCAGAACTCTGCGTCTACCGGGACACTGCTGCTGGTTGACATTCTGTGGTCAATATCCATATCACATAATCGGCGCTAGCCCAATCTGGCAGCGGAACGGCCCCAAGTAGGTTTCTGATATTATTCGTATAGCTTGTAACACGGTATAAACAATGACAGACGATTTCGCCGCTGGAATACCGGTGACAGACGCTAATTAGATGCCACAAAAATCACGCTAGCTCAACCGAACAGCGGAACGGCTAAAACCAACGCAGAATACTAGTAAGGGGTCCCCTGAGTACAAAAGGAGCACTGACAGACAACTTGGTCGCTGGGCCCCAGGACAGACGCTCGCTAGTTCGGGTTCCTTTGGTTGCGCTAGCTCAACCGAACAGGGAACGGCTAAAACCAACGCAGAATGGTAGTACCAGGTCCCCTGAGTACAAAAGGAGCACTGAAAGACAACTTGGTCGCTGGGCCCCAGGACAGACGCTCGCTAGTTCGGGTTCCCTTTGGTTGCGCTAGCTCAACCGAACAGCGGAACGGCTAAAACCAACGCAGAATGGTAGTACCAGGTCCCCTGAGTACAAAAGGAGCACTGACAGACAACTGGTCAACTTCTGCTTCTCGCTCAAAAACCTCCTCGTCCTCATCTGTCGAAATAGATTCTGCAATGCCTTCGATAGTACCTTCTGATGATAATTTCGAACTGGTCGAAGATGATTCTTCAATACGCTCTGGTGACAACTGGGAAAAAAATTTTCTGCACGAAGTACAAAGTCTGTCATCTTTTTTCACCTTTGAAGAAAATTTCATCAACATATCATTTGACACATTGCGAAGATCTTTTCGTTGTTTCGTTTTATGGCAGCTAACGGATCACAACAGTATTTTCGGAACTCCTTTCGATTTTCAGTCGCCATGCTTACTGGAAAATATGCAAAAACTGAGATTATCCCATTTATAACTTAATTCGATGATTGTTATACAAAAAATGTGCACTTAAAAATCAAGACACAATAGGCAGAATAATTTTTCACAAATGATGCAATATATATAGTATATTGTATATATATATATATATATATATATATAATATATTATATATATATATAATACAGTGGGGAGAACAAGTATTTGATACACTGCCGATTTTGCAGGTTTTCCCACTTACAAAGCACGTAGAGGTCTGCAATTTTTATCATAGGTACACTTCAACTGTGAAAGACGGAATCTAAAACAAAAATCCTGAAAATCACATTGTATGATTTTTAAATATTAATTTGCATTTTATTGCATGAAATAAGTATTTGATACATCAGAAAAACAGAACTTAATATTTGGTACAGAAACCTTTGTTTGCAATTACGGAGATCAGACGTTTCCTGTAGTTTTTAACCAGGTTTGCACAGACTGCAGCAGGAATTTTGGCCCACTCCTCCATACAGATCTTCTCCAGATCCTTCAGGTTTCGGGGCTGTCGCTGGCAACACAGACTTTCAGCTGCCTCCAAAGATTTTCTATTGGGTTCAGGTCTGGAGACTGGCTAGGCCACTCCAGGACCTTGAGATGCTTCTTACGGAGCCACTCCTTAGTTGCCCTGGCTGTGTGTTTCGGGTCGTTGTCATGCTGGAAGACCCAGCCACGCCCCATCTTCAATGCTCTTGTTGAGGAAGGAGGTTGTTTGGCCAAGATCTCGCGATACATGGCCCATCCATCCTCCCCTCAATACGGTGCAGTCGTCCTGTCCCTTTGCCGAAAAGCATCCCCAAAGATGATGTTTCCACCTCCATGATTCACGTTGGGATGGTGTTCTTGGGGTTGTACTCATCCTCTTCTTCCTCCAAACACGGCGAGTGGAGTTTAAACCAAAACGCTCTATTTTGGTCTCATCAGACCACATGACCTTCTCCCATTCCTCCTCTGGATCATCCAGATGGTCATTGGCAAACTTCAGATGGGCCTGGACATCGCTGGCTTGAGCAGAGGGACTTTGCGTGCGCTGCAGGATTTAATCCATGACAGCGTAGTGTGTTACTTATGGTTTTTCTTTGATACTGTGGTCCCAGCTCTCTTCAGGTAATTGACCAGGTCCTGCCGTGTAGTTCTGGGCTGATCCCTCACCTTTCTCATGATCATTGAGGCTCCACGGGGTGAGATCTTGCATGGAGCCCCAGACCGAGGGAGATTGACTGTTATCTTGAACTTCTTCCATTTTCTAATAATTGCACCAACAGTTGTTGCCTTCTCACCAAGCTGCTTGCCTATTGTCCTGTAGCCCATCCCAGCCTTGTGCAAGTCTACAATTTTTCCCTGATGTCCTAGACAGCTCTCTGGTCTTTGCCCATTGTGGAGAGGTTGGAGTCTGATTGATTGAGTGTGGACAGCTGTCTTTTATGCAGATAACGAGTTCAAACAGGTGCAGTTAATACAGGTAATGATTGGAGAATGCGAGGCTTCTTAAAGACAAACTAACAGGTCTGTGAGAGCCGGAATTCTTACTGGTTGGTAGGTGATCAAATACTTATTTCATGCAATAAAATGCAAATTAATTATTTTAAAATAATACAATGTGATTTTCAGGATTTTTGTTTTAGATTCCTTCTTTCACAGTTGAAGTGTACCTATGATAAAAATTACAGACCTCTACGTGCTTTGTAAGTGGAAAAACCTGCAAAATCGGCAGTGTATCAATACTTGTTCTCCCCACTGTATATATATTATATACATATATAATAGTCCAGAGATGATGATTGTCAATTTCAGACATAAAGTCGCCTGCCAGCAGGTGACGTCATTGGAACGATGACGGCAAACGTCGCCCAATGTCGAGTCAAGATTAGTGATATGTGGACCCCGAACAATAAAACCATCATCACACTTGAACCCATTGAGATCCCATTTTCATTTATGCTGAGGTGTTGGAGTATATGAAGGGGTATTCTCACACGAAAAATTGGGACCATCGTTTGGTTGGGGAGCGGGGGCCCAAGGTCAAAGGGCGCCCCAACTATAACTTTTTGAATTACTGTTTCGGAGTGATTTTACTTTAGGCGATTCGAAAGATCTCGCTTTTACGAGCATTTGATACCAATTGATCAATAAAAACTGCAACCTGTGATATGGTCACTGGAAGAATGTGGGTCAACGGGGGCGCGCCAATTTGGGGGGGGGGGGCTAAAATGGGTCCCGATTCCGCATTACTATGTTTTTACCGTGGATACAAACACTTGACAAAAAAAGAGTGAAATCTAAGACGATGTGTCAAAATTTCGCTGAAAGAACTGACACCACAGGGACGCTCTGGGAGCACCCAAGTTGTCTGTCAGTGCTCCTTTTGTACCTAAGGGGACCTGGTACTACAATTCTGCGTTGGTTTAAGCCGTTCCACTGTTCGGTTGAGCTAGCGCAACCAAAGGATCCCGAATACGGAGCATCTGTCCTGGGGGGCCCAGCGACCAAGTTGTCTGTCAGTGCTCCTTTTG